>WOXC01003122.1:0-110243 GCA_011680675.1 Gymnobelideus leadbeateri | reverse complement strand
TGTTGAATGTATTGAATTTATTACTACCTTGCTTGAGGCATTGTTTCCACTAGCTCTTTTGCTAAGAGCCACATGTGATTACATTCATATTTTCCTAATATTGAACCATCTTCAAATTTAACTTTTTTGTAGAAAATTAACTTTTGGACATATTTCCATATTTTATTTTGTTACAATTTGTTATTTTGATTCTGTTTTAAATAATAAGATTGAGTGATAATTCTCTTTTTCAGGATTGTCTTTACCAAGTTTTGGAGTGAACACCACATGTGTCTTCTAAGGATAAATGGTTAGAAAAACATCTTTTATTATGTTTAGAAATTGTGTAGTAGGAATGATTTGTTTTGAAGTTCTGGAAAAATTCAATTGTGTATTTGTGTAGTCTGGTTACTTTTTTTTCTTTACAGGGCAGTTCATTCAAAACCTGATTTCCTCTTCTAAAATTGGTCTAGTTAAGTTATCAACTAACTAGAGTGGAAAGCAAAGCCTGGCAGAGAGCAGTGTCGAACAATGCCAGGTGGAGAGCAGCAAACGAACACCAAAGCTTCGTGAGGAAAGAGTCTGGCAGAGAGCTCTGCAACAGCTAGTGTTATTAACATAGCACATTAAGGTTTGTAAAGCACTTTATAAATATTATCTTACAACAACCTTGGGAGATAGGTGCTATTATTAGCACAATATCTGCAGTAGAAAATAATAGCACTGGGCAGCTAGGTGGCACAGTGAATAGAGCACTGGACTTGGAATCAAGAGGACCTGAGTTCAAACCCAGCCTCAGACACTTAACATTTACTAGCCTTGTGACCTTGGGCAAATCACTTAACCCCAATTGCCCTGCCCTCCCCCCCCCCAAAAAATAAAAAAGCAAAAAGAAATTTTTTTAAAAGAAAAGAATGGCACCTAGGTGGTATCAATCATTAGTTGATCTTTGCAGATTGGTCCTAATCATGTATGTTCTTGGTGTGTGCATCACCTCACATAGATGTCATGGCATGTGAATTCTCCATGTATGTGTACCTTGCGTGTAATTTCTATGAAAGTTGATTCTTTCCACTAAATTAACTTGGGTTTGTGTCAAAGTGAACCCAAGTTGAATGTGTGTGTGTGTACATGTGTGCACATGTGCACGTGTGAGGATGCTATATGATTACTTTTACATTGATATTTGATTAATATTCCTCTGTTATGAATTGAATTTGTCATCTGACAAGCTGGAAAACTAAAACACAGAAGTGGGGGTGAATGAACTACAGTTTGAAAAGGATTCTGACCCATAAAGGAGTGAGAATGTGGGGAAGCTGCCAGCACTTTGGGTGGGTCCTTCCACTCACTGCAGAAAGGATAAGCTTGTTCCCTGGAAAACGTGTGAACAGTACATGGAGCGTCCTTCCATTTTCAAATCTACTAATCTTCAATCCTGTGATCAGAACAGAACCTCAACTGGTCATTCAAAAAGGAAGATACTAAATGGTATGATGGAAAGAATTCTAGCTCCGGAACCAGAAGACCTGGGTTCAGATTCTATCTGCTACTTCCTAGTATGACTTTAGATGAACTTCCATAGGCCTACCTCGTTTTCCTCCTATGTAAAAATGGAGTGTGTGTGTGTGGGGGGGGGGGGTTGTTACACACTAGATGATCACCAAGGTTCCTTTGGCTTTAAGCCAATGACTCTTTTTTTCCACGTGTGGGTAAAAGTATATCACCTTAGCCAGCTTTTTCTCTTCATCTTCACCAAAGATGAAACCAAACACAACAGAGGCACTAAATCAGACTCTGCCCAGCTTTCACCCACAGGCACATCGGAGAGTGGAGTCATCCCCATTGCCCTCTCCTCAATCCAAAGGGAACCTGGGCAGAGCTGCAGCCCAACAAGATTGCAGTTGGGACTGATGACTAGTCTATGTTTCTCTTCTATCATCCAACCCCAAACAAACCGAATCCAACCAAAAATAAATATGCGGGAGGTGAGTGAGCTTCTTTGTATATGGTTTCCATTCATTTAAAGTAAAAGCTGGGCAACTCATGGGTCAGATCCAAATATAAAACACAACCCAGGTAGCAATGAATGAATAAGGTCATTCACATCGCTCAGGATCTTGGGGCTACTGCATGAGCCCCTTGGGCTCGCCTCTGGGGGCTGCCAGCAGGGATCCACTCCATGCTGTTGGTTAACATAGCATAACACCATTTGAGTTCAACATTACTTTTTGGTGTTCTACCCCTTCTCTGTCAAAGCTTATAGCTCTAATGTCCATTTATGAAAAAAAGGTTTATTGTCAATGGAGCTGGCATATCTTATATTCACTAGGCAGAATGTTATTTCTTTTTTATATTGAATTAGTATATACAAACACACACACACGTGTGTATATATGCATATATAATATATAATATGTATGTGTATATATACACAATATAGTATTGTATATATCATACACATAATATATAATACATAATTCACATGGGACACAGATAGATTGCCTTTTGGAAATCTATCAGAGATTGTTGTTTGTCCTTCATTCTCAAAGAAGACCCACGACACAGGAAAATCAGAGCTAACTGCAGGAGACTGGCATGGTAAAATTGATCTGCAATATAAGTGACCAAGTCCCAGTATCACAGACTATTAGTACTGGGAGGGTCATGAGACATCATTTTGTCTAGCCCTTTCCTCTTACTGATAAAGAAACTCAGCCCCAGACAGGAAAAGGGACTTTCCAAAAGTCACAGTTGACTTAGTCAAGAATTTCCAGCTATGCTACTACAAATACCCTTAACTCTTGACCCCCTATTCTAATATCCTTTAGATGTGACCTCCTTAGGACTTGGAATTGTTTTTTTCCCCTTTGTATTTGTATCCCAGGAAAGGAGAGGACTCAGAGTCAAGACTCTGAAAGAACTAAACAGGGGTGAGTTCTGCTGGTCCTGGGTGAGAGGCACTGACTTTTTCTAGAAGAACTTAACAAGACTCAGCCAAGGACTTCAGCTGAGCCAGAAACTAGAAGCAGTGGAAACCGAAGCCAAGGAGCATCTGGAAGCAACCAAAGGAGAAGTGTCCAACAGACTATGAGGTCAAGGTCAGTGGAGAAGCACCAAGACATGAGTGGCTCCACAGTATCAGAAGAGTAAGCTGCCTATCCTCACAAACCTGTCTTGGTCATCCCACCCCACATTCATACGTCTCTCCATTTGTAGCATTTATGTGTGTCCTCTCTCCCCACAAATTCTAGGTGGATTTCAGGGAGAGTGTGCCCCAAGTTTATGGGGGAAGATGTTTTGTTGTTTCTCTTACTATGGCATTTTATTTAAATGCCTTTGGTTTGAGTCAGTTGTGTCCTCTGTCTGACTAATAAAGACAAACACACAAGTAGAGGCTTCTGAACTATAGTTTAAGAGGTATAGAGCACAGAATACCTTGAATCTGAGATTGCCATTATTTGGGAGTCCCATTTGGAGAGTTGAGGGGAACTACCAGATGCTACAATGATTATTCCATTAGAACATAAGGTCCTTAAGAGCAAAGATACTTCCTTTTTTTTTCATCCCCAGTGTCTGACACATTGAATCAGTCTATCAGCCAACAAGCTTACTATGTACCAGGAAGGGTAGCTAGGTGGTGCAGAACACCAAGCCTGCTTAGGAAGACTCACCTTCATGAGTTCAAATCTGGCCTCGGTTTCTTAGCAGCCGTGTGACCCTGGGCAAGTCATTTAATCTTGTTTGGCTCATTTTCCTCATCTGTAAAAATGAACTGCTGAAGGAAATGACAAATCACTATATTTGCCAAGAAAACCCCAAATGGGGTCACGAAGAGTTGGACACAACTGCAGCGCCTGAACACCACCACCACCACAGAATAGCAATAAAGCTCCAAGCAGAGACCCACCAGACCTCAGTCCCCTGGCGCTCCTCTTGGCTCTCACTTTTCTGCTGTGCGGTAACTTCTAAAAATGCACCTGGCACCTTTCCAGTTCTGCCTCTCTCCTTGCTGGTGCCCCAGGGGCATGGCGGCAAAGATCAGGTGGCCGATTTGATTCCTTCTTTAATCCTCTCAAGAAATTGGATCAGCCCAGACGCAGTCCTTTTTCTTTCCTTCTGAGACTGTGAAAACTTTGAATCCACTGTTAACTCAATTTTGATCGACAAACCCATTGCGACGTTAGTGAACGGTTAAATAGTAATTAGCAGACCTGTGCCTAATCTCCCCTCTGCTGAAGGCAGAGACTCAGAGGTCAATTAAACCAGGGTTTGTCCCCCAAGGAAGGAAAGGTCAAGGAGGAGTGGTCAGTCAACTGTGAGGCTGGGTTACCACTAGCCTGCCAATTGTCATCTTAACAGAAAATGCCTCAGCTTTCTAGAGCTTACTCAAGGACATCACATTGATGTCGAATGACCCCTTGGATTACACCACTCCCCCCTTCAAATCTCTAAGGACTCCCTACTGGTCAGAGCACAACTCTCACATGTCTTGGTTCAACATTCCAGGCCCTCCCATGTTCTTCTCACCCAATGGAAAGGCAGAATCATGTAGCAGATTGCTTAATGGACTCTGAGACAGAAAGACATGAGTTCAAATCTTGATTCATACATTTATTCTCCGTGTGACCTTGAACAAGTCACTTAACCTCTCCCAGTCTCAGTTTCCTCATCTGTAAAAGGAGAATATTAGCATCTGCCTCACGGTGTTGTTACAAATTTAAAAGAAAAAACAACAAAGTTCGTCAAGTGCTTTGCAAGTCTTGAAAGTGTAATATAGTAGTGAATTACTGTGATCTACTATTAGCAGCCTCTTGAACAGATGGGAAAGTGATGTACAGAGAGGGTGATTGATATTTGTTTAGGACTGAGGAAAGGAGAGACTGGACGATTCCTGGTCAGCAGCAAGTTGATCATATATGTAAATCACACAGAAGAGGTCTTAGACATCACACAGCTCAACCCTATCATTTTCCAAATGAGGAAACTGAGGCTCAGAGAAAGGGAGAGGGGAGGGAATAAGCATTTAAGTACCCACTACATACCAGGCATTTTGCTACATACTTTACAAATATTTTCTCATTTGAACCTCACAATAACCCTGGGAGGTAGAAGCTATTATGATCCTCAGTTGAGGAAACTGAGGCAGACAAAGGTTATGTGACTTGCCCAAGGTCATAGAGCCAAGAGGTGTCCAATCTGGATTTGAACTCTAATCTTCCTGACTCCAGACCCAGCACCCTCTATACTGAGCCCCACAGAGTCTTGAGGTAACTTGCATGAGGTTGGTATGGTCAGATCCCAGAAAATATTAACTAATAGCTTCAAGGCACCCAGTCACATTCCCCTCTACCTTCCACCCTTTTGTTGTTTGTTACAGAGCAGTCACCTAAAACACAGTGGTCAAATGACTCAGCCAAAGTCACACAGGTGGGATTAGAGCCAAATTCCTTTGACTCCAAATCCCAAGCAACCAAACCCCACCCCCAATGCATCATGCTGCCATCTCCCTGTAAGCCAATACTACTTCATCGGGAGTGCAGTTCTAAAGCAAGAACTTCCTGAGACATTTTTTTTTAATCAGTCAGGATCCAAGTTGTTAATTTCTTATCCTAAATACTCCCCACTCCTGTCCTCCAACTTCATAAACATGGCTCATGGAAACACTCGCAAGGCACTCCCACTCAAGACAAGTGATAAGAATGCTTGGGAAGCTTTTGGAAACATAACTATCAAGGAGCATTCTTCAAAAACGATACAGTAACAGTCTTCTCTGGATGCGACTACACG
The DNA here is from genome assembly GCA_011680675.1 of Gymnobelideus leadbeateri. Taxonomy (NCBI): domain Eukaryota; kingdom Metazoa; phylum Chordata; class Mammalia; order Diprotodontia; family Petauridae; genus Gymnobelideus; species Gymnobelideus leadbeateri. The sequence continues at coordinate 104,474 of WOXC01003122.1, read as the reverse complement.
GGTCTATCTTCCCCTCTTGAGATTCCCCAAACTGTTTGGTCAGTCAACATCCATGATGCCACATGGTTTTCATGAATATGAAGCCTCCCAAGGCATCCTCCCCTCCCCACCTCACTGGGGTTATCTCCTTCTCTCCTCCTCAGAGTCTGCCTCCAATTACCATCCCTCATACAAACCCTATTAAGCTTTTTATCAAAGCTCTGCCACACTGGCCTCCAACTCTTTCTTCGTGACTATCTCATTCAGTTTCCTGGGTCTTACCATTACTTCACATTCCTCTCAACTGAAACCCTCATTTCCCCTACTTCTAAATCTCTATTTGTAAAAACAAAAAATCAAATTGCAAAAAATATGTAACTCCCCTTCTCCAGGAAGATTACAGCAGCCTTAAAGAAAGCAAAACTCACAAGGAAACATTATTTACTCTCAGCAGACGAAGCATCATTAGGATAAATTTCCCCACTCAGAGTCTGTTTTATTTTTGTCATGACCCCAGAGAGAAGATAATGAGCCATTCATTCCTCCTCTCACTGTTGTTGGAGCTGTAAATTAGTTCAGCCATTCTGGATTGTTTGGGACCATGCCTCCAAAGTTATCAAACTGTGAATACCCTTTCACCTATCTATACCAACTACTAGACTTCTAGTCTATATCCCAAAGATATACTAGGCATATACCAAGATATCCTAATTACTAGGCCTATATCCCAAAGAAATCAAAAAGAGGAAAAGGATCTATATAGACAAAATATGTACATTAATTTTTTGTAGTAGCCAAAAATTGGAAACCACACGGTCATCCTTTTTGGGGAACAGCTAAACAAATTATGGTCTATAAATGTAATGTGCTTAAATGGACAGTTTCAGAGGAAAATTGGAGGACCTTTATTAACTGATGCAGAGTAAAGTAAGTAGAACCAGGAGAATGATTTCTACAATGATACCAAGATTTAGAGAAAAACAATTTGGAAAGATTGTAGAATTCTGATCAAGATAATGATACTGCTAACAGAGAGCTTAAAATATCAAAAGAAACCTATGTTTTTGGACATAACTGATATGGGAATTTATTTTGCTGATTCATGTACCTATGTGCTTAGTGCTTTACTTTTTAGGGCTTACTTTTTGTTTTTAAATTTTGTTTAGTGGGGAAGGTTGGTTGTTTGCTTGTTTCTAAAGAGGCACAGATTAATTTTTCATTCTTTTTTTTTGGGGGGGGGGCAATTGGGGTTAAGTAACTTGCCCAAGGTCACACGGCTAGGTTTTTGTTTGTGTGTGTGTGTTAAGTGTCTGAGGCTGGATCCGAACTCAGGTCCTTCTGACTCCAGGGCCAGCGCTCTACTCACTGCGCCACCTAGTCGCCCCTTAATTTTTAAAAGGTCATAAGAAGTGCATGAAGGGTGCTCTTCAAAGTAAAAATTGTTTTAAATATATTTCCATTCCAAACCTAAGACACAAGTTTCCTGGAGGTAGTCCGATCAATTCAGAATCATTTAACTCAATAAGCATTTATTAGTCACCTTCTATGTGACAGGCACTGGTGCCAGTGACAGAAAGACAAAAAAAAAAAAACCCAAAAAAACAACTTTGGCCTTTTGGAGAGCTTACATGCCATTGGGAGAAACAAGGAATTTACAGAGAAATAAATCCAAAATTCATAAAAAGTAAATACAAATTATTTTGGGAATTGATGGCAGCACTACCCCAGGACAGTGGTGAGAAAGGAGTTATGATCAGGAAAGGCCCATGATAGGGCGCCTAAGCTGAGCCTTGAAGGAAACTAGGAATTTTAAGAGTTGGACCTGAGAAAGGAGGTCATACCAGGCATCAGGGCCTGCATAGGCAAAGGCACAGAGATGAGAAATGCACAGTGAGCAATAATCCATCCTATTTAGTGGGAACGTGAAGGGAAGTGATGGGAAATCAGTTTTGATTTCACATTCAATCAAATAAACATCAGAAAAGGAAGACAGTACACATGACAAATAGTAAAGAACTCAGATGTTCTCTATCCTTCCACTCTTTTCAAGAGGGTGAATATATTTATTAAGTAGAAATTATATACTGCCCTTCCCATGAAAAGATTTGTTTTATCAGAATGGAAATTCTGTGAGGGGGGGAGAAGAGTGTATGTTTTTAGCTTTTTACAATAACTTTTCTGACAGCTGAACTCTTCTGCACTAAGAGCTAAGGAGTTTAATGTGCCCACATAATAATCATTAAATGGAGAATCTATAGAAGCCCCATCCCCCAATTTTATATGGGTCTTTTTATGAGGATAATTTTCCTGCTAGAAGGGATTTTGAGGCCTCAGAGTGATGTCTGTGACCCAAGGGGAAGAAGGTAAATACCCCAGACCATTTCTCTTTACAGCTATTCTCCCTTGAGATTTTCTGGGCACTTGCAGAATTGAAACTTACCTTCAGTTGTTTTGAAAAAGGACAAGGTGAATCATATCATGAACTTACTGAATTTGTGACTGGGAAGGGAGCTTAGAAAGTACTAACTAGTCCAGAGGCATGGAACATGTGGTGGTATGTGGCCCGCAAACTCCAAAGTGCTACCCCAACCAGATTAAAATGTGATTTGGAAATACGTAACGAAACTCAATAAAGATATAATATGCCATAAGTAATGTTAATTTTCTAAGTCAGTACTGGCCCACAGGGATTCTTATGTATGGTTTAGTGACCCCATTTCTATTTGAGTTTGACACCACTGGTCTAGACCAATCTGCTTCATTTTATAGGTGGGGAAACTGAGGTCTGGACTAAAAAAGTGACTTACTAATGATTCTAATGATAGATAATGTCCAAGCCAAGACTATAATATAAGGTTTTGGGATTCTGTAAGGTCTCCTCTGTTCCTCCAGTCCCCTCCTTCATTTTTTTCTTCTGGAATTGTACACATGGCTGGCAATACAGGCCAGGCTACCATGTGCAAAATTCCAATAGCTCCTCTATTCTCAACAACAGTTGGCTTGCTTCAACCTTCTTTCCCTGTTCCTCATGGTGCAAGTTCACTGCCAGGAGAGGGTCAGTGTCAACGCCTAAGCAGTGGACAGGACCTTTCGAAATGAATCTATTCTTCTCTAGTCAGAGATGAGCAGAGATCACCATCAAAACACCAACAGATTCATCCCATTCCACCTGTTTGTTGTACCCTTTTCATCTACAAATGATCTTGGGATGATGGATCAGCTTAACTCGGTGTAGTAGGAAGAACTGGACAAATCCTAGCAGGACTGCTTGCCTTCCTTCAACCTCCTTTAATTTCAATTTCCTCGTCTGTAAAATGAAAGAAACGAAACCAAATGTAATCAGAGGCATCTTCTAAGGTCTCTGATAAAAGAAAATCACTGATTCTACCATCTTCTGGGAGGAAGAATTCGTGATATCCCTCTTCTCAATGGGAAATGAATAATTTTTTTTGGAAAAATGAAAATGTCTCAATTTCCTTCTCTCCAAATGAAGGGGTTGGACTGAATGCCCTCTAAGGGAAGAGTTTCAGCTCTGAGGTGGCGTGTGTGGCTTCCCTCCCCTTTTCTAGAACAAAAGTTCATGGTTCAAAGGTCATTTCCTTGAAGGTTCCCTGAATGTCCATAAGTCCTTATCTGGACTCAGCACTCAGTTCATGCTTCTCTAATGGTCTTATTTTCATAATATTTATTTCTGAACATGGCATAGAACCAAATACTTCATTTTACAAGATGAGGAAAATGAGGTTCGGGGAGGTCACATAGGTAGTATCTTCAGTGTCTTGAACAATAAGCACTTAAATATTCATTGATTGAGTCACAGATGGGACTCTCAAACTCCAGAGTGAGTACTCTTTCTGTTTCCATACTATGCTATAACCTCCATGAGGGCAAGAATTAATTGTATTTCACTTATCTTTATACCTTCTTAACACACCCCAACCTCCAATTCATTGAATATATGGAAAATACTCCTGGATCTGTGAGGTCATCGATGTGTATGCCCTTTCCAACAAGCGAGATAATACTTGTGAAGCACTTTGCCAACCTTAAAGTACTATATAAGTGCTATTATTGTTGTTGTTATTACCATTATTAACAAGGCAGAGAGCAACCCATCCATGCCTACTCTTCTCCATGTCTTCCCATAAGGTGGAGGTAAATCTGACTTAATGATAACCTTCTTCCATTTCTTCTGACATTGGGAGGACCCCATGATAGCCCAAAGGCTCTCCGTTGTTTATCCTTCTTTCTAGCTGTGTAACCACACTGCCTTCTTTTTCAATCATATATTTCTTAGATGATGTCCCATAGTCTTATTCTTCATTATTCTTCATTTGCTAGGTTCTATATCCAATTCAGACCTGCCTCTCATTTAACATAATAGATGCTTAATAAATGACCAAATTAATCTGAGCACATCTAGAGAAAGGGGCTCCCTTTCTGGATCACTGCCTTATCATGACAGAAGGTCTTATGTAGCTCAAGGAAACTATGAGTTATATCATGCAGGGTTTCCCAAGACAGATAGCTCATAGAGAATTCTGACAAAAGGTGATCCACTGGAGAAGGAAACAGCAAACCACTCCAGTATCTTTACCAAGAAAAACCTATGGACAATGCCTGGCATTCGATAGTTGAAGGGTCACAAAGAGTTGGACACAACTGAACAACCATAAAAGAAGAGGTTACCTTAATCCCAGGTGTTATTCTACGTTATAATAATCATCAACCAACTTTCTTTTTTTTAAAGTTATACCTGTGCAATCATGTTAAACATATTTCCACATTAGTCACATTGTAAAAGAAGAAAGAGAACAAAAAACCAAAATTAATGAAAACAGTCTGCTCTGATCTGCATTCAGACTCCATAGTCTTCCTCTGGGCATGGATGGCATTTTCCATCATGAGTCTTTTGGAATTGTCTTGGATAATTGTATTGCTGAGAAGAGCTAAGCCAATTATAGTTGATCATCACACAACCATCAACCAATTTTGAGAACATAATAACTCTAAACTTTCTAATATTTTTATAAGTGAATTTATTTTCTACAATGAATCATAGGACCCTAGAGCTATAGGGGCCCTTAACAATCAATCAGTAAGCAATTATTAAGTTCCTACTGTCTTTCAAGCATTTGCTAGAACCTGGGGATACACAGACAAAAATGAAATGGGAAAAAAGACCTCCCCTACATTTTTACAGAGGTGGGGGACTATGGCTACAAAACACTGCATACTTGTCAATCTTTTCTGATGTATTAATTAGCTTTGCTAAATTGTTTTTTCCCCCTTTTAAAAAAAGTCTTTGTCATAAGGGATAATTATCTGGGAGGGGTTAGGAGAAAGGGCACATTGAGAAATATAGGTAATATAAAAATAAAGTGTGAATAAAAATTGTTTTTAAAAAAGAAAAAATTAGGGGCGGCTAGGTGGCGCAGTGAGTAGAGCGCTGGCCCTGGAGTCAGAAGGACCTGAGTTCAGTTCCGGCCTCAGACACTTAACACACACAAAAACAAAAACCTAGCCATGTGACCTTGGGCAAGTTACTTAACCCCAATTGCCCTCGAAAAAGCAAAAAAAAAAAAAAAAATTATATAGTCTCTACTATCAAGGAGCTTACATTCTATTGCCAGAGAAAAGGTCATTATCAATTTCAACCACATCCTTCTAAATAGGGAACTGAAGTCCATAGAGATCAAGAGACTTAGCCAAGGTCACTTAGCAAGTTAACAACAGAGTTGGGTCCAGATGTCAGGTCTTCCTGAATATCTGAGCTATCTCTTTCCATTATAACCATAAGTGTAAGAGTTATATTTTCTGTAGACATTGACTTTTCACAACAGTTGAAAAAATCGCTTAAAATATCAAGACTGCCAATTGACAAAAGGTTTATCTTTGACACTTTCAAACACGATGACATGTGTCTGGTCTCAAACTGCCTCAATCCTGGGCCCAGGCCACCTCTCACACTTAAATTTTCACCTGTTCACATGGTTTCCATCAGGGCTTGGTTACCAAAGCACTTGGTTAAGGTCCGAGGGTCTGGAAAGTTCAAAAGAATTCTTGTGTTCTTCTTGCTCTCCTATGAGATTATCTGAATCCCAGGCCAGGGGCCAGGCCTATTTCTCCATTGATTGCTGAAGGTGTCCTGCTGACAACTTGACTCTGAAGTAGGACACACAGATCCCCTCTGATTTCTTTCAAGTTGAAAAAAGAGCTGGAAATATGTGTGCCCCATGTGGATGAGGCAGCTGGTGTCCCCTTGGAGGCTGGGCCAGCCCTAAACAAGGGTAGGATGAAGGTTGATGTTGGTCTTTGGGTCCTTTGGGTGCTGAGATTGTGGAGAGTGGAGAAAGGGATTAACCAAGCAGGAGTGATTCTGGCCCGGGAGTGCCAAGATCTGGGTTCTGGCTCCAGCTTTGCTTCTGCCCATGATTCCATCTGTTTGGGACCAAACAGAATATGTCTGTTAAGTTCACAATATTCTGCTCCCTCCCCGACTCCCAGCTCCTTAAGAGCTGGGACTGTTTTTGTTTTTTATTTAAATAGCCTGAGCTTAATAAATGTTTGTTGATTGATTGTTGCCTGAGAATAAAAAATATTTCAAACCTACAAATTTTACAGTTTCATATACAATCATTTTTATCCTTAAAAAAATTCTAGTTGCTCTCTCCAGGCCAAGTGGGCCAGACCCCCCTACCAGTGTGATATCTCTTTAATTCCATTCCATACAATAAGCATTTATTATGCACCTACTGTATGACAGGTGTTACAGTATTATGTGCTACCTCCCTTCCCTTGGCCAAGTGCTATTCCAGGCTTATTTTTTTTTTAAAGCAATTGGGGTTAAGTAACTTACCCAAGGTTAGGAGGCCAGTTTTTTTGTGTGGGTGTTAAGTATCTGAGGCCGGAACCTCTGGTCCTCCCGACTCCAGGGCTGGTGCTCTTACTCACTGTGTCACCTAGACGCCCCTATTCTAAGCTTATTAAAGAACTTCCAGGAGAGGAAACACTGTCCGCCAACCCAGATCAGTACCTTCTCTGCAATGTATAGTTTTGGGGAGTTTTCTGGGGCACTAACAGAGATTATGTGACATGCCCTGGGTCACCCAGGCAGGATGGGGCAGAGGCAATATTTAACCCCAGTTCTCGGTGCTGAGGCCAGCCATCTCTCCATTTTGGCATTCTGCCTTTGAGGTGCTGGGGATACTAAGACAGAAAGGAAAGAGAGTGAAATGATTTTTTCAGGTGAACAGCTCCATAGAAAGTACCCTCAAAAATTAATGTTAAACACAAATAAATAATTTTTAAAAAGAAAGTACCCCCACATCTTCCATGCATCTCAATTTCCTCATCTATAAAGAAGAAAAAAACCAGGAAGACCAGGAGTCCTATATGCCTTTACTGAATGAGAAGAACTCATCTCTCTGAGCCTCAGTTTCCTTATCTGTAAAATGAACCTCTAAATAGTGACTTAGACCTGAGTTCTGTGCCTTGAAACTCAAGCTATGTCTACCAAGTGAGGAGAGGAAGCATTTTAGGGAAAGCACCCATTTATGGGTGCTTTATGAGTGGGATCTACTTTGAGGCTCCCAGCAACTCTGGGAGGGAGGGGGTGAGAAAGTCCTCTAAGAATCCAGCCTGCTCAGAAAATGTTTCCTCTGAAACTTTCTCAGTTGCTTGTCTAGGCTATGGTTTGTGTAATCTCAGAATAGCTACCATTAAGTGTTTTGAAAAATAGGTGCTAATGCAAGCTTACTGTAGCATCCCCATCTCCTGCAGAAAAATGTTGTTTTCCCTTGATGCCCCTCTTCCCTGTGGGACCTCCATATGGCCTACCCACAAAAAGTGAGCTGGAAGAGGCCAGTACCTTCCCCTCCCCTCAACAGAGGTGTCTGACATGTGACAAGGCCAGGCATGCAGCCCAGCACTGCCCACTGGGTAACTCACCCCCAGTGCATGGCACCCTGGAGAGGTCCAGGGTCTTGTTTGCCAATTTGGTGAATCCTGAGCAGTGGACATTCTGAAACTCCAATAATACTGAGTCTTGCCAAAAAACTGAGAGGACAATTTCAACACTATAAGTTGGATTCTCTCTGACCAACTGGGGAAGCTGTACACGAAGGAATCTTCCCTTCCGTATCACCTGACAAGGAGGCATCCAGTCTCTGCTTGATGGAGGGGATGTCCACCGCCTCTTGAGGCAGTCCATTTCATGCTGGGACAACTGTCTGCATGGGAAGCTTTCCTTGTCTCACAGGCAATTGTACGTGTAAATGAGATTCTACAAAGCTGCATTTCTGGGGTACAGTTACCCCCAAAAGACAATCAGATATCTGCTGAATAAAATATGGCACACCCAATGCTAGGAAGCAGAGTGGAGAGAGTGCTGGACATGAAGTCAGGAAGACCTGAATTCGAATCCTCTCCCTGACCCTAGCTGTGTGAACCTGAGCATGTCAAAAACTCTCCCAGCTTCAGTGTCACCATTTGTAAAATTGAAATAATAATCCCACCCACTTCCTAGGGTTGTTGAAAGAATAAAATGAAGTAATATATGTTAAGAACTTTGCAAGCCTTAAAGCACTACGCACATGTTATCTCTTACTGGTTTTAGGCCGTTGGTTTTGGTTCAGTGGACAGAACACTGGGCTTGGAATCAGGCAGACTCATTTCCCCGACTTCAAATATGGCCTCAGACACTTACCAGTTCTGTGACCTTGGGCAAGTCACTTGACCCTGTTTGCCTCTGTTTCCTTATCCGTAAAATGAGCTGGAGAAGAAAATGGCAAAGCCCTGCAGTATCTTTGCCAAGAAAACCCCAAATGGTGTCACAGAGAGTCAGACATGACTGAAAATAATTAAACAACAACTTCTTGTTCTTGTAACTGGTGGTATTTTTGAGATGCAGAATGAAAGCAGATGGAGCTGTAGACTTGGCAGCATGAAGCCCAGGATTTGAATCCCTCTGGGGCCACATATTAGCAGTGAGACCTTGGGCAAGTCACTTATCTCCATGAGCCACAGTCTCTTCATCTGGAAAACTGAAATTATTATAGTCCTTGTAGCACCAGCCTCCCAGAGTTGCTGGGAGCCTCAGAGTAGATCCCACACATAAAGTGTGTGGGAAGCTTTAAAGCCTGATAGAAACATCAGCTCTCATTCCTGTCTGCCAGTGTGGGGGTGGGCAGCTCCCTGGAGGTCCTGCCCAGTGGCCTGGCATCCTGGGAACTCTCTCAGTCCACTCCACTGGAGGTCGTCTTGTCCTGGGTATTTCCTACAAACCTTTCTGGCGTTTGAAGGGCCAGTCGGCCCCCAAGAGTCTGTATGTTCACAGAGGACGTTATCAGTTGTTGATGAGTCCCTGTCCAGGCCTACAGACAGGCAGCTTCCTCTAGCCCTGGAGCTCCCGCCGGCTATGGAGCCAGGAGAAAGGTGATAAGCCTCAGAGGAGATGTTTTAGGAGCCTCGCCTATCTCCCACACCAGTGGCCCAGGCACATTTTCCATAGTTGCCATTTACAGATAGACTGGCTGCTTTTGGATAAGGGCTGGGGGAGCAGAAATCATTAAAAGGTTATGGTTTAGGATAAGGACTGGAGGAAAAACCATTAAAGGGTCCTGTTGATGTCCAGCTAGCCCCCCTTGGAAACCTCTTAGGAAGCCAAGGAACTTGCTTTAGGAATAAGCAATTTTTTAAAAGTTAATGCCCAAAGAGAGCACCTTTGGTTTCTATTGCCAGATGAGGTAGGTTTGAACAGGCCTGGTGTCAGCCTGGGCCATTGGTACTGGCTGGAGCAGCCGGGCAGGAAAATGCTGCCCGAGTCACAGAATGTCTCAGGTCAGTCTCAGCATCAGGAAATAGGCCTGAGGCATTCACCGTTAGCCAAACTGCATGAGATAAAGGGAAAATCCCAGCTGGTGGTATCAGGAAAACTCCCATTCAGTCCCTCCTCTGAAACATCCTTGCTGTGTGACCCTGGTTGAATCACAGAACTCCCTTGAGCCTACATTCCCTCCTTTGGAGAGGGGGCAGCATGGGATGTCACACATGATGTTAGCAAAACTTCATCTTCTGAGCATCTTTCAAGACACAGACAGAAACAGAAGACCAGCCATTGACAGGCTAGCATTTCCAGGAGCACAATAGGGAAATTGTACCAGCAGCTCCAGCTGATCTTAGTTCCTACGGTTTCCCTTTAGACAGTGAGCATTTTGATTAAGGTTTAGTAAAGAGTAATGAATGGGCAGTTAAGTGGTGCAGTGTTGGGTCCAGCCTTAGATACTTACTAGCTGTGTGACCCTGGGCAAGTCACTTAGCCCTGTTTGTCTCAGTTTCCTCATCTGTAAATGGGCTGGAGAAGGAAATGGCAAGCCACCAAAATTCCATATAGTTATAGAGAGCTGTACACAACTAGACAATAGCAAAGAATAATGAGGCGTATGTGGTCAAGTTCCTAAACTTTATTGACATTTCATGGTGGTCACTTTCCAGTACTTAGGCTCAATAGGGTTTCTAACCATTGGCCTTTCAATAGGACCTGAGTTAAAGTTCCACCCCTGATGCTGACTCCATGGTGGCTCTCAGATTCCTCACCTGTAACATGAAGAAGTCAGGCCAAATAGCCTTCAAGGCCCCTTGGGGTGTGAGGTCCATGTTCCTCTGACTCTGCTTGTAGTAGAGTAGTAGTAAAACGTAATAGACATTTTAAAGTCTGTGAAGCACCATCCACATGTGATCTCACTTGTGTAATCCCACATGTATACTCGCATATAGTAAGCCCTTGATAAATATTTATTGAGACTGACTAAAGACTTTGAACATTATTGTTGTACAAAACTGCTTTAAAAATGAGCCACAGAAAACTGGCTTCTTCCTTCCCAAACTCACCCTCTGTAGGGGTAGCAGAGCCCTCCCATCCTTCTAGTAAACAAAGTTCTCAGAATTGGGGTGATCAGCTCCTCATTCTTCCTCACCCATCCAAACCATTGCCCAAACTTGTCCTTTTTACCTTCTTTCCACTCTTGCTGCCACCATCTTGGTTCAAGTTTTCCTATTTGCTTGGATCATTGCAATTGCCTTTAAGTAACATCTTTAACTCAAATTTCCCCCTCCTCTAAGCTACCTTTTTCATTGCTACCAAAGCAATTTTCCTAAATTACAAGGCTTATTATGTCTTTACTCCTCCACTCAAGACATCCCAGTGGCTCCCTATCGCCTCAAAGATCAAATCTGAACTCATCTTGGCATTCAAAGTTCTTCATAACATGGGCCCTTCCTCCCTCTCCAGTCTTTTTACACTTTTCTCCCTTCCATGCACCTTAAAATCCATCCAGAGTGGCCTGACTCTTGTTCCCCACCCACTATGTTTTATCTCCCATCTCTGTGCCTTTGCCCTGGCTGTCTCCTCTTCTTCCTCACCCTTTCCTTTTAGAATCCCTGACCTTCTCCAAGATGGTTCCAATCCCACCTTCTTCAGAAGAACTTTGCCAGGGCCTTGACTACTGGGGTCTTCCCCTATAAGGTCATTTCCACCAACTCTGTATGTTACTCTTGTTCATATTGTCCCCCCTCCCACTAAAAAGTAAACTCCTTGAAGACAAGAAATCACCAGTGTGTTGAGCCATATTTTTATTCATAGTAAGTATTTAATAAATACTCACTGATTGATTAATCCAGCTAAGCCAGATTATCTCAAGAGCATTTAAAGGTCAAACTGGAAATGCGACACCAAAGAAATGTGAAATGGAACAGACAGAATTCCCATAGCAATTTGTTCTTATCATTGATGATGGCAAAACCACCATATATGGATTCTCTTATCTTAGTAGCTGTTGTTAAACCAGGAATTAAGAATGGTACCTAAGAGAATAGAAGAATGATTGACCATAAGGAAGTAAACCATGTTAGAAACAACACATTATTAAAGCCACATAGGGACCAACATTCAAGATAATCTCAAAGATGGGAAGGTTCCAAAGGAATGGACAAAGATAATGAAGAGCTTTGTTATCATAAAAATGGTAAATAAGAATAGACCAACCTAACATGCCTACTTTCTTATGGCTCTAAAATACTTGTGAGAATGAGCTACAAATATGGAGAGGAAGCCTGCCACAAATATGTGAAACAAATGGGCAAGCATGTACAGTTGATTTTCTACAGGAGATTGCGAGTCCACCATTGACACAATTCAACCTGAAAGGTATCTATAAGAAGGTGCTGCTGTTTTCCTTCTTGTCTGATTTATTCTGTTTACTGTTATCTGTTCTATTTGTCAATTAGAAAAAGGAAGCATTTGTAGGCATCCATTTTCTCCATGAGTTATGATGTTATTACCACATTTGGGCCCTAATACCACTATCTTGGGCAGCTATATGGCACACTGAATAGAGTGCCAGACCTTGAGTCAGGGAGACTCATCTTCATGAGGTCAAATCTGGCCTCAGATATTTACTTGCTGTGCGACTCTGGGCAAATCACTTCACCCTCTTTGCCTCGGTTTCCTCATCTGTAAAATGAGCTGGAGAAGGAAATGGCAAACCTTTCTAGTATCTTTTCCAAGAGAACCTCAAATGTGGTCAGAAAGAGTAGGACCCAACTGAACAAATCACTATCTTTGATGTACTATATGAGAAGAAGAAAATATTACTAAAGAAAACAAAGACTGTGGATTTCACCAAGTAGACCCAGAGAAAGTCTGTGTTAGAGAGCTTTAAGGGATGGGCTCTCAAGGAGTTTCTAAAAGCAAGGAGGACACTCAAATGTTTGTTTTTTAAATAGGGGCCCTGTTAGAATAGAAAAGCATTTATTAATTATTTATTATGTGCCAAGCACTGTGCTAAACAGGGGATGTACATTTAGAAATTGAGACAGTTGTTCTTGTCAAAGACATCATAGTCTTACTTGTGGAAACAATGGGAGAAAAGGCAAATGATGAAAATCTTAGTAACTGCTTACTTTCTCATTTCTATAACATTTTTATGACAACCTCTGCCCAATCATTGAAGGAACGGGCAGCTTTCCTGGGTGACTATCTATAGCAGACCACTTCCTCACAGTCCCAATTAAATGAAAGGTGTGAGAGAACACAAGATCCCCATACACTTATAATTTGTTTGCTCCCAAAAACATCTGATTCAGTAGAGCAAAATGACTCTTCTCCCCTGACTGTATCAAAGTCATATGGGAGGGTGGCTAGGTGGTGCAGTGAGTAGAGCACTGGCCCTGGAGTCAGAAGGACCCAAGTTCAAATCCAGCCTCAAGCACTTAACACTTACTAGCCATGTGACCTTGGGCAAGTCACTTAACCCCAATTGCCCTCCAGAAAAATTTTTAAAAAGGAAAAAAAAAGTCACATGGGACTCCTCTAGAGAGGAAACGACAGTCATAACTTTGCCTGACAGCTTTTTGACTATTAATATTAAGCGCTGCATTAAATGGGCAGATGTTTGCTCTTGTTATGGAGACTTTACCTGCCTGAGTCTAAATGAGAGGGGCATTTCCTAATCATGATGAAATCCTCCATATACTCGTATTGTAAGTTACCTTGTGCGACTTAACTTCTCTCTGGAATATCATGAAGCCTCCTCAATTAGATCCGTAAACTAGACAGGAAAAGCCAAGTGGATGAAGAATGCTTCTTGTCAAGACTATTAAATGCACAGCCCATAGAGCTAGGCAAATAGTACACTTGTATTGTCCATACACAGAAACTGGGCAATGAGCTGGGACCATAATTGAACAGTAGGAGGAAAGTGGGCAAGGTTTCTTTTGGGAAATGATGAAAGTGCTGTTACCTGAAACCTGGCAAATAGCAAAAGCTTAATAAATATTTGTTGACTGACAAAAGCCCATCTTTCGAATATTAATTACTTAATATTAAGGTTCTTTCAGTGATGCCATCTGCCTATGAGTCCTAGAATTCCAGTTTCCATAGAATTCAAGTAGAAGGTCACTCAAGGGGCAACGGAGACATGAACATGGTGGATATAAATAGAATATAAAATGTTATTTATGAATTTCTCAGAAGAAGTAGGGAAAAGGATGTCATTCATGATATGTAAGATGACAACAGGTGGGCTGCTCATGGGGCAGGAAAACAGGATGATGAATCAAGCAAGAGTCCATGTGCTCCACTAAGCTCCTTGACATAGTGTCAAGAAACTGAGAGGAAGGCTCCTGGCATGTTAGTTAGACATACATAGAGGTTTATAGAAGAATGTAAATAAGACTTATACAAGATGAAAAGCTATGGGTTAAGGTAAGAGCACCGAAATCCACAAAGTCACTGATCCATGCTGGCATGGACATCTTTGTCAATTTAATACAGCAAAATGAAACCTTAAAAACTATCCTCCCATAGGGTGTCTATAATATATACATGAAGATCATGCAAGATTCCTTTATAGCTGCAACTATATTGACAACTTTGTTCACTGTTATTTTGATTACCAGTATCAATCAAATCATAAGACAGGGAAGCCTTTGGGATTGCCAAAGGCATTTACCATGATTATGGAATATATCTTACACGGTCCAAGTGGAAAAGGAATTCCTTACATATGAAGTCTTCCTGTTCATGGATGGAACTGTACTGATTGATTTCTGCTGCAGAATGTTGCATGGCCTCCTCAGTGAAATGCATGATCACTCAAAAGGAATTCACCAAATATTCTGTGTAGGAAAAGTTGAGTAGGTAAAGAACAAACATTGCCCAAATTATGACATGCAGTTAGGTGGGCGGATCATTGAGTTAGCCCATCAATATTAATTTCCTGGACATTCGTTTCATTTAGATACTAAATTGGACCCAGAATCAAATTGGAAGAGATTGTGCTGGACCTCATTTGAGAAATTATTCTACCCTTTCAATGATCCCAAGCCACTTACTCCCACCAAAGCCCCTCTTGAATACAGTGTTCTCCTATTGGTTTTAGATGGCTGCCAATCATGGAGTTCGATGATCTCTGATCAAAATAGTTGAGTGACCTCAAAGGATAAAAGAATCATATAATTTGAGAGTAGGAAGGTAGCTTAGCAGCCAATTAGTCCAACACATCACCATAATGGCATATACCTTCATGATGATATACTTGATAATCAGTCATGTGGCCTCTGCCTGAAGACTTTCAGTAATGGGGAACTTTTACCACTACTTAAATGCAGTCATTCCAGTTTGGAACAGCTAGGATTATTAGTGATTTTTTTCCTGATATCAAGCCTCAATGTTCTTTGAGATTTCCACTAATTGTCCTTAGTTCTGCCCACTGGGACCAAACAGAACAAGTCTAATTTCCTCTATATGACACAGTGGTCCCTTCCTCTATCTTCTCCTCCCCAGAAGAGAAGGAACTTCCCCAGGATCTTATCATTGATCTTTACATGGCAGGGATTCAAGGTCCTTCACCATCCTGTTTGCCCTCCACAGACACTCCTGAGCATTTATTTTTGCTTTTTTTTGGAGGGGGAAGGGAAGGTCAATTGGGGTTAAGTAACTTGCCCAAGGTCACATGGCTAGTAAGTGTTAAGTGTCGGAGGCTGGATTTGAACTCAGGTCCTCCTGATTCCAGTGCACTCCTGAGCTTTTTGATGTTTTTAAAACTTGGTTTCCAGAACTGGAAACAATACTTCAGATGTGGTCAGACCAGGACAGAGTAGAGTGGGGCTACATCTTATTCTTCTTTTATTCTCTCTCTCTCTCTGTCTCTCTGTCTCTCTGTCTCTCTGTCTCTCTGTCTCTCTCTCTCTCTGTCTCTCTCTGTCTCTCTCTCTGTCTCTCTCTGTCTCTCTCAATGCAGTCCAGTATCAAATTACATTTTTTGCTACCGTGTCATTCTGCTGACTCATACTAAGCCTGTAGTCCACTAAAACCCCAAGACCAACCATTATTTAACCATACTTTACTCATATTGCACTTGGGAAATTGATTCTTTGAATCCAAATTTGACTTTACATTTATCCTGATTGAACTCTGTTTCAGTAGCTTCAGCCAGCTCTGCTCTAGCTTATTGAGTTTCAGGGTCTTTGGGTGTTGAATTTGTCATCCGCTGTGTTAGTGATTGCTCTTAACTTTTTGTCTTCTGCAGTTTGATCAGGATAATGTCAGTGCAAGAGTTCATGGTGGCTCTAAGTGGACCATGCCACATTCACAAGGCTGATTTGTACATAAGAAATGGCACCAAAAATATCACTGAGGAAAAAGAAGTGGGCTTTTTTGTAGAGTAAGAGCAGGTGGATAGCCTGAGTGAAACACAAGTATCTATAGCCTAGGGGAAGGCCTGGGCTGGAAGGAGACCCAGTGTGTTGCTGAGGGCTTCTCTAGAGCTGTTGGGGAAGGACATGGACAAAAATTGCATGAGATCAGAGAGTTTGGATGAATTGACATCTACATGGGTGACCTCTTACTTATGTGAGACACAAGGGACTCAGAATCTAAAACTGGAAATTGCTTCAGACCATTTGAACCACCCCCTTCAGATGAGGAAACTGAGATCCAAGGAAGGTTAAGTGATTTAGGATCATAGATTTAGAGCTGGTAGAAAACTTAGAGGTGATCAAGTCCAAATCTCCTCATTATACAGAGGAGGAAACTGAAGCACAGAGTAGTTAAGGGAGTTGTCCAAGGTCACACAGTGGCTGAAGGAGGCTTCAAACTCAGGTCTTCCTGACTCCAAGTCCAGTGTCCAAGGTCACAAGGGTATAATTATCAAAGGTACCATATCAATCTAGGTCTTCTGACACCAGAGGCAGTCATATTTCCTTTGAAGCTACCTAATTCATTCCAAATTGCAACAACCAAACAAATATTTCTTGCTTTTAAATTTAGCTCATGAGATTCCCTGTCAAGCTCATCTGTCAAACTCACTCACTAAGCCAACGAAGCAGTCTTTTGAATCCATGAGTCTTCCCCGCCCCCTCCCCTTTCATCCAGTTCAGCAGATTGGATGAATCTGAGAGTTCACTCGCCTCCCTGGCCTGTGATGTGGAAGACAGTTAACAGCAGCTTTTTCCTGGGTTCATGTTATTCCTTCACTAAGTGATAATGCTTCTAATTAGCACTGAGACCTCTTGAAATGTCTGATAGGATTGTTGTGCTCCTGAGTAAATGTGTGGGGTGGGGACCAGAGGGGATGAGGAAGGTTACCGAGAGTGGCTTGGCCTCTCCTTAGGCGTCAGGGCCTCCTTGCAGAGCTCTCAGCCCACAGCTCAGCCAGTCTGGGTTCCTGCTCCCATCAGGAAAGAGGCTGGGAGCTGAGACCGAGAACAGCCAGTAGATAGGAGAGGGCAAGAGGCAACCGGTCTATGGACAAAAGAGAAACACGCTTTAGACAGACTTCTCATGCCAGTGATGCTTGAAGCTTCTTGGCAGAGGAGGAAGCTTTGGGTCAGCAGAATGAATTCAGAGTTCTACATGAAGTTCATCTGCCTTTGATGAGTGCACGGGCCAACAGAGACACACACACACTCTCTCCCTTTCTTTCTTTCTGGGCCTACCAAGCTGTGATCCATGGAGAACCATGACTAAATCTGGTTTGCTTCTTCTCTGTCAGAAAAAAATGTACTCTTTCACAGCAAAGATCTGTCTGGTTCAACGGAAAGAATACAGGATCTGAAGCCCAAAGCCCTGGGTTCAGATCCAGACTCTTGCTATTTAATTCCTGTGTGACTTTAGGTAAATCACTTAAATTGTCTAGAACACAGTTTACTCATAATTAAAATGATAGATTAGATGGCTTCCTTCCAGTTCTGAATCTACAACCCTTTGGGAAGATGGGGAAGACGGACAGTAGCTCTCCTGGCTGGGTTCTCTCAATGTGGCACACCAAGATGATAGTAAAAGTTAATTCAACACTTGTCATTTATTCTCCCCTTCTGAATATAAAACCCAAAGTTGGCTCTTTTCAGCCTAGACAATTCTTCCCTCTCCAGTCCTGCGCTTCACTCAGCTTCATTCAGTGACACCTGCCATCTTGGGGTTCCTTGTATTCCACACTCCCATCTCCCAATTCCATGGCCTGTGGACTGTCTCCTATGCCTGAAATGCTCTCCCTCAGGTCTCAACTCAAATCCCACAATTTACTTGTTCTTCTCCCCTGCCCTGCTAGTCCTTCCTTCAGAGATGCCTGTTTATCATGCCTGAATCTGCTATCTCGCTCTTACAACCCTTCTCTGTCCTTGGAATGGGAGCTCCTTGAGGGCAGAGGGGCTTTTTTGCCACACTGTGACTCCCGAGCACTTAGCACCATGCCTAGCACACAGTGGGGAATTAACAAATGCCTGGTTTGATTGAATTTGACTAAATTCATCCAAAACATTTATTCAGTACCCATTGTATTCGAGGTCCAAGACTAGATCAAGAGGATCCAAAGGCCAAAATTAATTAGTTCTTGCCCTTGGGGAGCTTTCCATTCTCCTGAGGTAGGATACAACCCGGGTACAGATAAGTAAATGCCAAAGTAAAGGGAAATTTATTGTAGGAGAAATCAAAGCCTAACACCTTGTATATTTTGGAGTTGAGGGTGGGGTCCATCACCTGAGCTGAGCCTTGAAGTAAGCCAGAAATTGTAAGAGGGGGAGGTAAGGCCAGAGGGCAGAAGAAAGGGAGAGATGGAAGGATAAATGGGTAGGACTGGGGGTAGGGTGGGGTTTCGATAATAGGAGGTAAATCTAGAAAGGGAAGCTAGTGGCAGATTGGGGAAAACCTTCAATGCCAAACTCAAGAGTTCCTGGCTTAACCTAAGGCCAGATTCCTGAAGAGCCTTGAGCAGCATTGTGATATGGTCAGAGCTGGGCTTCAGGAATGCATTTTGGCAGCTGAGTGGTGGTCATCAAGATAGATCCAGAAGGGACCTCAGGGGTTAGTTAATTCAACCCCTTCATTGAGGACACTGGGCTCTCTCCACTGTGCTCATATAGAAGACGGCACCTCCAAAAGTACAATCCAGACCCTGAGTCCTCTAACTTTGCTCCCTCTTCTCTCCCAGAAATGATATAGAAATGGCAGCCAACTGAATGAACTATGAGAAGAGAGGGCTGCCCAGCTTGATTTGTTGTCGGCAGCTCACAGCTTGGGATTTTTTTCTAAGCTTTTGCAGATTTTCTAGCACTAATTTGAGAAAGCATCCACTGTCCCCACCCACCCCAAGTCCTGAATACAAAGACATCTGATTTTTGAAGCAAGACGCATCCAAAGGCAGATCTTCCTCACAGAAAACTCTATGCTCTTTAAAGTAATGAAAACAAGACAGAAGGAAGAACTCTGTGACCGTGACCCTGACCTCATCTCATTTCCCCTAACCATGAAATAAGATTTCTTCTGCCGTCCCTGTTGCTTTTTATACTTTTTTTTACATGTGCTGCTCTCCTGGATTTTTGTTTCTCCAAGAAAAGAAGAGAGCTTGGGTTAATTTCCAATTCTCCACAATTTATCTGTGTGGAGTTGGAAGAGTGTTGAGTGGGAAAGGGTTTCATTGTCCACTAGGGCCTCACGGCTCTTCAACACCCACTACTTCTGCCTCATGTCAAAGAAAAGCAAATGGGTTTATTAAATAGTTGTCAAGCCAAATGAGCTTGCACAGAGAACAGACAGAGGGGAAATTGGGTTAGAGGTAGAGTACATGCCACACTAAACAAGGGCACAGATTTACAGACTTAACTGGACAGCCATACAAATGGTACTCGTGGTAGATGTGAACAGTTGAGAGAAAGGCCGAGCAAAAGGAAACGATCAATAGTTTCAAATGGCTGTCTTTTCATGTCCAGGAGCAAAGGCAGTCCTGGCTGAACAGGGACTGGGCTGGGTGGAGGAACGAGGGATTTTTATTCTGGAGACGAAGACATAGGGGGATGTGAAGAATGTCCTTGTGAATGACCAATGACTTATTTTGCTTAGTTCTAGAAGGCTGAACCAGGAGACATTGAAGATACTAAAAAGAGGCAAACTTAGACTTTAGGGGAAAATTTTCTAAAAATTAGAGCTGGCCAAGAATAGAATGGATAATTTCAGGAGGGAGTAGTTTCCTGCTCACTTGTGGTTACTAAGACTAGACCCTTCTATACCAGTAATTCTTATTCTGAGGCAGGTTGGACCAACTGGCCTCTGAGGTGCCTTCTTACCCTGAGATTTGATGATTCTGTGTCTTTAAAAGCCTAGCATTTTTATTTTTTAATTAATTTTAAAAATTAATTTATTTTTAGCTTGAACATTCACTTCCATAAGATTTTGAGTTTTAGGTTTTCTCCCCTTTCCTCTCCTCCCCCCACCCCAAGATGGCATACACTCACCTAGCATTTTTAAATTAAATTTTATTTTTTTTTCCAATCAGCAGAAATTCACCTTATATTCCTTTCCCCTCCTATCTCTCCTCTGCCCCTGGCCCCACATAGAAAGAAAGAAAAACAACAAATTCCTGCATTGGCTGTGTCAAAAAAACAAACAAGCATAAAGCCTTAATCTTTACTCTGAGATCTCCACTTTATATCATGATCTGAGGTAGCATATTTCAACATAAGCCCTCTGGTGTTGTGACTAGTCATCATTATACAGTGTTTCAGATTTATTTGCCGGCATTGTAAATGGTCCTCCTGGTTCTGTTCACTTTGCTCTGCATCACTTCATAAAGTCTTCATAGTTCTCTGAAACTGTTCCTTTTGTCATTTCTTACAGCACAATAGTATTCCATTATATTTATACCCCACAATGTATTTAGCCACCTCTCTATTGATATTCAGTCCCTATTTCCAAATCTTTGCCATTGTCAAAAAAGTTATAATAAATATTTTTGTACATCCTTGGTGAGAGTTTATTTTACTCAAAACGAATCCTTCCCTTAATTTATGCTCCCTCTCATTCATACTCTCCCTTTTCCTCTTACCCTCCTAGCGCGCCCCTTGAGTGAAATGTATTTATGTACCCAATTTTCTGTATATGTATTTTTACCACTTTTGACCAGTTCATGTGAGAGTGAGGTTTAAACGTCTTCCTCATTTACATGGGCATTTATTCCTCAGATTATGTGTGATCACTTTTCCCATCCTTCCTCTTCCTTCTTCCTCCCATCCCATTCCTCTTCCTATCCATCCCCATTCTTGTTTTAAGATCTTCAAAACATAATAGAACTCCTCCCAGTCCCTTTGTCTAATTGGACTCTTTCTATGACCTTTGATTATCATAGGGTTCTAAGGAGATGTAGGTTTCATATCTCCATATTAAAATATAAGCAGTTTATCTTTGTTTAGTGCCTTATGATCTATCTCTCATGTTTACCTTTATATGTTTCTCTTGACTGCTGTGTTTGCAATTCAGAGTTTCTATGCAGCTATACTCTTTCCATCAGGAATGCTCAGAAGTCCTCTATTTCATCAAAGTTTCAGTTTGTCTCCTATAGAATAATTCTCATTTTTGTTGGGCAAGTTATTTTTGGTGGTAAGCCTATTCTCTGCCTTCTTGATTATTGCATTCTAGACCCTCTGTCCTTTAATGCAGGTGGCTGATAAATTGTGTGTGATCCTAGCTTGTAGCTCCTTGGTACTTGAATTCTTTATCTCTGGCTACTTATAGTTTATTTGAGCTGGGATCTCTGGATTTTGGCTATTACGTCCCTGGAAACTTTCATTTTGGAGATTCTTTCAGGAAGTGATCTTTGGGTTCTTTTTTATTTCTACTCTCCCCACTGGTTCTTAGAAGTTTGGGCAGTTTTCGTGACAAAATTAGGTTTAGGTTCTTTTTTAGGACATGACTTCTAAGTAGTCAAGTGATGTCTAAATTATTTTTGTTTGATCTATTTTCGGGGTCAGTTGTTTTTATTACGATTTTTTCAGTATTTTGACTTTGTTTTAATATTTCTTGCTATTTCATGAAGCCATTTTCTTCTATTTGGTCCATCCTAATTTTCAGAGAGATTATTGCTTGGCCAAGGCTTTGTATCTCTTGTGCCAAGTTGTTAATTCCTTTTCTAATTCTTTCTTCCTAACTCATTTCTTTTCTACTTTTTTTTAAAGCAATTAGGGTTAAGTAACTTGCTCAAGGTTACACAGCTAGTCATTATTTATGTGTGGGTGCTCATTTTCTGAGGCTGGTTTTGATCCTGGGTCATCCCAACTCCGAGGCCGGCACTCTTACTCACTGTGCCACCTAGCCGCCCCCTTTTCTACTTTTTCTACCACTCCTCTAATCATTTATAAAACACATTTTAACACTTAAAACAAATCTCTTCCTCCATCTATTTTAGTAATTCTAGTTCAACTTGTGCCCAAGCTGTGTTTTTCTTTGAGGTTTTGCTTGTAGATGTTTTGGAGTCATTCCTTTCTTCTGGGTTTGTATCTTGGATACCCTATTACCAAAGAAACTTTTCATGAAAAAAAGTTTCCTCTACTTCTTGACTTCTGACTTTAAGTTAGGGCTGAATTCTATGTATTGCTGGGAATGTCTGGGCTGGTCTTACTGCTACTTTCTTGGGGAAATCAAGTGTTATATTATTCCAGGCTTTCAGCAACAATTCACTCTGGGGACCTGCAAGCTTTCAGTGCTCCCCAAAATAGTATGATCCAGAGCAATGTCTGATCATTGCCCTTCTGTTCTGAGCTCTGTAAGTTCCTGGCCTAAGTCTAAGTAACATGCCCCTGTTAGAGTTCCTGTAGATAGCTACTGGACTCAATCACCATCAGCCAGCTGGTTCAGTCAATCAGTCAAAAAACATTAATTAAGCACTGGTTGCATTCCAGGCACTGTGCTAAGTGCTGGGGATACAAAAAGAGGCAAAAGATCATTCCTGCCTTCAAGGAGATCAAAATCTAAGGGGAGAGACAACAAGCAAATATGTACAAACAAACTATATGCAGGATAGAGGAAATAACAGGGGCAAGGCACTAGAATTAAGAGGAATTGGGAAAGACTTCCTGTAGAAGATGAAATTTTATATAAATACTATTATTAATACTATTTCACATGTAATTGGGAGATAGGATGTTCAGGCATTGGGGCATGGAGACTCACGTCGCCTTGATGGTGGAGTGGGGGGGGAGGTGGTATGGGAGAGGATGTGGGAAGGGGCAGATTGGATGAGGGAATATTTTGTGGGACTGCTGTTCTGGGGTGGTGGGTAGGGGAAAAATGGGGAGGGAATTGTAACTCGGGGTCTGGTGGAAATGAATGGTGTGGGCCGGAAATTAGTGAAGCATTTGGTTTTTTTTTTTTTTAAAGCAATTGGGGTTAAGTAACTTGCTCAAGGTTACATGGCTAGTCATTATTTATGTGTGGGTGCTCATTTTCTGAGGCCGGATTTGATCTCGGGTCATCCCAACTCCGAGGCCGGCGCTCTTACTCACTGCGCCACCTAGCCACCCCTTTAGGGCAATTGGGGTTAAGTAACTTGCCCAAGGTTACACGGCTAGGTTTTTGTTTTCGTGGATTAAGTGTCTGAGGCCGGCTCTCAGGTCCTTCTGACTCCAGGGCCAGCGCTCTATTCACTACGACACCTAGCCGCCCCAGCATTTGTTAAAAAAAAAAAAAAAGATGAGACTTTAGTTGGAACTTAAATGGAGCCAGAGAAGCCAGTAGGCAAAGATGAGGGGGAAGAAGTAACATTCTTGGCATGAAGGAGAGCCAGAGAAATACCCTGACCCAAGAGATGGAGTGTTTGTTCATGGAACACCAAGAAGACAAATATTGCTAAATTGAAGAGTATCTTGTGGGGAATGAGATACAAAAAGACTGCAAAGATAGGAGGAGACTAGGTTATAAAAGGTTTTGAATCTGAGCTAAGTATTTTGTGTTTGGTCCTAGAAGCATTAGTGACAGGACCCCATGTTTCCCTTTGGTTTGGGATTTCTGCCTTGGTTGTTCCACTGTAGGCTTCAGAGTCGGTTGGAGGTTAGAACTGAAATCCCACTTTGCTACTGGGTTCCTAGGGATAGAGCCACACAATTACTGCTTGATTTGCAGCAGTCAAACATTTGATTTGATGTGGTGTATGTTTTCTATCTCTTTGGAGGAGTTAGGGAAGAGTATGGCTGTCTTATTCTCGCTACTCTGCCATCTTGGCTCCATCTCTAACATTGTTTTCTAACTGGTGGTCTCCTCTGTTCCCATTTCTACAAGTGGGGAGTGATCATTAGATTCAACAAGTCTCAGGAGGCTCTCTACCACATCCTGGATACATCCTGGATACATGTCCGAGGAAGACAATATACTTCCTACATGTTAACATGTCCTTTCACTACCACCAATGGTCCATCTCCTTTCTTTTGTTCTGTTTCACATTCCTCTACTCTTGATTCTTAACAGGTAAATATTCCCTCCCACCTCCTTAGATATCTTCTCTTTTTTGGTTTCTCCTTGAAGCATTTCTATTATTTCAAGAAACTTGACAACCTAGAGAGTGGAAAGGTAACTCCTCTGGTCCTCTCAGCTTCTCACATAACAGGGAGAATAAGCTACTAGTTGAGTCTTCATGGATGTTATTTTGCACAGGCAGAAACACAAATTTAACAAAATCTCTGCAGGTCATTGGGAGAGTCTCCTTAACTTTCACATTTGATGAAACTGGAGTCTTCAGTTCTCTTGCAGCTCATTGCCTTGTTGCTTTTATGACCATGTGATACTGCCAACCACTAACCCAGCTAGGTGGCACAGTGGATATAGCATGGGGCCTGGAATCAGGAAGACTCATCTTCCTGAGCTCAAATCTAGCCTCAGACATTTACTAGCTGTGTGACCCTGGGAAAGTCACTTCATCCTTTTTGCCTGTTTCCTCATCTGCAAAATGAGCTGAAGAAGGAAATGGCAAACCACTCCAGTATCTCTTCCAAGAAAACCCTAAATGAGGTCACAAAGAGTCAGACACAGTTGAAACAGCTGAAAACAACAAAAAAACCAATTGCATTTAGCAGGAAGGATCAGACTCTGGTAACCACAATGATTATACATTCTGTCTTGATGAGAAGTTCTGGGGAAAGTGTCAAACTCTCTCTGTTTCTAAGAGAATGTGTTTTTTTCTGACTAGTTGTGAATTTAATTAGGTGGCCATGACATCTTGTTCACCTAAGGTGTTATTTACTCAATCAGAATTAGCTCTGAGCCCCCACTTACTGAAGACTCTGCCTTTCCTCTGAGCTCTCTATATTTCACTGGGCCACATGGCCTTTACATAATAGAATTTGCCCACCCACTGCCCTCCCCAATAGGAGCAGACAGAACATGTATAAAGTGTTTTCCCCCATGCTCATGCATAGAATCAATAAGAGGAATAAAGCAATGCAATTAAATATCTAGCACATGACTCAGTGCCTGAAACTTCTGTTAGATTCAGCCTGTCTCCAGACAATATATAAAAAGTCACTTAGAATTCAGCAGTTTTAGAAGGTCTCTTTCTTTGGAGGGAGAAACCTATACACAGATAGTTAAATGCAAAGTAATTTTGAGAAGGGATAATGCAGTAACACTAATGGGTTTAGGGAAGGCTTCCTGTACAGTGTGGAACTAAACTAATACTTGAATAAAGAAAAGGACCCAGAGAAGCAGGGGTAAGAACAGAACACATTCCAGGCATGGTTGCTGTCTCCTGGCACAAGTATATGTGAGGCCCAGGTAGAAGCAAGGCTATTGGATTTTCTCCATGGTCTCATGTAGAAATCCAGATTTGAGTCACTTCACCTTCCTCTTCCTCTTTCTTCCTCTCACTGGTAAGATTTTAGATTCTTTGTGTGTCATCTCATTGCTATTTCAGGGATGTGGATACTCCTATAAAACATGATAGGATAAAGCATTTTTGACTCTTGCAATTTTAAACAATTCCTATCTGTATAAATACACACATAACTGGTGGAGTAGAAAGAACACTGGTCTCAGGGGCAAAGGTTCAGATATCTAGGTTCAAAAACTCTGTCACATAATTAGTGTGACCTTGGACAAGTCATTTCAAGTTTCTGAGCCTTAGTTTCCTCATTTGTAAACCAGGGAAAATAATACCTATGAATCAAAGGTGGCTGCATCAATCAAAAAGATATTTATGCAAAGTGCTCTGCAATCATAGAATTCTGTGTAAAAGCTAACTTTATCATCATCTACAGCATTATCATTGGTGTTCTTGTTTTAAGATAATGCATGCTGATCATGTCTTAGGGGAGGGCCAGACACCAGAAAGGCCAATTGGAAAATTGCTCCAAAAATATAAAATGTTAGCAACGTGCAAGATAAAATTCATGAAATTTGATATTACATGTTGGAAAAACAGCTACCGGCTAGATTGCAGAGTTTTGCCTCTCCTGTCTCACAGCCATTCACCTGCATGTGCGTGAGTCTGGGGATGTGTCTGGACTGCAGGCGTGTTTTGAGCCCAAGGTCTGGGGGTGAGGAGACATCTGCTAGCTGTCATTTGGGGTTGGTAATCTGACTTGTGACAGCAGCATTTCATCAGCAATGATGCCCACCGGCCTCAAGTGTTGATGCCTGCCTCTGATTGGGGCCGCTTGGCTTCTCTGGGAAATCACACATTTTGCTGATACAATTAGCTGTTTGGGCTTCATCCCCAGATGGGTCCCTCCCTAGACTAATTGGCAATAGCTTCTGGGGAATGAGCGGCTCTTTTCATTTGAATGTGATTTAGAAAGAAACACACAAATAGGCAAACTTCAAAAAAGGCACTTACTTGATGGACTGATTTCTCAGTGCCATGGCTCTTTGAGAAGGAACTGGGCCTTCCTTGTCATATATCCATGAATATCAGGCCCCCTCTGACCTACAGTGGTGTTCCCTGACTGAAATGCATAATTTTCAAGAAAAATATTTGCCTCGTATTTATTGCAGAAACACAGGAGAAACTAGATGTCTGCCTGTCTGGTTCTGAGATCTAGTCATAGCCTAATCCACTGGTCTCAGATACAAAAAAATGGAGGCCGTGGAGTGATCCACTAGGAGTCATTTCTGCAGATAGCAGTGGCTAGGCTAAGGCTGTGTTTACATGTGTGAGCACAAGGACTCAGCTATCTCCATCAAGGTTGCCCCAACACAAGGCTTCCTTGAAGAATTGAAGGTGTGGGAAACTCTTTGCATGTATAATCTCTTTGGGCCTCCCACTAGGCATGGGAGGGTGGTACTGTGGATATTCTTATCCCAGTTTTACAGATAAGGAAACTAAGGTTCAGAAAATTTGAATGACTTTCCCAAGGTTACACAAACTAGTGTCAGGATTCAAATTCAGGTCTTCTGTCTTCAGCCCATTGCATTTTCCCACTGTACTAAGGTTGTCTTCTGAATAACATCTTAGTATTGCAGTGGATGTGGTGCTGGGCATTATGGAACACAGGTGTGTGGGGGGGAGGGAAGATGCTGTTGGGGAGGGAAGATGCTGTTGGGGAGGGCAGGGCGTTCTCTGGGATGCAGCTGAGATTTCGCCTGGGCTGGGCCATGAGAGGTAAGAGCAGAAGCACCAACCCCTCTTCCTTCCTTGCCTGACCCCCCAGCTTTTTGCTCTCTCCAAGTTGCATTCTTACCCATCCTGGCCCAAGGACAGGTGCATATCTGAACACTGTGCTGACTTTACAATATAGAATTCACAGACTTTGACCTAGAAGGGTTTTCCTTTATCCTCTATCATTTTACCGATGAGAAAAGTGAGGCCAGAAGTTCAGTGACATAGCCAGGGTCACTCAGCTATTAAATGTCTGAGGCAGGATTTGAACTGGTATTTTTATTTAGAAATTTCTTCTGCAAAACTCTCAGGAAGAGTTTATCAATGAACCCGAGATGATAAAGGGCATTCTAACCCTTAAGCAAATGCACAGCATTTGAGACTCTCCTTGCTTCTCAATGGGAGAAACTGTAGAAGGCTTCCAAACTCATTGGCTTGCAGTATCAACTCATTTAATTCACGTAATTGAGTTACATGTGAAGACTGGGGAAGCTGGGATTTTGTATCCTCCTCCGGCCAAACAATAACAAAGGATTAGGTGTACTGTTAAATGACTCCTAGGCTTTCTCTGCTCAGGGGCCTCCTCTACCCAGCACAGGGAAAATGAACAAAGGAGAAAATTGGGGCTCTAGTAGGTCTGGAGACCTGGGGAGAATTCACCAGCATTGAATAGACCCCTGTCCCCAAAGCCAAGCTTAGCAGAAGTGGGCCTGAGAGCACCCAACTCCCCAGTCCCAAGAGGATGGCAGCTTTTAAAGCCCTACATGACATGACCTCAACCTACCTTTCCAGCTTCTTGGATATTATTCCTCTTCCCACGCTCTGCAGTCCAACCAAACTGTCTCCCT
The DNA here is from genome assembly GCA_011680675.1 of Gymnobelideus leadbeateri. NCBI lineage: Eukaryota > Metazoa > Chordata > Mammalia > Diprotodontia > Petauridae > Gymnobelideus > Gymnobelideus leadbeateri. Next base: position 76,237 of record WOXC01003122.1, on the reverse strand, counting down.
CTCTGTTGCTCACTCATGATGCTGCCTCTCCAATCTCCAAGCCTTTGCCTTGGCCATCCTCTGGGTCTGGACCTCATTCCCTTCTTCCCTCTGCTTCATAGCGTCTCCCCCTCCTTGGGGATGCTTCTCAGACATCATTTTCTGCATAAAACCTTTCCTGATCCCCCAAACAGCTAGTGCCCTTTCTCCCCAAATTATTTGGTTTATATTTTCATTATTGACTTTATATTTCTTCTGTGTGTATCCTTATATTTAGAGATATAGATATAAAATGTGTCTGTATTGTCTCTCCCATTAGAATTTAAGGGAGAGGCGACTTTCACTCTTTGTACATGTATCCCCAGGCCCTAGCATGGTGCCTGGCATACAGTAGGCACCTAATAAATATTAGTTTGATTGATTCCTTGGATGACTGACGTTGGGAGCTTGAGGTTGGAAAAGAAAAAGAAAATAATTGAAGAGGCCATTAACATATGGCCTTAAAACCCCGCTGTAGCTGATGTTTATAGGATGTGTTTAGATTTATAAGGCACTTTACAAATGTCTCACAGGAACCATTAAAGTGGGTAGTAGAATAGAAGCTGCATTGTCCTTCCCTTTTTGTAAATGAGGAGACTGAGGCCCTGAGAAGAGAAATGACTGGGCCAAGGCCACTTAGGCAGAAAGTAGCTGTGGTGACATTCAAACCCAGATCTCTGACTGCCAGTCCAAAGCCCTTTCCACTACCCCATGCCACCTCTTAAAAAACATAAAGTGTTGAAGCTGTCTTAACGAAGGAAGGTTAGGAAAGGATGCAGTCAATAGAACATCAGATTTGGAGACTGGATCTCCATCTCTGCCCCCTTGCTAACTGCCCCTTGGTCAAGTTATTTGATTCATTGCCCATGCCTTGGTTTCCTAATCTGTAAAATGAGCAGCTTGGACTATATGGACTCCCCATTCTTTTCCAGCTCTAGACCTATGATCCCACGATACCCAGCCCTCCCCCTGCATCCTGGCCAAAGGCACCTTTTCAGACATTCTCATAATATCCCTTTATCAAAGATACTGGAGGGGTGCTCAGCAAGGTCCCCCATCTCTTTAAACCCAAGCTTGCAGAGGTGGGAAGGAACAGAGGAATCCATTCCTCCTGAAAATGTTTGTAAGGAGCAAACTCAGTGGCAAAGCTCAGGGTATGAAATGGGGCACCTGTGTGCTCACCCAATCCTCCTGTGCCTGCCTTCAGGGTCTCCTTCTCCTGGAGGTTTTCCATGATTTCCCTGGCTCAGGGAGCTTCCTCCCTCCCTCACCTCTCCACCTGCTTAGACCTCAACACACTCAATTCTCAGTCTAACTGGAGGTGGTCATGTCTGTGAATTTGTCTCATCTCTCTATTAAATTGAAAGATTTTCAAGGGCAGGGACTGACATTTTTCACTTGCAAACCAAACACCTGGCATTTCCTGCAGAATCACAGATTTAGAGCCAGAAGGAACCATGTAGTTCAAGCCCCTTATTTTACAGAAGGAGAAACTGAAGCTGAGAGCAGAGAGCTATTGGCCCAAGGTCACAAAGGGAGTGAAGAGCACAGAAGGGATCTGAGGGATGTTCTTGAAGAGGCAGCAGGGTGGAATGGAGAGGCTGGGACTTGGATAAGGAGACCAGGGGCGTATCCCACTCAGATACTTACTATCTGTGTATCAGTGAGTCACTTACCCTCTGTGCCTTAACTTCCCTATCTGTGAAATGGGGTAGGAGTAGCATAGGGAGGGCACTCTCTGGTCTCTAAGATTACATGATTCAAAATCCTCTGGACATATGATTCCAATGCTTAGCACCTGGTAAGGACGGAACAAACGTCTGTGAAACTCAGTTGAATTATATCTGTGTTTCTCAATATTTTAAGTGTAAAGAGCTCTTTTTAACTTGAAAAAAGTTTATAGATTCCTCTTCACGATGGTAATGATGATATTATACAAGGATTGAGGAGAGTACTAGCATCAACTGAGGCATCTAGGTGACTCCATGGATAGAGAGTTGGCACTGGAGGCAGGAAGACCTGAGTTCAAATATGATCTCAGTCATTTACTAGCTGTGTGACCCTAGGCAAGTCACTTAACCTCTGTTTGCCTTAATTCACTGGAGAAAGAAATGGCAAACCAGAACCTTTGCTGAGAAAACTCTCTGGGCAGTATTGGCACAATATGGTCCATGAGATAACAAAGAACTGAACATGAATCAACAACTGACTTCAATGCTTCTGGCTCTGACCTCATCACTGGTATTCTTGCCACTGGTACAGATTGTGACCCTCTCATGCCCCCTCATGCTGTGAGTCCCTGGCCCATATTCTCCCCTTAGCCCTCTACAGAAAGTCTATCCAACATGCTGAAGGCCTTCCTCTGGGTAGTTATACACTTTATGGGGCACCCCTGTAGCCCTGAGATTGGCATCTCTTGTTTCTTACTCCTTCATGCATAACTGACCTCTTTTTCTGATTCCAACTTGTATCATTACTTCAGGATTCGACACTAAGTAACCATCCTAGTAGTGATGGGTCTCTCTGTATTTAGCAAGGCTGAACCTCAAAGGACAGACTGGGCTTGAAATCTATTTCAGGCACAAGTATGTGGCAGACTCTCCTATATTGGATCCATAATCATTCAAATGAATTTGGCAAGAAAAACCAACTGGATGTAGCATACCTATTGGCTAGACCACCATTTGCTGTTTTATGGACAACCTATAGAAGCATTACACCTGGTGGTGTAATGAATCTAGAGTCTAGAGCTCTAGACTCTAAGTCAGGAGGACCAGGGGTCAAATACCAACTCAAATATTTACCAGTTGTGTACTCCTGGGAAAGTTATTTAATCTCAATGAGCCTCAGTTTCCTTATTTGCAAAATGGGTGGAATTGGTCCTTATTTGTCAGTATCTTGGATGGGTATGGAACATGTGCAAGGAGCTATGTCCAGAGCTGAAGAGGGGGAGGACAGCAATCTAGCTTGTTTGTGGTTCATTTAAAGGCACCAAGCTTCCAGGTCAGTCAGCCCATAAGCGAATGCCATCAAGTCTGGAGAATTGAAGTTGAACATCATACAAAGGGCAATGGAGAGATGCCAGGTGGTTGTGGGCAAGCTGAGGCATATTCCAAATGATTATGTTGGAGATAATGGTGATACCCAGTTCACAGCAGATGAATGGTCAAAGATATAAATAGAGTCGGGGCGGCTAGGTGGTGAAGTGAAGTGGCATCGGCCCTGGAGTCAGAAGGAGCTGAGTTCGGATCTGGCCTCAGACACTTATCGCACACACAAACAAAAAACCTAGCCGTGTGACCTTGGGCAAGTTACTTAATCCCAATTGCCCTCCAAAAAAGAAAAAAAAAAGATACAAACAGAGTGATGTGGAGAAGAGGAAATGTCACCTAAAATGTGCAACTACACTCATAATCAAGGAAATGCATGTTCAAACAACTTTGAGATGACACCCATCAAATTGGCAAAGTATGATTCATTAATAATTAATAATGAAAATTAACCATGAAATTTACTACTCAGTGGGGTTCTGGAGAGACAGGGAACACATTGTGGTGGAGAGTGCTGAATCTGGATCTCTCCTCTGTTATGTCCTGCCCTGGGGCCTTCATTTCACTTCCTTCCTCTGGGCCTCAGTTTATCCATCTGTGAAATCAGAGGGATGAACTAGATCACTCCTCAGTTCTCTTCCAGCTTTAGACCTCGGATAGTGTGACGCTCTGGGAAGCCTCCATCACTGCTAGTAGAACAGAAATCTCATCTGCTCTTTCTGGAGATCAGTCAATTCACAGTGAACCAAACCTCTGGACCCACTAACTCCTCTGGGAATATACTCTGAAAGGATTTTCCTAAAAACAAAAAGAGTTCTCCATTCAAAGAGTTTTATCATAGCATTATATATAATTGAAAAAAATTGGAAATTACCTAAAAAGGTGAATGGTTAAGGAAATTGTAGTACATTAATGGAATGGAATGCCATAATGCAATTACGATGGATGAGTATGAGGAATACAAAGAAATCTGAATAGACCTTTATGAAATGATGCAAAGCAAAAGCAAAAAAAAAAAAAAAAAAGCAGACCAAAAGGATGTAGTCCACATTCACTCTGATCACACGAGGAACAGGAAGAAGGAAAGTGAACAAAGAATGCAGAAGAGAACTCAGAGGGAATGCCTAAAATAACACTGGGATTCTTAATGCACTGAAATGAATTAATTTGATTTGTTAATGTACATATTTACTACGCAGATGTAGGGGTTTGCTTTGTGATCTATGTGAAGATTTAAAAAAATAAACAAGCTAAAAATCATGAAGGGGGAGTGGTACAAAGGATGGCACATCAAGAAATGAATGACAAAAAGAAGATGGACCGGTCCCGTAGTCACAGTGGGGAATAACACATGGAAAGTCCATGGGCCTCTCCTGGTGTGAAGGGAGAGTGGGGAAGTCACTCTGTGCCTGGGGTGAATTCATAAGAAGACAAGAGGCACACATCAATAAGTTAGATTTCTACATCACTGCAGAGACTGTGCATATCAGTGAGATCAAAGACCATGGGAGTAAACTGCTAAAGACATCGAATTTGCAAAGGAGTCCAGGTAAGCCCTTACGCAGTTTAATTCAGCACATAAAAGATTTGAGTCTTAACACAGAAAGCAATGGAGAGGTATCAATGGGTGTGAACAGACTGCAACATTTAGCCAGTGAGGAACTCCAAAGAAGGACAGGAGTAAAGTATGTCACTAGAAAAAAAAAAAAAAGACAGGCTGGTCACATGTGGATGATATGGAAATACCCAGAGTCTTTCGCCTGTAGCTGACCACGTCAGGAAAAATGGAGGAAGCCTCCAGAACATTAGATAGATCCCCCCGTAGTGAACTTTGGGGAGAACATGGAAAAGAGGGGCATGGGATGCACAAATGTGGACAGGTCATGATCTGCATCAATGCAGGTGCTGCAAATTGAGAACATGCCAGCTCCATTGGAATATTTTCATAAGTCAGCATGGCAAAAGAAAGAGAGGAAGGCAAAGGTACCATTGACCAGATGGATTTGCCTTCTATGTCCTTATGGCATAAAGAAAGATGTCTCCTGGACAAGATGCTCAGACGGGCTAGGTTACCTCAGAGTATGGTGCTTGGTTCTGTCACTGTGGGCCACCTTATTTGTCTCAGAAACCAGACCATAAAGAATATAATAAATAAATCCCATTTCACCTTAAGCCTAAGGCACACTTTAAGATTTGCCTTGCCTCATCTTGGATTGTGTGAAGTCAAGATAGACAAAGTCCTGAAGAACATCTATTGAGGAAAGAGGAAGCTTATCTACTATAAGAATTCTGAGAGGCCAGTTGTCAGCTTTATAAATATGGAAGGCTCCAAAGCAGAAGCTGTCTGTTCTAAGGGAGCATTTTTTCTTGACATTACTAATTCTTTATAAATGACTCAAGTGAATTTCCTAGCATACCAATCCGCACTCGAACAAGTTTGTTAGGTACTTCTTGTATGACACATAGATAGCCAAATATCTCCCGATACATTCTAACTCCTTGTCTATACTGTAGCCGATATTTCGTTCTTTAAAGCAGTAAATAGAAAACAGCTCTGGACAGCACCCAATCACACTAGCTTTGCTGCAAATCTCAGACTCTCAAAGACCAGGACTGAGAGTTGTTTGTGAAAGCTTGAATGAGAGACTGATGACTTAAGATAAGATAGGCAATCAGCTCCAACTTAGCCACTGCAGACTTCTGGTCTACTTATAAAAGGAGTCATGTCATTTATTTGACAGAGCCCAGGATTTCAGGGAGGTCTGTCAGCAGGAGAAAGGGGGCGGGGAGGGGGGTTGAAACCAAGACCCAGCCACAGAGTTCTCATGGCCTGAGGTGTGCAGTTCTCCCTTTATTTGGGGCTTTACCACTTAAAAAACAAGGTTAATATCTCAGCATGCTCCAACTTTCCACAGTCACCCAAAAGAAAAAGATCCACCAGGACTCCCCATACTGCAGCAGACACAATGGCTCATACCTGAAAAAAAGAAAGTTACACTTCTCACTGAAATTTGTTTCTGGTTGTTGGTCTTCCCTGCTAAATCAATTAAATACCTGCTCTGTCTTTCTGACCAAAGATGTCAGTGCTATCTAAACTACATGTCTCAAGAGTGAGAATGGACAGTTTTTCTTCTCAGAGATTTTAGAAATTATAGGATTATAGAATCAGAGCTGGGAGAGACATTCAAAGTCATCAAGTTCATCCTCTTATTTTATAGGTGGGGAAACTGAGGCACAGAGAGTTAGCCAAACAGACTCCAAGTGTTTGGGGTGGGATTTAAATCCAGGTTTCTCTAAGTCCACATCCAGCCCTCTACTCTCTGCTCCACACAATTTCAGAGTTGGATGGGTATGTACCAGCACAATCCCCAGGACACAAATTGGGAGCTCAGAGTTCAGTCCTAGAACTCGAGATCAGTTTCAGAACTATGTTGGCTATAGGAAGGATGGATTGGAAAGCGGAAAGGAGGGAAACAGGTATAGTCAGAAGCAAGAATCTAGGAGAGTGGTGAGGATCTGAAACAAGGTGGTAACTGTGTGAATAGAGAAAAAGAAAATACTTTTTAAAAAATTATTTATTTTTAACATTCTTTTCTTTTAAAATTTTGAGTTCCAAGTCCTCTCCCTCCCTCCACATCCTTCTCCACCCACTGAGAAGGCAAGCAATATGATACCAATTATAAGTATGAAATGACACAAAACATTTCCATGTTAACCATGTTAGCATGCCTCTTTTATATAAGAAAATTTTCCCCATTCTGCCCCTCCCTTGCCTCTTCTCCTAGTACATACTTCTTTCTTATTCCTTAATTTTTTGGAGATCATTCCAACATAATCAACTCACTCACATGCCCTCTGTCCATGTAAACTCCTTTTAACTGCCCTAATAATGACAAAGTTCTTAGGAGTTACTTGTATTGTCTTCCAAGAGATGAATGCAAAACGTTTGACTTTATTGAGTCCCTTATTTCTTTCATATGTACCTTTTTACATTTCCCTTGAGTCTTGTGTTTGAATTTCAGCCATCACTAATGCTTGAAAGGCCTCTATTTCTTTCCCCCGCCCCTCCCCAAGGATTATACTCAGTTTCGCTGGGTGGGTGATTTTTTCATTGTAATACTAGCTCCTTTGCCTTCCAGAATATCATGTTCCAAGTCCTCTAGTCCTTTAATGTGGAAGTTGCTAAATCTTGTGTGATCCTGATTGTGGCTCCATGATACCTGATTTGTTTCTTTCTGACTGCTTTGACTTGGAAGGTCTGGAATTTGGCTATAATATTCCTGGGAGTTCTCATTTTGGGATCTGTTTCAGGAGGTGATCAGTAGATTCTTTTAACTTCTATTTTTAACCATTGGATCTAAAATATCTGTGCAGTTTTCCTTCACAATTTCTTGAAATATGACATCTAGACTTTTTCTTTGATCATGGCTTTCAAGCAATCCAATAATTCTTAAATTATCTCTCCTCAACCTATTTTCCAGGTCAGTTTTCCAGTGAGATATTTCATTTTCTTTAATTTTTTTATTCTTTTGACTTTGCTTTATTGTTTTTTGATGTCTTGTGGAGTCATTAGCTTCCACTCACCCAATTCTAATTATTTTTTTCAGTGAGCTTTTAAAACTCCTTTTGCTATTTGACCAATTCTGCTTTTTAAAGTGTTGTTTTCTTAGCATTTTTTGGGAATGTCTTTTGCTACACTGTTAATTCTCTTTTCATAACTTTCTTGCATCACTCTCACTTCTTTTCCCAGTTTTTCCTCTACCATTCTCATCTCTTTCTTTAACTCTTCCAGAAATTCTTTTTGGTTTTGGGCCCAACTAGTACTTTTTTATGAGGTTTCTGTCTCTCTGTCTGTGTGTGTGTGTGTGTGTGTGTGTGTGTGTGTGTCTCTCAGCCTCTCTCTGTCTCTCTCTGTCTTTGTCTCTCTGTCTCTGTCTCTCTGTCTCTGTCTCTCTGTCTCTCTCTGTCTCTCTCTCTCTCTGTCTCTGCCTGTCTCGCTGTCTCTGCCTCTGTCTTTCTCTATCTCTGTCTCTCTCTCTCTTTCTCTCCCTCTCTCTGTCCCCCAGCAATTCTTGAGTGATAAGGAAGAAGAATCACTAAAAGTCTCTGGCTGGGAGAGGCAGTAACAGTGGTGGCAATAGCTTATTGCTGCCAGCTGCCTACTCTCCTTACCTGGACACCTTGTGGCTACAAGTCTTGTACACCTTGTGGTACTGTCTCCGTATTATTTTCTTTGTGATATTAAGTGAGTATCAGAAACAGAATGGAAAAACTTTATATGAGCTTTGAAAGTCAGATGAGCCACCAGAGGATCAGCAATTAGAGTTAGTAACAGAATCTTCCAGTAGCTTCAGTATTCTGATAAAAGACCAGTGGCCAAGCAATCTGACTAACTTTGCAGTTCAGCAGCAGCCTACTGGCAGAGCCCCCTATCTTGCACAATCCAGATATAACTGCCTACCAGAACCCATCTATCAGCTACCATCCAGCAAGAACACAGCTTACCTGATGTTGTCTAATAGCCACTATCCAAAAGCATCATGACTTGCCCATCAGCAGCTATCTAGCAACTAAGCAGCCTGCCTGGCCCCATTCTGGTCCAGTCTAACAATAGCCAACTAACTTCCAAAATTAACTTCCAAATGACTTGCTTGACTGAGTTCAGCAGTACATTGGTCCATCGAGCAGCGAAATTGTGCACTATAGGGAATGAGTTTTCTGAACCATCTAATGGAAATGGCATGCCCTACAAGGAGTCAGTCTGACTGAGAATAACTTGTCCATCATCAATATCATGCCCTAGAGCAAATCTCATGAAGATGCTCCCCAAAAAGGGCACAGAGATCCCTCAGTTCAGGAGTTTCTAGTTGTCTTTGTCATGTGTGCATACAAAATGTATGCCTCATAATCATTATAATTTAAGTTTATTCCTATTCTTACACACTCTCACCCACAGAGACTGCATGTATTTGTGGGGGAGTGCACCCAGAGAATTGGTGAAAGGGCTCCATAACTACTCACTCTATCATACTATTTGAGCCTTTCCTAAAGAATTGAGTCTACTGGCTAATTGTTTCAGGGAAGCACACTAGTGGGGGCTCGTGGATTAGTATTAGATGGCTAGTCACCAACAGGATTCTGAAGCAGTAACAGTCACCCTTCTTGGTATTCAGTCTTCCAATGTTATGGGATTTGAGCAGAAGGACAGAGGGAAGGAAGGAGTTGTTGTATGAATATACTGATCATAGGTAAGACAGTTAAGAATCCATATCCAGGTCAGCACAGTTTCCTGTGGCTATACTTTATGAATTTGCCAGTTGTCTTTCAAACTCCATACCTTTACTGTCTGAGGGGAGGTGATGAAGCATTGAACCCTACTCATCCGTCTCACCACAGATCCAACTAACAGGCAGAAAAGGCCTCTATCACATTCAGATATACAGAAATTAATCGTTGACTTAGGAGGTGCATAAAGGCTTTGTTTCAAACACCACTAACCTATTTTCAGGGAAGTAGTCCATATTAGGGTGACAGAAAGAGGAGATGGTTTTGCAGAAATAAAGGAGGACAATTTCAGAACTATTCACTGTTTATGTTTGGGCTGCACCAATAGAATAAAAATGATAATAATATTTAAATTAATTACAGATTTAGTGTAATATCAAAAAACCAAAAGATTATCAAGTAGAAGTATAAAAAAACAGCATCTATCAGGAGGAACAAAATTTCAATAATCTCAAGGGAAATAATGAGAGAAAAATATAGGAAAATGCAAAGTATAGACTTCAAGGCATATTATAAAGCAGCAATCATCAAAAATTGTTTGTTATTAATTAAAAAATAGCAAAATGCATCAGTGGAACAGCCCGGGGTCAGCAAGAGTCAGTCATTTGAATACAGGAGTCTGATGTGCTGTAAGCCCAACAACACAAAATACTGGGGTAAGAACCAGCCACCTGACAAGAACTTCTGGGGAAATTGGCAAGCAGCTTGTCAGAAATTAGGTTTGGCCTAACAACTTATACCACACACTGCAATAAGCAAATAAGAATAATAACTAATATTTATGTAGCCCTTTAAGATTTGAAAAGTGTTTTACAAAAGTGTTCTCATCTGAGGGAGGTGCTATAATTAACTCCATTTTCCAAAGAGGAAACTGAAGCAGAGTGACCTTCCCAGGGTAATGCAACTAGGAAGCGTCTGAAGCTGGATCTGAGCTCAGTTCTCCTTGCCTCAAGATCCAGAGTTCTATTCACTATGGTGCCACCTAAGCAGACATACAGGCAAGAATTCCAACCTGCAGGTTCTGGGGTTGCCGGCTTTTGTCTGCAGCCTCTATTGGGTCTCAGACAGGCAAGTCCCCTCCTTATTTAAGGCCACTTGACCCATGCCTTTCCATTCCCATCTCTCAACTGCTAGCCTGTGGTACTTACTGCACTTGGTCACAGGGCAGAGGAGTGAGCACAGGAAGCCCCAATTATAGGAAATTGTTGGGATAGAGAAGAGACACTACAGATTGTGTGTGTGTGTTTAAAAACACATGGATCTCCCCCAGTAATAGCTGGTGCTGTCAGGGAACTTTGAGGTCTGTGAAATATTTTACATACATGGTCTCATTTCCTCACAACAATACTTTTGGGGGGAGTTAAAGAAACTGAGGCTCAGACGGATTAGGGGCTTGTCTATACCCACACAGCTAGTCAATGCTAGCCATGGCATCCAACCCCAGGTATTTTTTCCTCCTCAGGGTCCACTGTACTCACCTGGGCTGCCTCCCCTGAGACAGAGAGCTCCTTAAGTGCAGGGGTAGCAATGTCAGGGATAGACCCAGTTCAGAGTATGTGTGGCATGAGTCATGGGCTCATGGATCTAAAACTTGATGTGTCTTCAGAGGCCTTCTAGTCATTTTACAGATGAAGAAACTGAGGCCAAGGGAGGGTAAGCCTACAGTCATACAAGATCCTAAATATGAGTCAGGATTAGAATTCAGGTCCTCTGGTTCCAAATCAAGTTTCTCTCTATTGTGCCACACCCATCACCTAGTCAAACTCTTATTTATTATATTTAAAACCTACATTCCCCCTGAGGAAAGTGCCTTCTCCCACTAAGGAGCCCCAGCCCTGGGCTTGCACAAATTATATTCAATCCTGGGAAGAGGGGATCAGACTCTTCTTGGACTCTCTGATTCACTATTCCCCACCCTAGAATGGATGGAAACACCTGAGCTAAGCACTGAAGAAAGCCAGGGATTCTACAGGAGGAGGTGAAGTATTATAGGCATGAGGCAAAGGTACAGAGGTGGGAAATGGACTGTTGTGATAGACAACAGGAAGTAAGTCAGTTTGCTTAGGATGTCAAGGGTGTGAGGGAACAAGGTGGCTGGAGTGCAGAGGGCACCAGTCTTGAAGTCAAGAACACTGAATTTCAAATTATGTTTGGGCTTGCTTACAAGCTGTGTGACCCTGGGCAAAATCTTTGAGCCTCACGGGGATGATAATACTACCTGTCTCCCAGAGTTGTTTGGGAGGATTAGGGGATGTAACATGTAAAGCATTTTGTGAACCTTAAAATGCTATATAAATGCTAGTTATGGTGCAGCAGATAGAAAGCTGGGCTTGGAATCAGAATGACTCATCTTCCTGAGTTCAAATCCAGTCTGTGTGACTCTGGGCAAGTCATTTAAGCCAGTTTGTCTCAGTTTCCTCCACTGTAAAATGAGTTGGAAAAGGAAATGGCAAACCACTCCAGTATCTTTGCCAAGAAAACCCCAAACTGGGTCACCAAGAGTAGGACAAGACTGAAAAACAACCAAAAAACTTACATATGAGAAAAGTAATAGTAAGCCTGAAAAGAGAAGCTGGACCAAACCGTAATATCTTTGACTCTGATTGAAGGAAATCCTTCTGCTTTTTCTGCTGACTTGTAAGAAACCCACAGTTCTGCCCTCTCTCCTGGTGTCACAGAGGCCCTTATCCCATGATGCTTCCAAAGCCTTGGACAAATTACCCCCAGCTCCTCCAGGCGCATGAGACGAGAAGGGTTAATGTGATTGAATCAGTCCTTAGCTCTGATGAGAATTCAGCTGCAGTACAGGTTTCCTCATTCTTCATCCCACTCCTCCCCTCCACCTCCCTCCCCAAGATTGCCCTTCCCAGGTCAACCCCAAGACCCATCCCTTCTTTGAATACATACTGTGCTTTGCTCACTACATCAATTACTCTGACCCTAGGGGCTCTGAAAGCCTGCCGCTCCCCCATTTGCAGTGACAGCTGCCATGCTAATGAATCCACATTGACATTATAATTAAGCCATTACACAAAGTGAGTTCTTGGCTGCTAAGGGGAAGGGAGGTCACTTGTTAGAGCAACAGTTCAATAGGGGCTGATGTTAGACAATCTTCCTAGGAGACCAAGCCCAGTAGCTGGGCTAGAGCTAGGACCAGGATCTTTGGCCACAGCAATCAAGAAGTGAGGAAGGGAGGGTGATATGTGTGAACTTGAGTACCTGAATGCACATGAGTGTTTGCGGGGTGGTGCTGGGAGGAAGGGTGGCAACAGCTCTGGCTCCACTGATATTTCCTACCAGGAAAGTTTAGAAATGTTGGCAGTGTCCCTGCTTGGGGTATCTTCTGGCCAGCAATAATGGAGAATGCAAAGGCAGCGCCGTGGGCAGGCTAGACTCTTCTTTGTCCTAGAAGAGAGGAGAGGCAGCCTGGTCTAATGGGGGAAAGTCAGCCTCAGCAAAAGGAAGAGCATGCTTCCAATCCCAGCCCTGACACGACTGAGGGCAAAGCATTGAACGTCTTAATGCTCTGGGTAACTTGCTAAGAATATATGTTGCAGAGGCATTCATCTCTATCAGAGGAAGAAATGTTCTTATTAGGAGTTCCCTTCACCACTGAAATCAACAGTCCAGTGTTGATCCCAACCCAGAGACCTGCTTAGCCCCAGAGGACAGATCCAGGGAGAAGCCAGAGACACTAATTCAGACTTGATATAACAGACTACTTACTTCTTGACCATTAACCTCTGGCAAGGGAATGTGCTACTTGCCTAGTGGATTAGTCTCCTCCCCACCAACCATCTCCAATCTGAAAGAAAAAAAGAAAGAAGACCCTTGTAATAAATATGCATAGTTAAGCAAAATATATTCCCAGAATGTCTTTGTCCAAAATGGAATTTCTCATTACAAGCAGAGTTTTCAAAGGCAGACATTCAAGCTATGGGCAGAAAAATGTTCCAAAGCTCTGGATCTCTAAGACCCTTTCCAGCTTTAAATCTATCAAATTCCAAGGGCTTCATGTCAGCTCATAGTGAAAAAAGTTCCCTGAAAAACAGATAATACCAAACAACCCACCCCAAAGAGCATTTATTAAGCACCTACTGCATATCACAGAATCAAAGAATTTCAGAGTTGGAAGAGACCCTGCAAGAGTCACTTAACATTTTTGTGTCTCAATCTCCTCATTTGTGAAATGGGGAAGATAACACCACCGTGTATCTGTTGAAAATATCAAGTGATATAATATCTGTAAAGCACTGTATAAATGCTAGCAACTGTACTATTGAGAGTGTAGAGGGCAGCTTATACCTCAAACAGAATTCTTATTATAACCTAGGGTCCAAGTGGTCATCCAGTCCTTGGGGGATTCCTCTAATAAGGAGGAGGCCACTGTGTCACCAAACAGCCCATCCCACCATTGGATAACTCTCATGGTAAGGAAGGTTTTTCTGACATTCAGCCAAAACTAGCCTCTTTGCGATTTCCACCCACTGATTCTAATTCTACAATTTTGAGGCAAAGCCCCTGAAGCCTCAACTGCACAGGAGGCCTTTAGTTGCTTGAAGATTGCTCTCATCTTCTCTACTCTTCCCTCCCCACCCCAGTCTTCTTCAGGCAATCTGCTTCCAGTTCCTCCCATCCTCATTTTCAATGGACTCAAGGCCATTCATTCATTCATTCATTCACCATTCACCTAGATGCTGTCCTCTGGATAATGGATGGTTTGTCAGAGTCTTTTCCTAAACATTGATGCTTGTAACTGGACACAATACACCAGAGAGGTCTTACCAAAGCAGCAATACAGTGACACCATCACCTCATTATTTCTGGGACTTACACCTCTATGTGGAATGAACCCAAAATGGCATTAGTTTTCTTAACTGGTATCTATTGATTCATCCTAAATTTGCAGTTCACTTAAACTCCCCAGGTCTTTTTCAGAAAAAACAAAACAAAACAAAACAAAAAAACACTGTTGCCTAACCATGTGTGTGGCACTATGCTAGGCACAAGAGTTACAAAGACAAAAGGCAAACATGGGAGATTGATGGAAGGACTAGTTCTATGTAAACCACATTTGTTAGGACATTAAAAACCCATCTCAAGGGTGTGGCAAACATAGCACCTATCTCAATCCAATTGTCCAAGGGAAGACTACCCTTGCTACTTTCAGTTTACCACTCCTTCTTGACTTTGACCAATGTGGATTTTGCAATAGTTGGGCTCTAATTTGAGGAAGGTGAGGTAAGCTAAAAGAGACACTGATGGATCACAGCTTTTAATGACAACAAAAAATTACCTGAGCATAATCCTGAGAATCCTGAGGGGGGAGGTTAAGCATTCTTATGTAGGAAGCTAGTAATGTTTGTCCAGTTATTGGGGATCAGTTCCATGATACTATACTCTCATTCAACTTTGGGCAGATTTTAGTCCAACCTACCATTCATTCATTCAATGAGCATTTATTAGGCACCTATTGTATGCCAGGCACTAAGCTACTCACTGGAGATACAAAGGCAAAAAGAAAATTTGACCTCAAGGAATTTTCATCCTATTGGAGGGAAACAATACATACACAAACAAGTAAATATGAAAGATATGGAAAGTAAACACCTTGAAGATTCCTTGCATCTTTGGCACACACATATAGCACAGATCACAAATTCCCATGAGCCTTCTTGGTGAGCTGGATATAGGTTAGTGAACAACAATCAAATGATTTGCATTTCAGTCAGACCTTTAATCAAGGATCACTTATTAAATGCCCATTATGTGCCAGGTGATGTTCTAGGTGCTGAAGATACAAAGACAAAAAAGCAAAAGTCCTCAAGGTGTGTGTGGGTGTGTGTGTGTGTGTGTGTGTGTGTGTGTGTGTATGTATGTATGTATGTATACACACATATAATGATAGTGCTCTATTCACTAATACTTGATAATCGAAAAGATTCTAATGGTTAAATCTTCTCAGTTGTAGAAGCAAGATAGCTGAAAATCCTTTTCTCTTCCCCTGTTCCTCCCCAACTCTACTCTCTGAAACTCCCACCACTTTGAGGCCTTGCATCAGTCCACATCCCAGTTTTCATTCCCGTGTCTGTACCTCTTGGAGAAAACATGGCATGGGGACAAGCCCACTGGACCTGGTATAGAAAGACCAGGATTTGAATCTCACTTTAGACCCTTACTAGCTGTGTGACCCTGGACAAGTATCTTAATGTCTCTAAGCCTCCACATTCCCATCTGGAAATGGAGATGATAATAGTACCTACCTCCCAGGGTTCTAGTGAAGATGAAATGAGACAAAGGACATAGGGTGCTATATAAAAATGGAGTCTTATCATTGTCTGTTTTGTAGAATGCATTTGGAATGCTGGACCATCCATTGGAAAAGAATGGACTTTGACACATTAGTGGTAAGACCTAGAAAACATTAGAAAGTGAAACAAACATGAATTAATTCAGAAAACTAACAAAAACTGAGCTGAATCTTTTCCCTTGGGTGTCCTATCCAACTGGTCTCCCTGACTCAAGTTTCCTCCCACTCCAACCTTCCACTCTGCTGCCAAGGTAACTTGTGAAGCTGACCATGTCACTCCCACCCCCTGCCCTGCTGTACAGTGGCTCCTTGTTACCTCCAGGATCAAGCACAAAGTCTCTTGTTTGGCATTTAAAGCTCTTCATAACCCTTCCTCTTCCCTACCATTCCAGTCTTCTTATGCTTTAGCCCTCTCCACTCACTGTGATCCAGAGATACTGGCCTCCTTACTGTTCCTCACAGAGAACACTTCATCTCCCACCTTCAAGACTTTGACCTGGCTGTGCCCTATGTCTGGAATGCTCTCCCTTTTCACCTCTCCCTCTTAGTTTTCTTTCCTTCCTTCAAAATTCAACCCAAAGGCCAGCTTTTGCAGGAGGCCTTTCTTGCCCTCCCTTACCTGTTCCACTGGTGACTTCCTTCAGAGATTATCCTTAATTTATTCTGTGTATCTCTTATATGCACATAATTATTTTTGTCCCCACCGTTAGAACGTGAGCTGCTTGTTGGCAGGGGCCTTGCTTTTGCTTTTCTTTGTATACTTAGTGCTCAGGACAGTGCCTGGAACATGGTAATCATTTAATCAATGCCTGTTGACTGACTGGCTAAATCCAGACTCTAGCATTCATCAGAGAAGGCAGCATTGTGTAAGGAGAGCTGGATCTGGAGCAAAAGAGCCAGGGCTGAAATCCTGGCTCTGTTACTACCTGCATGAGCTTGGGTGAAGCCATCTCAGCCCTCAGAGCCACCTCCTCATCTTTAAAGAGGAATAGTAATCCTTGGGCTACCTTTTGCAAGGACAGCAATTAAATCATTGTAGAAATGTGTGTTATCTCAAATAGAATCATCCTTGCATAGTCCCACCTCAAAGGGATGCTGGGGAGGACCCAATCCAATCACCTACAGGGCTACAAATTGTCCCTGTAAGAAGAAATTCTGATGAAAATTTAAGTGAGCAAAATTTCTTGGGAAGGCTATTTCCCCCTAATATGACCAGTATCAAAAACTTCTTTCCACATAAATCCTTTTGCACCAGCATCTCCTTCCCAAAAATCTATTTCCTCAAGCTCAGAAGCATCTGCTTCCAACTGTAACAGCTGAGTGTTGAGGGAGGAGAAGGCGCTAACATGATTTGGGAGGTAGAAATGTAGCCTCACATTGATTGAGGGGGACTATATTTCATTCGCCCATTGGCCTCATAAAACTGTTAGAGTCTCTCTCTCTCTCTCTCTCTCTCTCTCTCTCTCTCTCTCTCTCTCTCTCTCTCCCCCTCTCCTTTCTCTCTCTCTTCCTCTTTTCTTTGGAAAATGCCCCCGACCATTATTTTCAGACTAGACTTTGTGCAGACCCTCCCTACCTCCCTACAGATCCCTTATCCCATCCTCCCCACCTCTGTCCCTCATTTTACATTCTAACCAAATGCACTCCCCTTCCCTTCCACGGGCTGATCTCTTTATCAATTATAAAAACCCTGAAAAGCCCAGGGGGGCAGCTTTTTAGTGCCCCTGACACCACCGCAGATGGGTTCCTCTGATCCCCAGTGAAATCCCCAGTGCCTGAAATTTTACAAGGATCCCCATGGCTCTGCAATTACCTCCCTTGGCCTGTCAGGGCTACAGCATCTCAAATTCAGTTATCTGGTCTTTGGACCTCGGCCAAGGGCCAGGCTTTGCTCCTAATGACAGCCAGCTGAGGGGACACTGAGAGGGGCCGAATTCAATTTGCAGCCCCTCTAATAAGATTAGGGGAGCAGGGTTTTTTATTTTCTCCAAAGTTTGCCGTGGGCAGGATGAGTGATGGCCCAAGGATGGGCTGTCAGCATCAACAAAGGAAAGGCGTGGGGGGAAGGAAGAATGGTGGACATGGATGAAAGGGGCAGTATGAGGGGGGAAAGAGGAGAGGGAAAGAGAAAAAGCAGTGAGTCTCAGCCAAGGAAGGCTCCCAGTGCATCATGAGGGTGAAAAGGTTTGGTTGGCCAAGCATCCTTCTGTGGCTGACTACATGATCAGAAATGAGTCCAGAGAGGAGACAAATGCCAACCACACACATTTCAAAGACATATTTTTCTCTTTTCTTTTTCCCTTTGAATGTCTGCAGCCAATCCTAATGCTTTAGAAGAGCCAGACAAGAACAGTCAGGGAATTGCTGGTTAGTAGAAGGAGGCCAAGGAATCCAAGAGAAGATTACACTTATGTTTGCCTGGAAGGCTGGGGCTGCTTCCCATGAGACAGCGGGAAGTTCACTGGCTCTAATCAAAGGGCTTGGGTTCAAAGCCCAGTTCTGCCAGTACCTCTGCAACATCAAGTAAGTAAATTAACTTCACGAGGCCTCAGTTTCCTCATCTACAAAATGGCGATTGGCAAGGATGAGTTCAGAGGTCCCTTGTAACCCTAAGTTTGTGATCCCGTGATGCTTTATTCTTGTGAGTACCGTATATGGTGCTTAGTAAATGCTTATTGAAATGAATGAATGAGTAAATGAAAGCATTCTGGGAACTCACAATCATATACCTTCCTTGGCCAAAAGGAACTAGGAAATACATGAACTCATCCTGAAATTGATTGAAAGGTAGTTTGTTTGCTTGTTTGTTTGTTTGTTTACTTAACCATAGAATCCTAGAAATGGAAAGGACCAGAAAGTCTAAGCCTCACAAATCTTCCCCACTCTTGGAATGCCCTCAGTGACAGGGAACTCACTCAGCTCTAAATGAGATGAAAGTTCTTCCTCCTATTGAGGCTCAGTCAGCTTCCTGATAACAGATACACACTGCTCCCCATTCTGCCTTCAAGGTCCAAGAGGAGCAAGTGTAATCTCCCTTCCAATATTCAAAGGCAACTATGGTGAGATAACTAGCATTCATATGGCCCTTTAAGAGTTAGCTTTACATATGTGATCTCTAATGCTCCCAATAGCCCTGGGGGGTAGGTGCTATTGTTATCCTCTTTTTAGAAATGAGAAAAGTGAGACTGAGGGAGGCTAAGTGACTTCTCAAGAGTCATATAGTTATTAAGAATCTGAGGAAGAATTTAAACTCCGATCTTCCTCATTGACAGTTCAATGCACTATCCACCTAGCTGCTAATATAAATACCCTAAATCTTCACATACACATCAGTCTATCCATCAATGAACATTTATTAGACCCCTACTAAGGGGTAGCTAGGTGGCACAGTGAATAGAGCACCTGCCCTGGAATCAGGAGGACCTGAGTTCAAATCTGGTCTCAGACACTTAACACTTACTAGCCATGTGACCTTGGATAAGTCACTTAACCCCAATTGCCCTGCCTTACCCCCCCCCAAAAAAAGCAAAAAATTAAAAATAAATTCCTACTGTGTGCCAGGCACTAGAGAAACATTTTTTTAGTGAAACAATCTCTACTCTCTAAAAGCTCACAATCTAGTTCCTTCAATTTGTCCTTTTATGAAATGGTTGTTGGTCTTTCCAACTTGTCCAAGCCCTCCCTAAAATGCCATGTCCAGAATAGATCCTTGCACATAGTAGGCATCTGATAAATGTCTATTGAATTGAATTCAATATTACATCAGTTGGATTTAATATTTTAGATGACATCTGGCCTTGAGAAGTTGGAGAGACAATTGCCTTCTTTGTCCTGGGACCTCTACTTTTATTACTGCACCCCAACAGCATATATGAGAGGCAGGGTGGTATAGTGGATAGAGTGTGACCCTAGAAGGCAGTAAGGCCTGGTTCCAACTCTGCCTTTTGACACATAGTCTTTACTTAACTTTTCAGTACCCTAGGCAACTCTACAGAGAGAAGGTGGAGAAGGTCCCAGTCTACCTTGGAGAGAATGTTCTACACCAGGAACTCCCTAAACCAGTGAAATCACAGGTCTATTCTTTTCAAAGAGCTAATATTAATTTGCTAAGCAGCCTCATTTCAATGTGGACAAATACTTTATTTTCAGTCCAGTTAAATTCTCATCTTTTTTGAAGGAACAGCCTATGGCTTTCTCATCCTGTTAAATTTTGAACCTGAGTTCAGGACTTTCTGTTCCTCCTTATGAAATTCTCTCTTCTTATATTGTCCCATTGTTCCAGCCCATTTGGGCATTCCCACTCTGTCATCCAGCAGCTTAGCTATTCCTCTTAGCTTAACATCATCAACAAATTTCATAAGTGTGCCATCTCTGTCTTCATCCAAGCTAGTGGGGAAAAACATTGGAACAGGGCCAAGGGCAGAGCTCTGGGGCCTTTCATTGGACACTGTTGCCCAAGTTGGCCACACAGTCAAGAACTCTTCATCATGATAGAATTTGAGCTTTCAGAGTGATCTTAGTGACCATCTATCCCACAGCAGATGTGTGCTTTACAGATAACCAGAATTGAGTAAGAAGGGAGCTACAAAGCCACCTAGATCAAGTGGCTCCTAAACAAAGAATCCCATCCATAAAATACCAAGCAAATGGTCTTCCAGTCTAAGCCTAAAGACGTCCAGTAAGAGGAACCCAACGTTGGGCAGTCCATTTCACTTTTGCAGAGCTTCGGGTTTTAGCCAGACAGGCAGATAACATGTATTTATTAAACACTGGCTGTGTGTCAGGCACTGTGCTAAGTGTGCTAAACAAAAATAAAGTCGGCTTATGCCCTCAAAGAGTTTACATTCTAATGAAGGAAGATAACACATAAAAGAGAGATGAACAACTGAGAGGAGAGAAGAAGGTACCTGGTTGAGAGGGTCATGACCCCAAGTCTGGAGAGGTAGAAGCAGAGGCAAAAGGAGAATAGAAGATGGCCGACCTGGGCACCTGCCATCACCACCACCCTATGCCATGGCCAAAATGGATGCCCTGGAAGGAACTCATCAATGGGAGAAAGGTGCTGACACGGAGGAGAGATGGTCCAAGATGAGAGGGTTGAATCATGGGAAATCTTTGCTGACATCCATCAACTTCCTCCTGGTTCAATTCAATTCCACCCAGTATGTGCTCATAAATCTTACTTTGTTTCATTTCTTATGAGGCAATAGTATTCTATTACATTCATAAACCACAATTTGTTTACCAGCCATTCCCTATTTTATGGAAATCTACTTTGTTTCCAATTCTTCAGTACCACAAAAAGTTACAGTCATGAACATTGTTATATATATTTATTTCTTTTATCTCCTTGGGGTATATCCTTAACAGTGGGATCTCTGAGTCAAAGGATGTAGAGATTTTAATCACTTTTAAAGAACACAATGTAATTCCGTTTGGCAGAAGCCTGATTTTCCATTGTGTTTGCTTTGTGTGCCTTCTGCCTCTCATGAACCCTATCTACCTTCTTCCTACAAGTGATTTTCTTCTACATCTTATTGGGGCATCTTTGAGTTACTGTTAGATGCTCCTATTTCCCTACCTTTGCACAGGCTGTGCCCCATGCCTGGAATGCCCTCCCTCTTCATCTCTGCCTCTTAGAATTCCTGGCTTCCTTTAAAACTCAGCTTAGGCACCACTTCTATCTAAGGACCCTTCTCAACTGTTCCCCACGCATTTCAGCTAATACTTCCTTCTTCTACCCTAAAAATTACATTTATTTAACTAAATATATATGTAGCTTTCCTCTCCCATCTCCCCATGAAAGAGTCTTGAAGGCAAAGAATGTTGTTGTTGTTGTTTTCATCTCCAGTGCTGAGCAAAATGCCAATGGAGTAAGTATTTAATAAATGCTTGATTGAAGTGATTAAAGCTAAGTTTCTTTTGTGAAACGGTTTCTGATTGGAGTAACTGCTATTTTGATAAACACTGATTTGCATGTTTAGTCTTGGAGCTAAAAAGTGGTCATCTATTTTTATTCTTACCATGCTTAATAAATTTCAAGGAAACTCATATTATCTTAACATTTGCATGAGAGACCCAATGAAGTAGAACCTTTCAGCGAGTATTTGTTTGGTTCTGTTAAATTAAATATGCTTTTTAAAAAATAATCAGCAGAGCAGTAAAATGAGCACAAGTTCTCATCACCTCTCTCGTTGACAACTGAAATAACCGTCTGGCTGATGTCCCTGTCTCAAGCTTCCCTCTACTCCGATCCATCCTTCACCCAATTGGCCAAAGTGATTTTCTTCTTCCTTTTTTTTTTTGCATTGATTTGGATAATTTTTTTCTTTATTTTACTTTTTACTGACCATTTGTTTTCAAATTTTTATTTTGTTTTATTAATTTAAAAACTCAGTTTTTCTCCTCACCTTTCCCCATCACAAGATTCTTCTAACAAATGCAAATAGTCAAGCAAAATAAGTTTCTGAATTGGCCACGTCCCATAAATGTCTCATTCTGCACCTGGAAGGCCATAATTTCTCTGTTTCATCAGAGGCCCTCTGGAATCATAGTTGCTCATTGTAGAATTCTTAAGATATGTTAAGTCTTTCAAAGATGTTTGCCTCTACAATGTTGTTTTTGTTGTACACATTATTCTCCTGGTTCTGCTCACTTCACTCTGCATAAAGTCATTTGGGTCTTCTTACGTTTCTCTGAAACTGTCCCTTTCATCATTTCTTATAGTACAATACTATTCCATGCACCATATACCTTCATGCACCAAATTTGTTTAGCCATTCCCCAATTGATGAGCACTCCCTCACC
This sequence comes from Gymnobelideus leadbeateri, assembly GCA_011680675.1. NCBI lineage: Eukaryota > Metazoa > Chordata > Mammalia > Diprotodontia > Petauridae > Gymnobelideus > Gymnobelideus leadbeateri. Next base: position 53,767 of record WOXC01003122.1, on the reverse strand, counting down.
TCAGTTAACAGCTCTTTGCTACTATGAAAAAAATAGAGATGTTGTCAATAGTTGTGTGCACAAGGGTCCTTTGTTTCTTTCTTTAATCTCTTTGAGGTATAAGCCTAATAGTGGTATTAATGGGTTAAAGGGTAAACAATTTAGTAACTTCAGGGGCATAATTCCAAATCACTTTCCAGAATGGCTGGACAAATTCAGCACTCCACCAACGGCCCCTCCAACATTGCTGATTTTCCTTCATTGTCAACTTTGCCAATCTGGTGGATTAATTGGATTTTCCAAAAGCACAGGTGTGGCCATGCCATCCACCCACTCCACAAACACCAATGGCTTCCTTTTTTCTCCAGGATCAAATATTAAAGTCCTTTGCTTGGCATTGATTTAAAACCCCCTACAACCTAGCCCCTTCCTGACTTTCTAAACTCTTTCACCTTGTTCCCTTTGATTCGGTGACACTGGCCTCCCTGATATTCCCCAAAAGGAACCCTCCATCTCTCAGCTCCATGACATGGCTTCTTTCTTCACCTCCACCTTCTGGCTTCCCTCAAGACTCACTTGCAAACTGCAGGTTCTCTCTTCCCCTTCCTAGTGTTTCTCCTCTACAATTAGATGTTCTATTTATATGACATATCTCTTGTATGTACAAAGTCATTGTATGTGGTCGAGAGGTGGAGTCTTGTCTTTAAGGAGCTGCAAACTGGCCAGGGTCACTGGATTACAGAGTATGTGGAGGGGAGCAATGGTTTTCACTTTTGTCTCTCTCCCTGCACCCAGGATCAATGATTCACAAACCTAGTCGGTGGATAACTTGAACTCAAATGGGTAAACGCTCCTTTCCCGAATTGCCCTTGCGGCTCTTCTCCATCCTTCCCTCAAAGACTCCATTCATTCCTTTCTCAGGGTAATCTCAGGAGTTTTCCAATTAAAAAAAATCCCAAGTCTCCTCCCAGGAGCTGGAGTCTCTGGCGTCTGCTGCATCAGTTCAAAAGGCCCAGGCCTGCCCCATGTAGGGTGTAACCCTGATGCAGAGGGACCCCTGCCTCTTCTCACATTGCGCCACATTATCACAGAAAGGTGGATTAGAATTATCTGAGCTCTGTTTTCTCTCAGAGCTCCTTGGCAACAGAGCCACCAAGATATAAATATACACCAGACATATGTCGAGGCCCTAGGTGCATACAAGAAGCCTGCGGCCCTCCGAGGCACCAAGCAGATAGTCCAATGGGTGGGGAGGGGGAAGGGCCATCAGGAGACCTCCTAGGGGCTGGGGCCGGGGGGCAGGACACCAATATCAGCACTTCAAGGTCACACTTTTTTTTTCCTTTTGGCTCAAACTTGTAGTTTCATTAGTGAAGGCAGCCGCTGATGAGGGAGATTAGTGCAGATCAGCACTGAGAGGTTTCAGGGACTTGTCCAGGGTCACACCACTGGGATGTGGGATTGGACCTGAACCCTCATCCTCCTGGCTGTCTGTTCATTCAGCTAATCTGCCTTCCCAGGAAGGAAGGTACATTTAGAGTGAAATAAACAATTAAAGCTGCTGTAATTCCTTGGAACAACAGAACCAACAGGATAGATTTTTAATCTGCATGTGGATGGCAAAGGATTCCAGGCTAGAAACATTGGTGGAATTAATGGAGATTTAAAACCAAAGACTCGGTGGCCTTCCCTTCCTCTTTTCTTTAGTTTATTTGTTTATTTTATTTGAATGCTTTCTCTTCCTGGCACTGGGAGCATCTGATAGCCTGGCCCGAATTATGGACAACCTGAACTTTTGGGGGCCTGGACCATTGCTCCTTCTTTTCCCTGGGAAGGGGGCACTTGGAATGATCTCCCCTCTCCCACCTTATCCTGCCCCCATTGAATTCCTCTTCCTCAACTTTCTGATGCTCCGTCCAATAGCAACCCTCTCCCCTTCACTGGAAACCCCACAAAGCTTGACTTCGATCAGTGTATTTGTCCATGTAAGGTCCCATGTTCCTGTTACTTGTGCTCCAGGCCTGTCCTGGTCATGGCCTGAGTCTAATAAGCTTTCTATCTTCCTAAGAACTGAGCATGTGCTCTGCACACAGTAGGTCTGTAATAAAGAAGGAAGGGAAGGAGGGAAGAAGGAAAGAAAGGAGAGAGGGAGAAAAGGAGGGAGGGAAGAAGAAAGAGGGAAGGAGGGAAGAAGGAAAGAAAGGAGAGAGGGAGAAAAGGAAGGAGGGAAAAAGAAAGAGGGAAGGAGGGAAAGAAGGGGAAAGAAAAGGAAGGAAACAAAGAGGAAAGGAAAGAAAGCAGAAAGAATCAATGGCATGGGCATGAGTTCAATGTAGCAAGTAGCCACAGGATGATCTTTAAAATAAATTATAAAAACAAAATCAGAACAAAGTTAGAATGAGTTTCTGAGTACAAGGACAACAAAATATCTATTGACTTTTCCCAAAGGAATTGACTCTTGAGTGACTTAACCTATCACTGACTTGGCCACTGCCTTTGGCCTTGGATTCTAGTCCTGGCTGTGCTCCTTATGACCTGCATTCCCTTAGGTGGGTCACACTGGGTCTCAGTTTATTCATCTGATAAATGGGGGAATTGGACTAGCCAATCTCCAAGGTTCCTTTCAGCTTTGTGTCAGTGATTCTGAGAGCTCTCTAAATACTCTGTATAACTATTTCACAAATGCGTTCTTATCTTGGTTCTGAGCTGTGTATTGTCCTGCCTCCGTGGAGTAATTGTAAATATTTAATTCTGCCATATTCCATCTCTTTCTCCATGGGGTCTGTTTTGATACAAGTGGCCACATCTGTTAGACTTCCTCTGCACTGGGTCTCATGGAGAGCCAGGGTGGCATGTATGTAAAGAAGGAAAGACTTCTGGGAAGAAAGTCAGGAGCCCCTGGAAGAGATGGGATAATGAGGAGTGAAGGGAAAAGCCCAAATCTAAGAATTGCAAAAAGGAAGGCTGGGTGAGACCACTGAGTCCAAGAACTCCATTTTACAAAGAAGAGGAGAAGGGCAGTTCAAACCCAGGCCCTGGGACTACTCACTCACACTCTTTCCACTCTTCTGTGCTGCCTCTAAATGAAAATTATAACGGAAGTGAAATCAAAATAGGAATATTCAATTTGTCGAGCTTTTTAAAACACTTATTCTTCCTTGTCCCTTGTCTTCTCTCTAGTCTTCCAAATTCCTTCTCCAGCCCCAGGGGTTACTTTTCTCTACACTGGAAAAGCAGTCGTGGCATCCTGGTCTTCCTTTCCCTTTTTACTAAGCCAGTTGGCACACAAGGCAGCGGGATCTGATGGATACAGTACTGAACCAGGAATCAGCAAGACCTGGTTTAAATCCACCCTCAGAGGGAACTAGGTCATTCAGTGGATGGAGCCCTGGACCTGGAGTCAGGAGTTCCAATCTTGCCTGGATACTTACCAGCTATTTGACCCTGGCAAGTCACTTAACCTCTGCCTGCCTTGATTTCTTCAACTGCAAATTGGGGGTAATAATAAAGCCTAACTCCTGATGTTGTCTTGAGGACCAAATTAAATCATATTTGTAAAATATTCAGCACAGTACCTGACATGGTGTTCAGTTGTTTCCAGTCATGTCTGACTCTTGGTGACCCCATTTGTGATTTTCTTGGCAGAGATACTGAAGTGATTTGCCATTTCCTTCACCAGCTTATTTTACAGATGAGTAAACGGAGGCAATCAGGATTAAAGTGACTTACCCAGGATCACACAGCTACCCGGCACATAGTAGATCCTTAAAAATGCTTATTGGTTAACTTGCTGGCCTACTTGCTGTGCTGTCTGGATCTCCATCTTGAATATTGGCTCATTTAGCAAATGGGCAGGGGTCAGGAGCTCTCCTACATACGTGCAAAATGGTGCCTGTGCTACTCTAAGAAGTCAGTGTCTGGCCAGGGACTTAGAAAGGTTCAGTGGGTTGGTCTGTTTACAGGATAAAAGCAATCCACTCAATAGAACAGGGCATCTCAGTGGAACAATTGGCTTCATTTTCCAACCCACTGATTCCTAACACCAGTTTTGCAAAACCTGCTGTCTCAGGAGAAGGAGGACACAAAACTCTCCAAATCTAGCTTGTTATAATTCACTTTAATATCCTGAATGATGATGATTTTCTTTTTTTTAATTCATGATTTCATAGTGTGGGCACTCTCTCCACTAATACAAATAGCAATCCATCTGTACCATCCTAGGCGAGTTTTTGCTCTAAGTACTTTGTAGAGGATACAGAGTCAAGAATAAGACAATCATTCAGGACACCTAATCTGGAATTCATCAGAATTCTAACCCAGTTTTCCTGATTCTGAACCTCATGATCTTTTCATCATACCCAAGTTTTCATAATTTTGTTTCAATATAATTGGTTTCCTTTTAATCCTGTGTATTTTATTGTACGGATTTTAAAATGTTTTTCTAAGGAGTCCATGAGCTTCCAGACTTTCTCTTCAAGCTGTCCATGACACAAAGGTCAGATGCCCCAAACTAGAGGCTCTGTGAGGCAGCCAGGGGTTCCATCAGTGAGATCTTGCCCAAGTTAATGCTTTGGGAATGTAGGCAAGCCTTCTGCAGATATTTGGGAACACATCAACAGCCCTGAGCACCACGGAACATGGACCCCCACCCCCAATCAAGGGCAGACATGACCTAATTGATAAGAGGTTTCCCTCGGTGACTGAGGAGCTGAGCTCCTACTCCTGGGGGTGCAGCACACAATCAGTCTCTGTTCAATTTCCTGATGACATCACCCTCCAGGCTGGCTCCCTCCTGGCCAGTGTGTTGAAGGTGAACTTCCTTTCCACCCAAGATAGGCTGGAGCCATTCCCCTACCAATCCCCAACCCACTCCCATCTTCCCAACTGGCTACTTGCTGGGATTCCAACACAAAGCCTTCCCTGCGGCCTCTACCCGACAGGGAATGGAGAGCAGCTGCCGCTATTTCTCAGCTGCCAGTGACCGCGGGATGCAGACTGGCGGCACCAGTATATCAGTGTCCATGGCCTGAAACACGCAGACCGGCTCTCCATGTGGCAGTTCTCTCCTCCTCCCTCTCTCCTTCCTTTTTTTTTTTTGGACTGTGCATAAACAGTGAGAATGTTTGTCTGCTCTTCGCTGGCAACTGGCTTCTCTTGATAACATGCTTCATTGGTGGAGCCTGGGGGAGTGATGGGAAACAGAGGGATACTCTGTGAACCGGCAGAGAGAGCTGCCCCACAGACATCCAAAGGCAGGAGAAATTACCACGGGATATGGGATGGATCCATGGAGGTAGCGGGACAGTGGGCAAAGGAGTGACCAAATGGCCTTCTCCCTTACTTCTGCGAGCTCAGAGACCTAGAGTTGGGAGGAACCTCAGACACCAGCAAGGCTGCCCCTCATTTTATAGCAAAGTGGAAAGCAGAGAGACAGAGCAGTGATGTGGTCAGAGTTAGGAAACCTGGGTCCAAATCCTTCTTCAGATGCTTAACTCTGTGACTCTGGGCAGGTCCCTTAAGCTTTCTCAGCCTCAGTTTCCTCATCTGTAATGATGGGACCAGTCATAGCAGCCACCTCACAGGGCTGTTGTGAAGATAAAAATGAGACCACAAGGGTAAAATGCTTCACAAACCTTAATGTGCCATGGAAATGTTATTATGAGCATTATTATGACTAAGTGACTTGACCAAGGACATAGAGAGATCACAGGTAGGAGAGCTGAAATCGAAACCCAGTTCCTTTGACTCCAGACCTTACTCTTCCACAGGGAATTGGTCGAAATTATACTTTACAGAGGAACCCTTCTATTTTCTCTTTATCTCACCTTACTAACCTCAACCATTCCCACACATTCAACTATTGCTACAGAGATCGATATTATATTTATTTGTCCAGGTAGCACAGTGGATAGAGCACCAGATCCGGAGTCAGGAAGACTCACCTCCTGAATTCAAATCTGGCCACAAACATTCACTAGCTGGGTGACCCTGGGCAAGTCATTGTACCTTGTCTGCCTCAGCATTCTCATCTGTAAAATGAGGTGAAGAAGGAAGTGGCAAACCACTCAAGTATCTTTGCCAAGAAAACCCCAAATGGGGTCTTGATGAGTTAGACACAACTGAACAATGACAGAAAAAAGATATAGACCTCGCCCCCAAGGAGCTTACATTCTGCTAGAGATTATATCTGTAATCTGTGCAAATAGTTTTTTTTTGTTTTTAAACAAATGCTTTACTAACTTCTGTTTTACATCATTCATTTCTGCCAGATTTTGAGTTACAATCATTTTCCCCCCATTATTCCCATACCCAACCTCCCAGAATGGTAGTCCCACAAGATATCGCTTCCTCCAATCTGCTCTCTCCCATACTTTCTCCCATACCCCCATCGACTTTTCCATTAGAGGAAGGTGAATCTTTGTGTCCCAATGCCTGCACATCTTATCTCCCTATTACAAGCAAAAGAGTATTAATAATAGTATTTATATATATTTGAAACATTTAATGTTAAGACCTCGAATTTCAGATCCATTTCCTTCCTCCCTTGTCACCCATTCCCTCTTGGGAGATAAGTAATTCAGTATATGTTGTACATGTCTAGCTATGCAAAACATTATCATAGTAGATATATTGTACAGGGCTGCTTATAATTCCCTCCCACTCATCCCACCCCCCACCTGGTCCATTCCCTACATGATCCTGTCCCTCTTCTATAGTGGGTACTTCCAACCTCCCCTCACCCCAAGGATGCCCTCCCATCCATCATCCCTCCTCTCATTCCCCCTATCCTGCTGCAGGTTGAGATATCCCATTTAGTATGTATGTCATTTTCTCCCTGAACCAAATTCAATGTGAATGTGGTTTTGCCTTTTTAGCCTTCCTTATTCTCCCCCTCCTTTGCAACCACTTCCCCTTGCTTCTTCTACATGAGATAGTTTACACTACCCTGTCTCTCCCCATCTCCTCTTGCCACTTTCCTCTCTCACCTCATAATTTCATCCCTTGAGTATTCTCCCTTCCCAACAAATTCAACCTATGCCCTCTATCCATATATAACTGTAACCATATACACACACATTCACATATGTATTCATATGACCACACACCCTTCTTCCATTATTTTCATAGTGAGAAAGATATCATCAGTCACAGTTATTGCTTTTCCATATAGGAATGTAAATAGTTCAACTTTGATAAGTTCCTTTTGATTTCTTTTCCCTGATTACCTTCTCAGGCATCTCTTGCTTCTTGTGTCTGGATGTCAAATTTTCTATTCAACTCTGGTTTTTTCCTCAAGAATGCTTGAAAGTCCTCTATTCCACTGAATGACCATATTTTCCCCTGAAACAAAATACTCAGTTTTGCTGGCTAGGTGACCCTTGGGTTCATTCCCAGTTCTTTTGCCCTCTGGAATATCATATTCCATGCCCTTCGATCCCTCAGTGTAGAAGCTGCCAGGTCCTGGGCTATTCTGATTGTGTTTCCACAATATTGAAATTGTTTCTTCCTGGCTGCTTGTAGTATTTTCTCCTTGATCTGGGGATTCTGGAACCTGGCTATAATATTCCTGGGAGTTTTCTTTTTGGGATCTTTTTCAGGAGGTGATCTGTGGATTCTTTCAACCTCTATTTTGCCCTCTGGATCTAAAACATCAGGGCAATTTTCCTTGAGAATTTCTTGAAGGGTGATTTCTAGGTTCTTTCTTTGATCATGGCTTTCAGGTAGTCCAATAATTTTTAAATTGTCTCTCCTGGATCTATTTTCCAGGTCAGTGGTTTTTCCCATGAGATATTTCACATTGCCTTCTAATCTTTCATTTGTTTGGATCTGCTTAACAGCATCTTGATTTCTCATAAAGTCATTAGCTTCCATTTGCTCCAGTCTAACTCTGAAGGAATGAATCTCCTCAGTGAACTTTTGAGATTCTTTTTCCATCTGGCAAATTCGACTTTTTAAGGCATTCTTCTCCTCATTGCCCTTTGGGCCTCCTTTGCCATTTGAGCTAGTCTATTTTTTAAGGTGTTGTTTTCCTCAGTCAGGCTGTTGACCCTCATTTCATACTTTTCCTGCATCCTTCTCATTTCTCTTTCCAATTTTTCCTCCACTTCTCTTATTTGATTTTTAAAGTCCTTCTTAAGGTCCTCTATGGCCTGCAACCCGCTCATGTTTTCCCTGGGGCTTTTGGAGCAGGACTTCTGACCTCACAGTCCTTTTCCCGCTCTATGCCCCCAAAATAGGAGTCTAGGGTTGCATTTTTCTGTTTCCTTTGCCTTGGCATGTTGCCACTTAATTGCTTGACTTTTGGGCTTGTTGCCACACTATGGCTTTAAGGCCAGATAGAGGAATTTTCGTCCCGAACGTGTGGGGGGCAACTTCCGTTTCTGGCAAGCTGTAAACCCACCCACGACTTCCACCCTAGATCACAATCCAGATCCAGGGAGGTTAAAGCAAGAGCGATTACCCCCCAAGACTGATCGCTGGATCTCCCTACAATTTGCAGGCCGGGAGCTGGAGCTGCCTCTGAAAACTACAAAATGGCGTGTCTCCTCAGTGGCTTCTAGCCCCCAGGGGAGGGAGCCGACGCATTCCCTAAATACCGGTCCCAAAGTCCATAGGACACTAACCTCTTATTTTGTCCTAGGCATGTCTATGTTGATAATTCTGGAGTCGCCACAGCTCCTGGTGTTCTGGGGTTCCTCCAGCTGGCTGCTGGCCCTGCCGCCCTCTGTGCAAATAGTTTTAATGGTAATACCATCTAACAACAATATATTTATTGTCTAAGGAGATTGTCTTTCTAGAAGATATTTCTATTCTCATCTTCATAATATCTCATTAACTTCCTGTCATAGCCCCATTTCACAGAAGAGGGATATAAAAGGAATCTTCTCTTTCCAACTTTCCTTGGTATCCCTATTGCCTTCCACACAATAGGTGCCTAATATATGTCTGCTTGTTGAATTAAATAAGAAAATAGCATTGGCAGATAGAGGTCAATTGGAATTTCATGGTGGTGTCTGAATTCTAGATCTATGAGATACCTTTGTGGTCTAAACCTTCATTTTTACAGATGAGGAAACTCAAGCCCAATGACGTGTGACTTCTCTAAGGTCACATAGTTCATAGAACCAGAATCCTGGTTCTCAATCTTCTTTCCAGTACACAATACACACAATTCTTAGTGGTGAGCCCATTGATCAATTGATCAATAAGCATTTTTAAGCACGTACTACTTATTAGGTAGAGGGGACACAAAGACAAAAATGAATAGGCCCTCCTCTCAAGAAGCTCCCATTCTATCAGGATGAAGAACACATGCCTACTACCAACATGATACCACTGTTAATATGGAGGTAGGGAAATTCTCAGCTCCACACCTTGGACCTTCCTTGGTTAATCTCAATGGATGTTTAGGGAGAGAGCTTCTTTGTGATTTCTCAGGGGTTCAGACATGCCTCTTCCTCACTTTGCCTGATTTTGGCTGGACGTTCCTCCAGGACTTGTCCATCTCCAAGTCATAAGTAAGGTAGGATTTTGGCCATAGGGGTCTCTCAGCAGACACCGGAACAACAGCATTTTGTGCCTAGCAGACAATAAGGCCAAATTCAATGGCCTGTTCTCAGTCCTCATTCTCACCCACCTTTCTGCAGCCTTTGACAGTGTTGATCACCCTCTCCTCCTAGACAAACTCTTCTCTGTAGGTTTTCAGGACACTGCTCTCTCCTGGCTCTCATCCTATCTATTTGATTGTTCTTTCTGCTGGATCTGCATCCAGATCACACCTAATCATAGGTGTCCCTCAGAGTTCTGTCCTGGGCCCTCTTCTCTTCTCCCTCTCTGCTGCTTTACTTTGGTGATCTCATCAGCTCCCATGGCTTTAATGACTATCTCTTTGCTGAAGATCCTTAAAGCCCGGTCCCAATCTCTTTACTGACTTCCAGTCTCCCATGTCCAACTGCCTTTCAGATATATCACTATATGTCCTGTGGACATCCTCAAACTCAAAATGGACTCATCTTTCCCCTAAACTGTCCTGCTGCTGTTTGTCCTTCATCCTCAAAAAAGAACATGACATCAGGGAGGTGATGCCATGACATATAAGTGAATTGGACTTAAGTGAGGGAGGGCTGTGGAAAACACAAGCCTCATTTTCTCCTTTGGAGCCATCTGGGTCCAGTGACCAGATATAGATCAGAACAAGAGGAGATGGCCCCGGATGCACTGGGGGACCTTGGCCTTTTCAAGCTAAGATCTTCAAAAGGTCTCAGTTTGACTGAGGCAAAGTCCATTCAGTGATTAAGGCTTAATCTAACCTGTCCTATTACCATAGCAGGCAACACCATTCTCCTAGTCCCTTAGGCTCTCAACCCAGGAATCATCCTTAACTCCCCACTATCTCCTACCCCCCCATATCCAATGTGTTGTCATGACTGTCAATTTCACCTTTGCAACATCATCCCCTTCTCTCCTCTGGCACAGACACAGACACAGACAGACAGACAGACACACACACACGTACCCTCATCCCCTCACACCTGGACAATGGTAATAGCTTGCTGGTGGGTCTGTCTGCCTCAAGTCTCTCCACTCTACTTCAATTCAACCTCCATTCAATCATCAATGTGATTTTTCTGAAGTGCAGGTCTGATCATGGCACTCCCCACACACTCAATAAACTCTAATGGCTCCCTATTAGCTTTAGGATCAAATGCAAAATGCTGTTTGTCAGTCAAAGTCCTCCCTAACCTGGCCCCCTCCTACCTTTCCAGTCTTCTTATAAGAATCTTCCTCTATGACACCTACTTTGATCTAGTGGGACTGGCCTCCATGATGTTCCATAAACAAGACCCTCCATCTCTCTGCTCCAGGAATTTTCTCTGGCTGTCCCCCATACCTGGAATGCTCTCCCTCCTCAACTCCACCTCCTGGCTTCCCTGGCTTCCTGCAAGTCCCATATAAAAGCTAGTCATCTTCTACAGAAAGCCTTTCCCAATCTTTCTTAATCCCAGTGCCTCCCCTCTTGTAATGATTTCCTATTTATCCTGTAGATAGCTCATTTGTACTTATTTGTTTGCTTTTGGTCTCCCCCATTAGACTGTGAGATCCTTGAGAGCAGGGACTGTATTTTGTCTCTTTTTATATCCCCACTGCTTAGCACAGCATCTAGTACATAGTTTAGTAAATGTTTGTTGATCAGTTGATTGATTGGGTCTGGTGAGAGATGATGTTATAGCACCACTATCTGCTGATTCAAGCCTTGATTGACACAGCTCCCTTAACCTCCTCTCCCTGACAGGAAGGCTAGGAGGTAGAGGACTAGACTCCACCCAATGCCTTCCTTTATAGAGGCCAAAAACTGGACTCAGCTCACTCCACTTTGTATCTGCTGCCCTGTCTGTTTCAACTCTACAGAGCAAGATGTCCCCACACCAGATACCCACCACCCTTTCCTTCTTTTTATGTATCATCTCCTTTAATGTGGAGCTCTTTGAAGACAGGGACTGTTTTTGTTTTTGTTAATTGTATCCCTAGCACTTAGCACAATGCCTGGTACACATTTAATAAATATTGGATTGGATTGGATTGTAAGGAGAGAGGCCCCTCCACTTCCCAGACCAACATGTGGCCCCCTGAACAAGAGCCTTGTGTTTTGATCTCAGTGTTTATTCTTTTTTTTTTTTTAAGCAATTGGGGTTAAGTAACTTGCTCAAGGTTACACGGCTAGTCATTATTTATGCGTGGGTGCTCATTTTCTGAGGCCGGATCTGATCTCGGGTCATCCCAACTCCGAGGCCGGCCTCTTACTCACTGCGCCACCTAGCCGCCCCTTTAGGGCAATTGGGGTTAAGTAACTTGCCCAAGGTTACACGGCTAGGTTTTTGTTTGTATGGATTAAGTGTCGGAGGCCGGCTCCGAACTCAGGTCCTTCTGATTCCAGGGCCGGCGCTCTATTCACTGCGCCACCTAGCCGCCCCATCAGTGTTTGTTCTTTAGTGTTAGGTTAAGGTGATTAATTGGGAGGACATGACCTTGTACATTTCAAAAGTTCAGGAGAATGAGCCATCCAAGGCCCATGATCCAGGAGTCAAGTTCTTGTTGGATTTTGAAGCCAGTCCAACATGGATGCCTCAGGAGCAAGGAAGGAGTGACTTTCAAGACCCAGTTCAATTCAACTGAGATGAAGGCTCATCTATAACAAAGTTACATTTGGATATGCATTTGGTGGGACCAATGCTATGTAGAAACTTCAGTAAATCTGAGCCCACACTCCCTGCAAACTAATTGGTATAGGGCAATGCATGCCCTTGAGTTGTTGGGAGAAGAGAGAAATGTTCAAACTTCTGATCTGGCTATATCTTCCAAGTAAATATCCCTTCCTAAAAACTAATTAATGTTTATTTATTAAGTGGAACATGGTGCTAGTTACTGGTAGCTAAGAGTAGAGAGAAACACCACAAAGTGGTGACATTATAGAAAAGATATTCTAACCCTTTTGGGAAGCCCCTAGGACCTTGATCTGACTGAATTAATTCTGGGCACAATTCTCCCTAAAAGTGGTCACACCTAATGGCACTGCCCATAGAGCTATTCCTTCCTCATTCCCACAACAGGAAGGTTAAGTTCATGCCTACTTGGAACACAATTTTCTTATATGTGAGAAGTTAATGATCAAAGGACCCCAGAGTTGGAAAGGACTGCGTCCTTGCTTCTGTTTCCTCTTTTCCTCCATCTTGAGCTGGAATCTAATAGCCATGTAACCTCAGGGGCAATCTGCTCTAACCCAGAGCTAAGCAAAAACCCTTTCTCCAAATGACTGTACAACTGGGCACCCGCCTCTGTTTGAAGACCTCCAATGAGGAGAAGCCAGCACCTTTGGAGGAAGTCCCAACTGGACTTGGTAGGAAGTTTGTCCTTTCAGCCACTCTAACCTTTCCTCTTTCAGCTTGCTCCTGGTCCTGCTGGATTCAGCAGAACAAGTGTAGCTCTCTGAGGCCCTTTTCTAGCTGAAGTTTCCATGATTTTAATTACAGCTACCTGACTTTTCCTGTCCCCTTAATGTGAGAAAGCTGTATCTTGACCAGAGAACAACATGCACTTAATTTTACCACTCCAAAATAATGTCAGTCAGCTTCCAAAAACACTTATTAAGCACCTACTGTGTACCAGGCATTGTACTAAGTGCAATTGGGGATACAAAAAAAAAAAAACAAAAAAAAGCAAAAGACAGTCCTTACTCTGAGAGAGTTCACAGCCTAATGGGGGAGACAATACGCAGTCATAAGCAAACAAGCTATATACAGTTTAAATTGGGGATAATCAACAGAGGGGAGGGACCAACTCCTTGAGGGCAGGAACTGATTTGCCTTTGTCTTTGTCATCTTAATGCCTAGGCACATAGTAGGCCCTTACTAAATCTTAGTTGACTGACTAATCGATTGACCACCCTCTTCCACCTCCCCTTGCCAGCCAGTTGTTCTCAGGCACCAATGGAGGCCAAAGCTCTGTGTGTGCTCACACTTTCAATCACTTGGCCAGGGACCGCGTGACCTTCTACTTTGACTGGTACAGAGTGAAGAAAGCACGCAAACCCAATTTTATTTCACTATCTCACTCACTTGAAGAGAACACAGCTATAATTCCCCCCCGAGAATAAACATACACAGACTAATCTTTCTGCTCAACTGGGACAGTTTGTTGAAATTGGTGAAATGATGCAGGCGTCACCAAGACAGTTTGATAAGAGTTATAAGGGCTGGTTTGTTATGATTAAGGCAAGCAAGTATAACTCGGCTGTTTCTGATAACTTTAAAACAACATTCTCTCTTATAGCTATCTTGTGCCTTACTATATATACACACATTATGGCATATACCTAGACACACAGGCAAATTCATAGATGCATATTCTGTCTGGTTACGGGCAGCTGTTATTTTCACAATGGGAGATAATACTTGCCTGCTCATTCCATGATGTTTTGTTGGAGATGGTAGCAACATCCCAAAAGACCAGCCAAAGTTTGAATGGTTTATACTGTAAGAGAACCAGATATAAATAAGTACACACACACACGTACACACACACACACACACACACACACATACACACACACGTACACACACACATACATATATATATATATATATATATATATATATATACATAATGCTTTGAGTCTCTTCTGGATTGATGATATCATAATATGGTCTGATTGAAATTAACGCCAGCCCTCCCACACAAAAGTACAGTGCCTGCCATGTGGTGATAGGATGCCCTGTAAATACATAGACATGAGATATGGGCTGAAAACATTGCTGCTGCAGATAACGTGTTAATCAGTGGGCTGCTTCTTCCCTCAGAAGGTCCTCAAGCCCTCAAAAATCCACAGCTTTTTCCAACTCATTCAGAGATGGCAGAATCAGGACCCAGCTGAGCCAGAAGAGTAAAGGATACTCTCAACTTTACAGAGTGGGTCAGCAGTGGAGCATGGGCAAGGACCCAGAACTTCCAATTCCCTCTAGGAATTGTTCTAACAGCTTCTATTCTTCAGAAAACATTTCCAGGTAGAAGAGCTATTGAAGAAGTATGACATCATGTCCTTCAGGATAGAAGATATCATTACAGGACATGATATAATGTCCTTTGTGGCAATACAATTTATTGTCATGGACCTTGTTGCTCTAGGAAAAAATGATATGGCTGTGGGAAAAAATATAATTACTGAAACTCTAGTAGAGACTGAGGTATGGAACACATGTGAGTGTGCTAGGGAGAAAGACACTGTTCCTTCCAATGTCCTTGAGAAACTCAGAACCAAAATTTGTCAGCAATACAATACTGGGGCAAGAGAGTTCACTCCAGGCGCAAATCTTTGTCATCAGTAGTACTATTAATTAGCTATATCAAGAATGGTATAGGTAGTAACATCTGCCATTTCAAAAGCACTTTAAGGTCCATTTTCCTCAAAACAGCCCAAGGTAGAAAATGTATTATTATTCCTATTTTAGAGATGAGAAAACTGAAGCTGGAAAAATTAGGTGACTTGCCCGAAGTCACATGATAAGTATAATGATAAGTGCAATAGGTTACCAAGAATTCATTTTTTTCTCTAGATTTGTGATTTCATTTGGTATTGGGAGACCCCGTGGAAACCCCCTCTATCAATTCACGTCTGTGACCGTTCTGCCCTTTATCATCTTAGAAGAGAGTTGCCTGGGGCACTAAGTGAAGAACCTGCCCAGGGTGATGCAGAGAATAGTTTCAGAACTGGACTTGAACTCAGATCTTGCTCATTACAAGACCAGCCCTCTATCCACTATGAAACATGAGCCCCCTAATTTATTTTCAATTGTGCATTTTGTTTAATTTTAGCATTTTCCTTAATCCAGGTAAATTCCTGTACTCTAATTAGAAATGAATGAAGGGAATAAGCATTTATGAAACACCTTCACAGATATGCTGTCATTGGATCCTCACCCTGGGAGGTAGGTGCTATAATTATCTGTATTTTTCAGTTAAGGAAACTGAAGCAAATAATTTAAATGACTTGCCCAGGGTCACTTATAATGCATCTGAGGTTGGATTTGAACTCAGATCTTCTGGATTCCACACCCAATTTTCTATCTACTTCACTGTTAGTTGCCTCAATTTTTACATGTTATTGAAATACTACAGTGAGGCACTTTCCACAATTCTAGTAGGTTGAGTAAGGGAGAAGAATTTAATTCAATAATTATTTAATAAGTGCTAGGCACCAGCAATACAAAGACAAAAACAAAAGAGTTTCTGCCCTCGAGAAGCTTCCATACTGCTGGAACAGAAAACTGTTAGGGCTTTTCTTTTTTAATGGTTTGATTTTATTCTGATGAAAATACTTTAGGATTATAAAGCCATTTGGTGCATTGAAATACCCCAATAATTTTGAATTTAAAAATTACACAATTTGGCCAGATAGAATAATGATAACAGACATGTTTCCATAGCATTGAAAGGTTTGCAGAACACTTTACACATGTCATCTCCTTTGACCCTCACAACAGTGAAGTTGGTAAATCTGCACTGCTTTTTCTTTCATAATGAAGAGGAAGGGTTTGGACAGGCTTGTATGGACCTGAGCACAATGAGGGCTCATCTCTGATCCAAACCAGGGGGCACCTGTTTCACTGCCCTGGCCTGAAGACCATGCCAAGACCACAGAGTTAGTGCTAGAAAGGACCTCACAAGCTCCATGTTTTTCAGATAATAAGCTGTGGCCTCTGGAGGTGAAGGACTTACCTCCAGGCACCTGCGAAGTGCCCAGAGCCTTTCCCTCTAAGTCTAGGGCCCCTTCCATCATTACACACTGAATCCCTGCCATTCTTGGGCTCCCTCACTGTTTGAGTCCCTTCTCTACCCATCCCAGTCTCCCTCTGTTGGCATCCTTCCAGGTCCTTGTATAAAGGCATCAGGGGACTTTCCAGAAGGCTCAGCTGCTACCCCAGCTGGGGAAGGTGGGAGCTAACACTTCAATCAGTCTGTCAATAAGAATTTATGAAGCACCTACTATGTGCTGGTCACTGGGCATTGCTAGGCCCTGTCCTCAAGGGGCTCACAGTATATACTCTTGTCTCTTTCCCTTGTTACCCCACCAGCCCCTATATTCTCCCTTGGCTGTTCCCAGTGAAGCCTCGTGGTCTTGCCTAAGCAGCCCAAATAAAAGAACCTATATTTCCAGCCCTCAGTGATCCGTCCAGTTCTTCTGCAGAACCCCTTTATTCTAGCTATGGACTCCATGAAATCCCAAAGCCATCATCTAACATCATCAGGCCCAGAAAGTTGGTCCTTTACCCAGTTATGCCCCAGACGTGGGCAACATGAAGCAGGATCTGCTCCCCCCAATCCCACTTTACTTTCACTGGTATCTTGGGATGGAAGCTCCGACAAAAAGCTGCCCACTGTGAACCCTGCCCATCGGGCCTTCACACTTGCTCGGAATGCTTTCTCCTTCTGACACTAATGGCTTCTTTCTCCCGAGGTTTCTTTTCCACCTTTTAACCAGCCGTCTATCACCTTGGGTTGTTAATGGCTGTGGGCTTGCAACTGGTCTGTATGACCAGACTCCTGTGCTGAAGGGGATACACAAATGTTCTGCTCATGTCATGGATGCTTACAACTTGTAAATGAGTCTTCTGCCCGCTCAAGAGCTCTCTGCAGAACTTTGCTGTCCTGGGGAGAGTTTTCCAAAACTGTATTTTCTGCCATCTCAGTATCTCCACACCCAGTGCCTCCTCTCTCTCCCCATCTCTTCTCATGTTGTTGTCTTTGACCCTTTGTGACCTCATGGGCCATGGCACATCAGGCCCTTCTGTCCTCCACTATGTTCCAAAGTCTGTCCAAGCTCACGTTCCTTGCTTCCATGACACTCTCTATCCATCTCATCCTTTGCCATCCCTCTCTCCTGTTGCCTTTAATCTTTCTCAACATCAGGGTCTTTTCCAATGAGTCCTGTCTTCCCATTATGTGGCCAAAGTATTAAAGGCTCAGCTTCAGTATCTGACTTTCCAATGAGTACCTGATTAATTCCTTTAAGTCTGTAACTGATTTGACCTCCTTGCTGTCCAAGAGACTCTCACAAGTCTTCTCCAGCACCATCATTCAAAAGTGTCAATTGTGTAGCACTCAGCTTTCCTTAAAGTGCAGTTCTCACATCCATATATTGCTACTGGAAACACCATAGCCTGGACTATATGGACCTTTGTCAGCAAGGTGGCATCTCTGCTTTTCAGTCTGCTGTCCAGATCTTCCAGAGCTTTCTTTCCAAGGAGCAAGCATCTTTTAATTTCATGGCTGCAGTTGCCATCTGCAATGATCCTTGAGCCAAAGGATATAAAATCTGACACTGTTTTTGTTTTTTCTCCTTCTGTTTGCCAGCAAGTGATGGGACCAGTTGCCAAGATCTTGGTTTTTTTAACATTAAGCTTCAAGTCAGCTTTGACACGTTCCTTTTTCATCTTCATCATGAGGCTTCTTAATTCTTCTTCACTTTCTGCCATAAGAGTGGTATTGTCTGCATATCTGAGATGGCTGCTATTTCTCAGCCTGGCATTTCACATGATGCACTCTGCACATAAGTTAAATAAATAAGGTGACGATATACAGCCTTGTTTCACTCCTTTTCCAATTTTAAACCAATCAGTTTCATGTTCAATTCTAAATGTTGTTTCTTGACCCACATACAGGTTCCTCAGGAGACAAGATTATCTATTACTCCTATCTCTTTGAGTGCTTACCACATTCACACAGCCAAAGGTTTTAGTGTAGTCAATGAAGCAGACAGAAGTAGATGTTTTTCTGGAACTCCTTTGCTTTCTCCATAATTCAACCAAAATGTTGACAATTTGGTCTCCAGTTCCTCTGCCTCTTCTGAAACCAGGCTGCTCTTCTGGCAATTCTTGGTTCACATATTGCCAAAGCCTGACTTGAAGAA
Source organism: Gymnobelideus leadbeateri (assembly GCA_011680675.1). Lineage (NCBI taxonomy): Eukaryota > Metazoa > Chordata > Mammalia > Diprotodontia > Petauridae > Gymnobelideus > Gymnobelideus leadbeateri. The sequence continues at coordinate 35,328 of WOXC01003122.1, read as the reverse complement.
TCTTAAGCATAACCTTACTTGTATGTGAAATTAGTGCAATTGCTTTGTAATTTGAGCAGGTTGCCCTCCTTTAGAATTGGGACATAAACTAATCTTTTCCAATCCAGTGGCCACTGTTGAGTTTTCCAAATTTGCTGACATGTTGAGTGCAGCCCTTTCACAGCATCATCTTTTAGGATTTTAAATAACTCAACTGGAATTCCATTACCTCCAGTAGTCTTATTGTTAGCAATGGTTGCTAAGGCCCAGATGACTTCATTCATTCTCCAAGATGTCTGGCTCTAGATTGCTAGTAGTTATCAGCAATATTAAGATCTTTCTTGCATGGTGCATATTCTTGCCACTTTTTAATCTCTTCTACTTCTGTTAAGTCCCCACCATTTTTGCCTTTTATTATGTCTATTTTTTCACGAAACCTTTCCTTGACATTTCTAATGTTCTTGAAGAGATCTCTTGTCTTTCACATTCTATTGTTTTCTTCTATTTCTTTGCATTTCTCATTTTTAAAAAATATGTCTCTCTCCTTGTTATTCTCTGGAAGTTTGCATTCAGTTGGAGATATCTTTCTCTTTCTTCTTTACTTTTCACTTTCCTTCTTTCCTCTGATATCTATAAAGCCTCATCAGGCAGTCATTTTGTTTTCTTACTCTTCTTTTTCTTTGGAATATTTTTTGATGCTGCCTCCTAGATAATATTACAAATCTCTGTCCATAGTTCTTCAGGCCCTCCAGCTGCCAGATCAAACCCCTTAAATCATTCATCACTTCCACTTCATATTCATAAGGGAGGCTAATTAGCTCATACTTCTATGGTATGATAACTTCCCCTCCTTTCTTCAATTTAAGTCTGAATTTTGCAATAAGCAGCTCATGATCTGAGTCACAGTCAGATCCAGGTCTTGTTTTAACTGACTGTCTAGAGCTTCTTCACCTTTGATTTCAACGTCTAGAATCAGTCTTATTTCCATATTGACCATCTGGTGATGTCCATGTGTAGCAAATCTTTTAGATGTTTGCTATGACCAGCAAGTTATCTTGACAAAACTCTATCAGTCTCTGTTCCACTTCATTTTGTGCTCCAAGGCCAAATTTGGCTGTTATACTGCAATTATCTTTTGATTTCCTACATTAATACTCCAATCTCCTGTGATAATTGTGACAACTTTTGAGGAGTGTTATTTCTAGAAGATGTTGTAGGTCTTCACAGAACTGATCAACTTTGGTCTCTTTGGCATTAATGGTTGGAGCCTAGTCTTCAATTACTGTGATGGTGAATGATTTGACTTGGATTCAGACATATATCATTCAGTCATTTTTAAGATTATACCCCAGTACTATTTTTCTCAGCCCTTTATATTGACTATGAGGACTTCTTCTAAGGGATTTCTTGCCCACAGTAGTATATGTAATTATCACTTGAATTAAATTCGCTCCTTCCCATAAGTTCAGGAACATCCAAGATGTTGATGTTTAATCTTTCCACCTCCTGTTTGACCACATCCAGCTTCCCTTGGTTCACAGAGCTTACATTCCAGGTTCCTATGCCATCTTGATATTTGTAGCTTCAGACTTCCCTTTCATCACCAGATTCATCCACAGCTGAGCTTTATTTCAGCTTTGGCCCAGCTGCTTCATGAGTACTGGGGCTACTTGTGATTGTCCTCCAATTCCCCACTTTGGATACCTTCCAACCTGAGGCACTCATGTTCTGGTGTCATCTCCATTATCATTTTAGCACCATCCATGAGGTTTTCTTGGCAAAAAATAATGGAGTGGTTTTCCCTCTCTAGTAGATCACCTTTTTATAACTCTCCACTAGGACCCAACCAACTTGGGTAACCCTGCATGGCATAGTTCATAGTTTCATTGAACTATGCAAGCTTCTCTGCCATGACAAAGCAGTGGTCCAGGGAGGGGTCTCCTCTCAAGCAGATCTTTCTTACCTGGACAACCTCACTAGTTTCTAAATAGGTCTTGGGATCACAGGATTATAAATTTAGAGCTAGAAGGGATCTAAGAGATATTCTTGCCCAACCAGCTGAGGCCAGAGACCTGCCCAGTGTCGCACAGATGCTGAGTGAGTAGTAGACATGGAGTTGGAATCTAGACTCTTTGATTTTAAATCCAATGTTCTGGTCACTATATCATGACTTCCATTTTCTGTCCCACCACAAATCCATTATTTATAGCCCTGCCAAATCAATATTTTTTTATACACAGATCTAGTCATGATGATCTAGGTGGTATAGTGAGCTGGACTTGAAAGTCAGAAAGAGGTGAATTCAGATTCTGCCTCCAAACACTTACAAGCTGTGAGACCCAGGACAAGTCACTTAGCCTCACTGTGCCTCAGTTTCCTTGTCTATAAGAATAGGGAGTTGGACTCCTAAGGTCTCTTCTAGCTGTGACCCTATGATCTTCTCCACTCAAAAATCTTTGATGGCCTCAGTGTTTACGACATAAAAGTCAACTTCCTCTGCCTGGTATTTAGGCCAATCAATGATTCCGATGCCATCTTGTATTTTAGTCCTGTCTAATATTACTGCCTTCCATGTACTCAATATGGCAGCCAAAGTGGACTTCTCACTCACTGTCTCCCAAAAATAACTTATGCTTTCCCTGCTCCATGTGTTTGCTTCATTTATTGAATTTCTATTCACTTATGTTCAAAAGTGAAGAAGAAGGAGGAGGAGGAGGAGGAGGGAAGCTATCAAATGGGAAAAAATCTTTGTATCAAATTTCTCTACTAAGGGTTTGGAATATAAGATATATAAAATTAACATATATATTTGTACATATATACATCTTTGTGTACATGTGCAAATATATGCTTATATATGACCAAAAGCAACTTCCCAATAAATAAGTGGCCAAAGGCTATGAACAAACAATTCAGAAAATAAGAATGGGGTGGGGGGAGCCAAGATGGTGGAAAGAAAGCAGTAACCTCACTGAGCTCCTCGGTCACTAAGTCTCAAAGGGTGAATCTGAGTGGATTCCGGAGTGATGGAGCCTGGAAGACAGAGCATGGCAGAGTCCAGCCCAGGAGGTTGCCCAGTGTGTCTGGACAGGACAAGCACAGAGCACGTGGGGTCTGCACAGCTCAGACCTAAGAGCAGACAAGCAGACTACACCAGAGAGAGAAAAAGCCCCAGCCTGCAGACTTACCAAAGACGAATCGCAGTCATCTCCCCTTCATCTCATGAAGGGACGGGAGGGGTCATTGGAGCCAGGTAGGAGAGTCGGGCCCCCAGGGGAGAGAGCGGCTTCTCCTGGGACTATCAGCCCCCAGCCTAGAAGGTTGGAGACTGCCTGCCTTTTTAACACAGGGGCTGGAATGGCAAAGTAAATTCTAGCTGCTCCAATCCTCCCATTCCTCCTTCATGAAGCAGAAAAACCAAAGATAAGTCTCCCACCCAGATTGAAATCCCAAGTTAATGGAAACAGCCCCAGGCTTGAGAGTCTCCAAGAAGGGGTGTAACTGAGACAGCCAGGAGTCTGAAGAGAAGAGAGGGAGGGGCCCCAACAAGCCCCACCTCACCTCACCAACAAAAGCCTACTTATAGCCCAGGGGTATAGAGGCAGAAATCTGAAGTGGTCAGACACACCCCCACCTAAGAATCTACATTCCTCACTAACTTCCCTGACTTAGCCATAAACTAGCCACCCAGAGGTATTCAAAGTCAAGGATCAGGCCCTAAACTCATAGCCTGAGAAACTAAGAAACAGGAAGTCACAATGGGAAAGAAGGAAGCTGAGAAGGAGACAGGGAAGGCAAGAAAGTCTATTCGAGCCTACTATGCAGGGCAAGAACAACCAAAGACACAGGACAATATAGACTCTCTACCCACACCTGAGAACAAAGAAGGAAACATGATCTGGTCTCAAGCCCAAATAGCATTTCTGGAGGAGCTTAAGAAAAATTTTAAAGACCAAATCAGGGAGGCAGTGACCAACTTGGAAAAACATCTCAGTGAAGTAATTGGAGAAAATACCTCCCTAAAAAAAGGAACTTCAAAAACTAACTGAAGACCATAATTTGCTAAAAATTAGAATCAGTCAAATTGAAACTCAGAATTCTATGATGCACCAAGAGTCAATCAAACAAAACATGACGATTGAAAAATTGGAAGAAAATGTAAAATATCTCACTGGAAAAACAACTGACCTAGAGAACAGATCCAGGAGAGATAACTTAAGAATTATTGGTCTACCAGAAAGCCATGATGAAAAAAGCAGCCTAGACAACATCCTCCAAGAGATTGTCAAACAAAACTGTCCTGAAGTCCTGGAATCAGAAAATAAAGTAGTAATTGAAAGAATTCACTGTACTCCTCCTGAAAGAGATCCCAAACTGAAAACTCCAAGAAATATAGTAGCCAAATTCCAGAATTACAAGATTAAGGAAAAAATTCTGCAGGCAGACAAAAAGAAACAATTCAAATATCAAGGAACTACAGTTAGGATCACACAGGACCTGGAAGCTTCTACATTAAAAGATCAGACGGCTTGGAATTTGATATTTCATAGGGCAAGAGAGCTAGGACTACAACCAAGGATTAACTACCTGGCAAAACTGGGCATAATATTTCAGGCAAGGAGATGGTCATTTAATGAAATAAGGGACTTCCAGACTTTCCTGATGAAAAAGCCAGAGCTCAATGGAAAATTTGATCTCCAATTATAAGACTCAAGAAAGACATAAAAAGATAAACAAGGAAAACACAGACTCATACATACATACATGCACACACCCACACTCATACACACATGCTCATTACTTGGGATGCAACAAGAGCAAAATGTTCACCTCCCTATGTGAGGAGCTGATAACTGTCAATATTGAATTTTTTATGATTATCATGACCTTCAAAAGGGTTATACTTAGATAGAGGGTGTGGGTATGAATACACTAACCTGAAGACTTAAAAAAAACTTATTAAGGGGATCAAAGGGACTGTAATGGGATAAAAGGAAAGGATGAGATAGGAAAAGGTAAAATATGCCATCTGAAGAGGCATAAAAACACATTATAGTAGAGGGGAAAGAAAGAGGGAGAGGAACATCATTTAAACACTATTCTCACTGGTTCTGGTTCAAAGAGGGATCAACTTAATCAGTGTAGTTTAAGATTCTAATGTGAATAGACATATAAATTTATTAAATAGATGAAAAGGAGGGAGGGAGAGGAGCACTGTTTGAAATTTACTCTCATTGGTTTGGATTCAAATGGGGAATAACTTACTCTGATAAGTATAAAAATTTATTGTATCCTATAGGTAGTGGGAGGTTAAGGGGGGGGTAAAAAGAAGGAGACTAAAGGGGAGGGTTAGAGGGGAGGAAAATAGTAAGGGGAGAGGGTAGGTTAAGAAGGGGGGTCACCGGGTGAGAACACTGAGGGAGGGGGTAGTCAAAAGGGAAAACTTCAAGGAGGGGAAGGGAGAAGGAAGAAACAAAAACACAAATAGGGGTGGGAATAGGATGGAGGGGAAGAGACAGATAGTCATCATTACTGTGAATGTGAATGGGATGAACTCTCCCATAAAACAAAGGTAGATAGCAGAATGGATTAAAAACCAGAATCCTACAATATGCTGTCTACAAGAAACACATTTGAAACAAAAGGATACCCACAGGGTATAGGTAAAAGGTTGGAGAAGAATTTATTATGCCTCAGCTAAAGTAAAAAAAGCAGGGGTAGCAATACATATCTCAGATAAAGCAAAAGCAAAAATAGATCTAATTAAAAGAGATAAGGAAGGAAACTATATCCTACTAAAAGACACCATCGAGAATGAAGCAATAGCATTACTTAATATATATGCACCAAGTGGTATAGCATCCAAATTCCTAGAGGAGAAGTTAAAGGAATTAGAGGAAGAAATACATAGCAAAACTTGGTTCTAATCTTATTTACTCTGCCACTAACAAGATGTGAGAATTTTTTGCTCTAAGTCAGAGTGCTATCTGAGATAAAGGACTCTGATTCAACCCTAGATGCAAGCAGTTAAAAAGAAAAGATGATCTTATCAGGGGTCACTTTTGATCCCCCTCATGTGAATGTCATGGTTCATAGCTTCTATAGATGCTGTCGACATTCTTTTATTGGAAAGAAACTTACTATTCATGGCCACAGCAAACAGTAGTGGAGCTTACTGGCAGATGATGCCGAAGACTCTACCTGAAGCCCAGAATGTGGTAGCAGAGAGAATCTCTGCAATTAGGTCCCCAGTGGGGCAATGCCTAGCAGCATCTTCAGAGCCAGCAGAGAGCATGTGTGGTACTGACAATGTGGAAGAAATTGCATCCCATGGCTAGCGGGGAGGTATGCATGACCCATGCATGGTCAGCCTTGCAGCTTGGGAAGTGTTAACTGCCCTCCACATGGATGATGTGATTTCATTAATTTTCTTTACTTTGAATGCATTGTGTCCTTTGGCTGACTAGCAAAAAGTAAGCATGCATATTGGTTGGGGCCTCTAAGTTCTAATCTTTTTTTGAGTGGGTATGGATTCATAAAATTCCTTGAAATGTTGATATTTGGGGGGCCTCACATGGGAGGGTGGGATGCTTCATTTTAAATAAGATGTACCAATTTTTGATCAATGTAAGTGGAATTGGGCACACCACAGTGGTGCAGGTGTGGTTCAAAGTTAAATAAGAGGCTTTGTGCCAAGGTGGATATAGCAGCAAGCACCCTAGCAAACCCAGGATGGCTGCTAGCACAGGTTCTTAGATCTGCTTTTCTAAAGGAAAACAATTCAAAATGGGTTAACAATCTTGCTTTAATCAAACATATGTCGTTTACCTAGTTCAGGGGGAAAAGGTCAGCACCCCGAACTTCAGAGAATACAAACAAGTTACAAGCATAAGTTACAAGCAGACAAAGAAACAGATCAGCAGACAGGCTTCCAACTGTCTGACCATTACATCCATACCCAGTCAGTTACCAGAGAGGGAAGCAACAACATCTGGGTTTTCAAAGCTGGGGGGCTCAACAGCTGCCCAGAGTCTCATCTGGTCAAATCACACAACTCTTTTCAAAGTGAGCCCCAAAACAAAATCTCACATCAGGATATATATATATAGCCTTCTCCTGGCTCAGAGAATGTCACAACCCTCTTGACCCACTGCCCAATCACAAAGTATCATGGTATGGGTATTCCTGAAAAAGAAGCCTTTCACCACAGGCTCCAGGTGACCACATTCAGCCTATTAGTGGGGCAGAGTATATTTTCAAATCGAGGAAGTTTCTCAGAGTCACTTAAGCCTATCAAAGGGCCTAGGGGCAGGGAAAATCTTAGATTCCCATTCCCATAACAGTGGATAAGGAGGTTAGACTAAAAGTGAGGAAGACCTGGGTTCAAGTGCTGCTTCAGAGACTTATGGACTTAGACTTTATGGATGGAATAAAAAAATTATAGTGCCTACTGCACAACAGAGTTGTTCCTAGGCTCAAATGAGATAATACATACAAAGCACTTTTAATACCTCAAAACACTATATGAATATCAGTTAATGATTACAGTCCCATGAATTTTAATCTCATTCTGTCCTTGGAAAAATGTCTCTAACCTCCCTCTCCCCATTCCCTTCTTACCTTATCTTGCTAACCACATGATCCAATAAGATGTCTACAAAATAACAGTTACTCCAGGTACTTTTAACATGCACGCTCATTTTTCTTTATCTATCCAATGGTTTTCTCTTCTCATGACATGATCAAAATTACATAGTCACTTCCTGTTCATATAAACAACTTCAATGAAAATTTTATTCTAAAAGCCCTAGATGTGCATTCTAACATTGAAATGAGTCTTAGTTTGGCTTTGAAGCCACAATGCACCCTGCAAGTAGCAAAGCATTTTTAAAAAAGAAAATCCCATTTAGTTTTTGCATAATTTCCCATTCCTTTTTAATGGCAAGTGGCCCCGTGACAGATTCAAATGTGGTGAGCATGTGAGTTCAGTTGGGTCATACTCGCAGCATTTTCCATCTGCACCGGCAGTATCTTCCTCTGAGTCCTCAAGATTTTAGCTAATTTTGAACTTACTGGTGAAATGAAGCAGAAAGATCTAAGAATGGAGGTTTGATTTGAAAAAGTCAGAATTATCTGCAAATCTAAAGAAATGAGCTACCCTGGAGGTTTTGTAAAGGACGAATTGATTTCTTGGTTAATTTCAAACTTAAGTCACAGATTTTTAAGAATACCAGTAATTCTATTGCTGCCATTGCCATAAATAATTGTGTGGGAGAAGACCACAATGGCTTCAGACCACAAGGTATCATTAATTAAATTGCTATTTTAACATTTTGGGTCTCATTGGAAGGAGTACCTTCCAGTGATGCTGATTGTAATTCATCCAAGCCTTGTCTTATATGACTTGCCCACACCCTCCATGAATCTCCAACCAAGGTGCACCCAACATATTGTGATGTTCCTTTTCATCCTCTTGCCATTGTGTGCTCAAGCGTTACTCACATGAATCCTTTCCTGATCCTTCCAAGCACTTAGGCTTTTCCCTTAAAAATATCTTCTGGAGGGGCGGCTAGGTGGCGCAGTGAGTAGAGCGTCGGCCCTGGAGTCAGAAGGACCTGAGTTCAGATCCAGCCTCAGACACTTAACGCACACACACACAAAAACCTAGCCGTGTTACCTTGGGCAGGTTACTTAACCCCAATTGCCCTCCAAAAAAAAAGCAAAAAAAAAAATTTCTTCTGGGATGGCTAGGTGACACAGTGAATAGAGCACTGGTCCTGGAGTCAAGAGGACCTGAGTTCAAGTCCGGCCTCGGACACTTGACACACTAGCTGTGTGACTTTGGGCAAGTCATTTAACCCCAATTGCCCTCCAAAAAGCAAAAAAATATTCTGTCACATAACTAATGTGAAAATATGTTTAATATGAATGTCTATGTATAACCTAAATCAGATTGCATGCTGTCTTGGGGAATGGAGGGGGGATGGAGGGGGAGAAAATTTAGAACTCAAAATCTTACGGAAGTGAATGCTGAAAACTAAAAAGAAATAGATAAATGAAAATATCTTGTATCTATGTATTATGTTGTTCATATATGTATGTAGAAGGATATAGACATAGTCTCCCTGATAGAATGTAAGGATGAGGGACAGTTTTGTTGTTTTTGAACTTCCAGGACCTCACACCATGCCTTTGCACATAGGAAGTGCTTTAATGAATGCTTGGTTAATTGAAGATGAAATGACAAAGGATGCTTGAGTGGGAAGGGGGACTTGACTGCAGAGATCATGAGTCCAGTTCCTTAATTTTACAGATGAGGGAACTGAGGAGGCCCAGAGTGAGAAAGTGATGTGAAAGGTGATTAGTGTGTGGCTGGGCTAGGACATAGCCTGGCTCTCATGGCTCTCAGCCACATTCTCATCCTATGATGCCATCGTGTACTAGACCCTTGTCCTTACTACACAAGGGTTTCTAAGAGGAATGATCCCCCTCCTCGTCCAGCTTCCTCCAGGGCCCCAGGCTGGCATGTCATTTTCACAGCTCCTAGAGAAATACACTGCAGTACAAGGGAGGATTCTGAATTCACTGCTGCCAGGGGACTTATGGATTGGTTCTCAGGTTTGGTGTCCTTCGTGAAAATGCATCTGGTCACTAAAAGCACTTCAGAAGATGACGATGTCCCCTGGGAGACTGATTTTGGAAGTCTCTGAAACATCCTAGATAATAATCACAAACATTTCTGTGGTGTTTTGTATGTGTGAGCTCATCTGAGCCTCATCAAGTCTCTGAGGTACCATTGTTATTACACCTATTTTATGGATGAGGAAATTGAGGCACACAGGTGAGTAGCATGCTCAGGGTCACCCAGGTACCAAGTCTTCAGGATGTAAACCCTAGCCTCTCCCAACGCCGGGTCCATCTCACAGGGCACCTTGCCAGATGGTCTTAAGTATTAGTTGATGAGCTTGGAAATGATGCCCTCTGGTAGGTTCACTCTGTGGATATTCTTTTGATAACTGTCTGGTCAGCACTTAATTTGGGACCTTTTCTCCTTTCTTGAAACTTCTTAGAGCAGAGCAGCTGCTTAGCCAAACAATCTTTATTTCCCCCAAGAGTGAGGATAACCTGGGTTTGGCCACTTGCCATGTGGGGAGCTCGGCAAGCCACAACTCCTCCCCACCTCAGTTTTTCCCCTATAAATGAGGATGCTGGGATGCTTGTCCTGTGAAGCCCTTCCACCCCCAAGTCTATGATCTTAGAATCCAGACCAAGATCTTATCTGCTACTTTCTTACTCTTCATCCCCCTCCCCCCCCCCCCCACCGAACTACCCTTGCTATTCCTTATACATGATCGATACCTCCTGACTCCAGCCTTTACCCTGAATTCGAAATGGCATGGACTCGGCCTCCTCCTCCCATCCCCCTCCTGGCTTCCCTGGCTTTCTGGAAGACTCAGCTCAAATCCCACGTTCTGTAGGAGGCCTTTTCCAGTCTTCTCTGCAAGTGCCTTCTCCTTGAGAGTCTCCTTCCACACCTTCTTTATGCATTTTACCTAATTATTTACATGATTTACAGGTTGTTTCCTCATCTGAATGCAAGTTCCTTTGTTTTAATCTTGCTTTGTCTGCCCAGCACTCAGCCCAGTACCTGGAACATAGTAAATATTTAATAAATGCTTAAGGGTTGATTGATTACGGCTCCACAAGTGGTCAAGCACTTCCTTGAAGACCCCCAACAAGAAAGACCCCATGATAGGCCTGGTAAGAATCAATCACCTGCGTCACATTCCTGGCTGGTCATTCAGCCTTGGCTTGAATCCTACCAGTGACTGGGAGCTCATGATCTGATAAGAAAGGCCATTTCTATTTTTGAACAGTTCTAACGCTAAGGTAGGTAAAGTATTTAGTAAGCAATTACTATATGTCAGACACTGTGCTCACAATACAAGCAAACAAGACAGTTTGTATCTTTAAACAATTGTATTTTTATTTTTTGTTTAAATACATTTTTATTAATGTCTTTTGTTTTTTCAATTGCCATCATTCCTCCCCCTAATAACCTCCTTTCACCCCTTCTAGAAAGCCAAACCATATATAAATAATATTTTCTGAAAATATGTGCAATGTGCAACACTTGTAGACCTCCCACTCATGCAAAGGAATGAGAGGTATCTTTGCATATCTCTTCTATCTTACATCTCTGTTGTTTATAATTTTGCAATATTCACTTTTGATTTTTTTGTATGTGATGGCTATTTCAAATTACGTTGTTATTGTCATTGTCTATATTGTTTTCTTGACTCTTCTGACTTCTATATCAGTTCATGTAGATCTTTCCAGGCTTCTCTGTATTTATCACATTTATTATTTTTATAGCATAGTAATATTCCATCACATTTATGAACCACAATGTGTTTAGCCAATCACCAGTTGAACAGTTTTCTATTCTTTGCTATCACAAAAAAAAATGCTGCTACATTTTGGTGTATATTAGCACTTTCTTCTTATCAATGGCCTTCTTGGGGTATAAGCTTAGTACTGGAGTCACTGGGTCTGTAGTCCTTCCATTATCACAATTCCAGATTGCTTCCCAAAATGGTTCTATTGATTCATAGCTCCACCAGCAATGTATGGGTGTGCCTATCTTCTCACAATCCTTCCAGCATTGACTCTTTCCATCTTTTTGTCATTGTTGCCGATTTGCAGGATGTGAGGTAAAATAGTTTTTTTGATTCACATTTCTCATCCTATTAGTGATTCAGAGCATTCTTTCATGTGATTGTTAGTAGCTTGCCATTCTTATTTTCTTTCTCGATGGTGCCTTTTAGTAGGATATAGTTTCCTTCCTTATCTCTTTTAATTAGATCTATTTTTGCTTTTGCTTTATCTGAGATATGTATTGCTACCCCTGCTTTTTTTACTTTAGCTGAGGCATAATGAATTTTACTCCAACCTTTTACCTATACCCTGTGGGTATCCTTTTGTTTCAAATGTGTTTCTTGTAGACAGCATATTGTAGGATTCTGGTTTTTAATCCATTCTGCTATCTACCTTTGTTTTATGGGAGAGTTCATCCCATCCACATTCACAGTAATGATGACTATCTGTCTCTTCCCCTCCATCCTATTCCCACCCCTATTTGTGTTTTTGTTTCTTCCTTCTCCCTTCCCCTCCTTGAAGTTTTCCCTTTTGACTACCCCCTCCCTCAGTGTTCTCACCCGGTGACCCCCCTTCTTAACCTACCCTCTCCCCTTACTATTTTCCTCCCCTCTAACCCTCCCCTTTAGTCTCCTTCTTTTTACCCCCCCCTTAACCTCCCACTACCTATAGGATACAATAAATTTTTATACTTATCAGAGTAAGTTATTCCCCATTTGAATCCAAACCAATGAGAGTAAATTTCAAACAGTGCTCCTCTCCCTCCCTCCTTTTCATCTATTTAATAAATTTATATGTCTATTCACATTAGAATCTTAAACTACACTGATTAAGTTGATCCCTCTTTGAACCAGAACCAGTGAGAATAGTGTTTAAATGATGTTCCTCTCCCTCTTTCTTTCCCCTCTACTATAATGTGTTTTTATGCCTCTTCAGATGGCATATTTTACCTTTTCCTATCTCATCCTTTCCTTTTATCCCATTACAGTCCCTTTGATCCCCTTAATAAGTTTTTTTTAAGTCTTCAGGTTAGTGTATTCATACCCACACCCTCTATCTAAGTATAACCCTTTTGAAGGTCATGATAATCATAAAAAATTCAATATTGACAGTTATCAGCTCCTCACATAGGGAGGTGAACATTTTGCTCTTGTTGCATCCCAAGTAATGAGCATGTGTGTATGAGTGTGGGTGTGTGCATGTATGTATGTATGAGTCTGTGTTTTCCTTGTTTATCTTTTTATGTCTTTCTTGAGTCTTATAATTGGAGATCAAATTTTCCATTGAGCTCTGGCTTTTTCATCAGGAAAGTCTGGAAGTCCCTTATTTCATTAAATGACCATCTCCTTGCCTGAAATATTATGCCCAGTTTTGCCAGGTAGTTAATCCTTGGTTGTAGTCCTAGCTCTCTTGCCCTATGAAATATCAAATTCCAAGCCGTCTGATCTTTTAATGTAGAAGCTTCCAGGTCCTGTGTGATCCTAACTGTAGTTCCTTGATATTTGAATTGTTTCTTTTTGTCTGCCTGCAGAATTTTTTCCTTAATCTTGTAATTCTGGAATTTGGCTACTATATTTCTTGGAGTTTTCAGTTTGGGATCTCTTTCAGGAGGAGTACAGTGAATTCTTTCAATTACTACTTTATTTTCTGATTCCAGGACTTCAGGACAGTTTTGTTTGACAATCTCTTGGAGGATGTTGTCTAGGCTGCTTTTTTCATCATGGCTTTCTGGTAGACCAATAATTCTTAAGTTATCTCTCCTGGATCTGTTCTCTAGGTCAGTTGTTTTTCCAGTGAGTTATTTTACATTTTCTTCCAATTTTTCAATCGTCATGTTTTGTTTGATTGACTCTTGGTGCATCATAGAATTCTGAGTTTCAATTTGACTGATTCTAATTTTTAGAGAATTATAGTCTTTGGTTAATTTTTGAAGGTCCTTTTTAGGGAGGTATTTTCTCCAATTACTTCACTAATTTTACTTTTTAAGGATTTGTTTTCTTCAGTGAAACTTTTTCCCAAGTTGGTCACTGCCTCCCTGATATGGTCTTTAAAATTTTTCTTAAGCTCCTCCAGAAATGCTATTTGGGCTTGAGACCAGATCATGTTTCCTTCTGTGGTCTCAGGTGTGGGTAGAGAGTCCAAATTGTCCTGTGTATTATGTCCTTACTATGTCCTCCTACATAGTAAGCTTAGATCAATTTTCTTGCCTTCCCCTTCTCCTTCTCAGCTTCCTTCCTTCCCATTGTGATTTCCTATTGAAGAGGGAAGGGTGATAAGGAGGGGGGGAGGGTAAGTGGTTCTGCCAGGGATACCTCTCCTGGCAGAACCAGTCTGGAAGGAATTCACGAGGCTCAAGCAAACTTTGAAGCCGAAATTGTAAAGTTTATTGTTACGCTGTAGAGAACAGCGGGCTAGATTCTTATGGAACCTGCAAACTCGCAGAGGCAGCAGACATAGTTTTAAGGGGTCAGTTATGCTAACTAGGTGATTAAGGGTGGGATCAGGGAGGAGTTAAGGAGTGGTCAGTGCTCAAAGGACCATACACTTTTAATATCAACTGTGCAGGTGTATTGCCCGTGATTCACTGGGAAAAAGCTCAAGAGGGGGTCTAGCTGGAGGTGTGGTTCTAGGCCTGATATGTCACTAAAGAGTGCCCAGTCTGCCACCCACCAAGGTCATCAGAGACAGTGTGGGTCTATAATTGACTAAGGAGTTACCCTATAGATAAGGTATTGAAGAATTCATGGTGGGGCTGGCCACTCTAAGGGAGATAACATTTACATAACTTATTGTTTCAAACAGAGATAAACAGGTCATGAGATGTTGCTGGGCAGAGCGCTGGAAGGGGGAAGGGGCAAAGTCAATGCTCTGAGGCTGGGGGGGGTGGAAATGTGATCTTACAGACTGCTTTTACAAATTGATTTTACAGACATAGATCCCAAAGCACCCCATTTACAAACTGATGTTACAGATTGATACTACAGACATATATACATCACAAGGACCCCATCACTATTTCTTAATTTCTCAGGCTGTGAGCTAAGGGTCTGATCTTTGACTTTGAATGCTGTAGTCTCTGGGTGTCTAGTTTGTGGCTAAGGCAGAGTCTCAGAGAGGTATGTAGACGTGCAGAGTAGTCTGTGGAGGTAGGTAGATCTGACCACTTCAGATTTCTGCCTCTATACCCCTTGGCTATAAGCAGGCTTTTGTTGGTGAGGTGAGGTGGGGCTCGTTGGGACCCCACCCTCTCTTCTCTTCAGACTCTTGGCTGTCTCAGTTACACCCCTTCTTGAAGACTCCCAAGCCTGAGGCTATTTCCACTAATTTAGGATTTCATTCTGGGTGGGAGACTTATCTTTGACTTTTCTACTTCACGAAGGAGGGATGAGGGATATGAGCAACTAGAATTTACTTTGCCCTTCTAGCCCCTGCATATACAGGCAGGCGATTTCTAAACTTCCAGGCTGGGGGCTGATAGTCCCAGGAGAAGC
The DNA here is from genome assembly GCA_011680675.1 of Gymnobelideus leadbeateri. Classification (NCBI taxonomy): domain Eukaryota; kingdom Metazoa; phylum Chordata; class Mammalia; order Diprotodontia; family Petauridae; genus Gymnobelideus; species Gymnobelideus leadbeateri. The sequence continues at coordinate 20,200 of WOXC01003122.1, read as the reverse complement.
TGCTGTTTCTGCTGGGGGGCCCGAGCCCTCTCTTACCTGGACCCAATGATTCCTCCTTTCCCCTCATGAGATGACTGCAATTTGTCCTTGGTAAGTCTGCAGGCTGGGGCTTCTTCTCTCTCTGGTGTGGTCTGTTTGTCTGCTCTCAAGTCTGAGCTGTACAGCCCCCATGTGCTCCATGCTCCCCCTGTCCGGACCCACTGGGCACTTTCCTGGGCTGGATTCTGCCCCACTCCATCTCCAAGTAGATTCTGTCACTCCAGAATCCATTCAGATTCGCTTTTTAAGGTTTAGTGATGGGATTCACTGAGGAACTTAGAGAAGTTACTGCTTCCTTTCTGCCATCTTGGCTCCACCTTTTAGTTACTTTTTTTTAGAATAATTCCAACTTGCTTTCCAGAATGATTGGACCAATTTACAAATCCACCAACAATGCATTATTAGTGTGCCTGTGATCCCACAACCCCCTCCCACCTTGACTATTCCCATCATTTTCTGTCTTTACCCATTTGTTGGATATGAAGTGAGAGACTTGTTTTAATTTGCATTTCTCTGTTAGTGATTTAGAGCTGTGTTTCATATTGTTGGTGACTATTATATTTTATCTTCTAATTTAACAATATTGATTAAATGTTTATTTTATTCTAGGCACTGTGCTAAACACTGAGGACACAAAGAAAGGCAAAAATAATCCCTTCCCTCAAGGAGTCTACATCTTAATAAGGGAGGCAAAATATAAATATACAAAACATAGAGCAGAAAGAAGGTAATCTCAGAGGGAAAGGCACAAGCAGTCAACAGGAAGAGTAAAGGCTTCCTGCAAAAGTCTGATTTGAAGGAAGTGGGTGAATTCTTTGTCCTTGTCCTTTAACCCCTCATCTATTGGGTGATAGTTCTTAATCTGATATATTTCTGTAGCCCCTCCCTCCCGCCATGCCTTTTTGCTAGATAACCCCTCAAATACTCAAGAGAGATGGTTGGCCAAGTGAAAGCTATGCATCAACCCCCTGTGGGGCCATATTCCATAAGGTCTTTCATTTGTCTATGAACTGTACTATTTCTGCAAATCTCTGCTTAGCACGTGGCAGACAATTCATAAATGCCTGTCAGGTTAAATGGCTATTGGTAGGGTCAGAATCAGAGTGGGATAACTGCTACAGATTCTAACATCCTGAGCAGGAAGGATGATTTCTCTCTTTGAGCGGCATGCCTTCCTCCTCCCCCAAGCCTAAACACGTTACTCCCTCCCCCAACTCCTGGGCTACCGAATTTCAAGGTTTCATGGATGTCTCACCCCTTTCCCAGGCTGATACTAGACTCCCTCCCTTCGTTGTTTCCTTACCTGGCCTGGGGACCTGTTATCTATGGACTGCCTATGAGCAACGCTGTCTTCCTCTCTGCCTGCACACCGCCATAAACTCAGCCCTGGCCCTCATCCAAAGTCCCTGTCTTTCTCTGCCCTTTTTTTCACTGTGTCCTCATGAGGTGCAAAGATAGATCAAAAGCTCTGAATCTGAATCCTGAATCTCTGAATCTGAATCTCTGTTACTTAATATGTGATCATAATAATAGTAGTAATAACATTGTAATATCATTGTTGTCAGGGAAGTAACTAACAGGGCCTCAGCTTCCTCATCTCCTTGATGACCTCAAAGATCAGCTTTATATTTAAGATCACATGATCTTCTAAAAGGTCCCAGATTATCACCCTTAAGTGTCTATTCTTAGGGCAACAGAACTCAATTCACTTCCCAATCTCCAAGGATCCTGTCCTTCCCAAGCCCTTCAATTGAATCATGCCCATGGTTTTTAACTGATAGAGTGTAATGAGAAATGTCTTTATCTTCCTAGCAAGCTTTTAGCAGCATCCATAACCCAGAAGATATGCACTTGGTCCCCAAAGGAAACAATCTTGTGAGGAGGAAAAACAGATAAACCTCACACCACCTGCTTCCACCCAGGCAGGACCAAGCACAGTAGGGAGCCTTCATCCATGTCTGAATTACAGGACTGAGGTCATGGGAAAAGCCTGTCTTGTTCTCTTAGTAAGTTACTGGCTGCATGTTTATCCAGTTTTTTAAATCTATTGTCAAATCTCCCAGAAATGGCCACATTGCTACAGCTTGCTTTCTCTCTCTCCTTCCCTCTTTTAACTCATATGAGGCTATTGGGTAAATAGGATCCTCTTTGATGCCAAATAGTCGACTTTGAAGAAATCCCCCTTTCCCCTCCCCATCCCAGGCTCCAAACAACATCTTCTTTGTTTTTCTTCTGGCTGCTCCCAAATGGAAGAGCTAGCTAGTATTTTGGGTTTGCTTGGTTTAAAAGTTAATTTATTTTTCAAAATTGATGTTTCATTGAAAACTTAATATCAAACATCACTGCAGACTGCTAAATTTGTTTAATAACCATTTATAGCTAGATTAATTTCAATAAATACAATATAATTTAAACTTTTTTTCCCATTTCTGTTGTTACCCACCAAAGAACCTTCTCTATACCCTCTCTGGCCAGTTCCCCACCAAAGTTTGTCATGGATTACTTTCCATTGGCTACACCCAGGACAAGAAGCATGTGGATTTCAGAATTTCTCTTCCAGCAGATCACATCCCTAGAATTTATAGCCTTTTCTCCTTTCACTTCTCCTGTAACATTCTTCTCTCATCCCAGCCACAAAAAAGATGTATAGATTGTTACATTTATATTATGCCCATGGGTACTTCTAAGCTATAAAAGCCTGCCTTGAGTTCAGATCTACTCAGATTAATAGCACCCACTGGCTTTCTCTTAATAGACTGACCAGTCATTTCTACTTAGAGAAAACTACATTTAAACAGCATAGCAATATACTTATAAAAGATAAGAAATATTCCCTCTCTTCCCCCCAACCCATGTACTCAAATCTCCCACAGGTTACTATGCCAACAGAAAAAGAAAAACAAGTGCAGACAGGTAGAAAGATGGAGTGGAAAGAACACTGGATTTGAGTCCACACACCTGGGTTCTAATCCTGTCTTAGTTACTTACCACCTGTATGTCATTTCATCTCAATAGGCTTTCTCTTCCTCATCGGCAAAATCGAAGTATTGGACTAGAGGATCACCAAGGTCCTTTCCAGTTCTAAATGTATGACCCCAAGAACTGAGTGGAACCTACATAGTATGGGAAGATATGCATGGAAGAGATACATACACATAGAACGTACAAGGACAGGAAATACATATGACTAGAGAACACATGTAGCCAGAAGGACTCATGTTGACTAAGGTAGCATTCTTTTTTTTTTCCAAGTCATAACCAGTTTTATTGCAAAAGGACCCTATACACATTTATATCAATTCTAGTACCTTACAATTTTAGCTACCCAGCAAGTCATTAACATACAGAAACATGCATCATGAGAAGCAAGAATTATCGCCCATCCCTTCTGCATATTAGCAACTTGTCACTCCTGAGCAACAATGCTCACTCACATCACTGAGGTCTGTGAAAAGTCACTTTTCACATTCATCCTGAGTGAAAGATGGAATGACGTAAGTACAAATGCAACATATTATAAACAATTTCTTACAAAAAAGGTCACAAATTAAAACCAAAGTATTTTACAAAATTTACTACAAAACACCATAAAACTGCCTTCACTTAAGCTCTTTCTCCCCGTATCCTGCGAGCCAACTGGATGTCTTTGGGCATGATAGTAACTCTCTTGGCATGGATGGCACACAGGTTAGTATCTTCGAAGAGACCCACCAAATATGCTTCACTAGCCTCCTGAAGGGCACCAATAGCTGCACTCTGGAACCTCAAGTCTGTTTTGAAGTCCTGAGCAATCTCCCTCACCAACCGCTGGAAGGGGAGTTTCCTGATCAAAAGCTCTGTTGACTTCTGGTAACGGCGAATCTCACAAAGGGCCACAGTGCCAGGCCGATAAGGGTGAGGCTTCTTGACCCCGCCGGTAGAGGGGGCGCTTTACCTGGCAGCCTTTGTGGCCAGCTGTTTTCGTGGAGCTTTCCCACCAGTGGACTTACGAGCAGTCTGCTTTGTACGGGCCATCTTGTCTTACCGAACGAACAGGCGATGTTTCCTCCGCTGGGTTCCCTGCTGATGCCGCCGCTTCTGTCCGCTCCGCGATGCCGTTGACTCCGCCTTGCTCTGAGTATCTAAAGTCGGGGAATACTCCCGCTCTGATCAACGACCAAACCGCTCTGCGCTCTAAGGTAGCATTCTTAATGGCACCTCCAACAACACTGCTTGCACCACTCAGGAGACAACCATGTTGTCTGATGATATAATCATGCTGCCCCTTCCACTAAACTGGCATCCTTTAACGATCTGTTAAACTGGCATCACTGCTAAACTACTTTCTGCTGTCAATTGTTGGCCTTTAGCTGCCAGGCTATTCAGCTATTTTGGCTCGTTTATGAGGCAGACTCTAGCCAACTAACTAGACAGATCTTTAGTCTCTTAAAACTGACTTTTAATTCCTAGATTTTTGCCTCAGGCTGCCACTTCATAGATTTAGTCTACTCTTTGACACAGAGTGAGAAAATGCATTTCAGTGCATTGTTAGTGACGTGATGCCAACCATGGTCCATGCAAATCTCATCCCTGAAACAAAGGGGCTAGGTGGAACTGTCAATATTCACCCTGTTTCCTTGTCAGTAAAAAAACAAAACAAAACAAAACCCAATACTATGCCCTCCTTGCTATTAAAACATAAGGGAATCTTTTTTTTTTTTTATATTTGAAACATTTAATGTTACGACCTCGAATTTCAGATCCATTTCCTTCCTCCCTTGTCACCCATTCCTTCTTGGGATATAAGTAATTCAGTATATGTTGTACATGTCTAGCTATGCAAAACATTATCATGGTAGATATATTGTACAAGGCTGCTTATAATTCCCTCCCACTCATCCCACCCCCGACCTGGTCCATTCCCTACATGATCCTGTCCCTCTTCTATAGTGGGTACTTCCAACCTCCCTCACCCCAAGGATGCCCTCCCATCCATCATCCCTCCTCTCATCCCCCTTCCCCCTATCCTGCTGCAGGTTGAGATATCCCATTTATTATGTATGTCATTTTCTCCCAGAACCAAATTCAATGTGAATGTGGTTTTGCCTTTTTAGCCTTCCTTATTCTCCCCTCCTTTGCACCCACTTCCCCTACATGAGATAGTTTACCCCACCATGTCTCTCCCCATCTCCTCTTGCCACTTTCCTCTCTCACCTCATAATTTCATCCCTTGAGTACTCTCCCTTCCCAACAAATTCAACCTATGCCCTCTATCCATATATAACTGTAACCATATACACACACATTCATATATGTAGTCATATGACCACACCCCCTTCTTCCATTATTTTCATAGTGAGAAAGATATCATCAGTCACAGATATTGCTTTTCCATATAGGAATGTAAGTAGTTCAACTTTGATAAGTTCCTTTTGATTTCTTTTCCCTGATTACCTTCTCAGGCATCTCTTACTTCTTGTGTCTGGGTGTCACATTTTCTATTCAACTCTGTTTTTTTCCTCAAGAATGCTTGAAAGTCCTCTATTCCACTGAATGACCATATTTTCCCCTGAAACAAAATACTCAGTTTTGCTGGGTAGGTGACCCTTGGGTTCATTCCCAGTTCTTTTGCCCTCTGGAATATCATATTCCATGCCCTTCGATCCCTCAGTGTAGAAGCTGCCAGGTCCTGGGCTATTCTGATTGTGTTTCCACAATATTGAAATTGTTTCTTCCTGGCTGCTTGGAGTATTTTCTCCTTGATCTGGGATTCTGGAACCTGGCTATAATATTCCTGGGAGTTTTCTTTTTGGGATCTTTTTCAGGAGGTGATCTGTGGATTCTTTCAACCTCTATTTTGCCCTCTGGATCTAAAACATCAGGGCAATTTTCCTCGAGAATTTCTTGAAGGGTGATTTCTAGGTTCTTTCTTTGATCATGGCTTTCAGGTAGTCCAATAATTTTTAAATTGTTTCTCCTGGATCTATTTTCCAGGTCAGTGGTTTTTCCCATGAGATATTTCACATTGCCTTCTAATCTTTCATTTGTTTGGATCTGCTTAACAGCATCTTGATTTCTCATAAAGTCATTAGCTTCCATTTGCTCAAGTCTCACTCTGAAGGAATGAATCTCCTCAGTGAACTTTTGAGATTCTTTTTCCATCTGGCAAATTCGACTTTTTAAGGCATTCTTCTCCTCATTGCCCTTTTGGGCCTCCTTTGCCATTTGAGCTAGTCTATTTTTAAAGGTGTTGTTTTCCTCAGTCAGGCTGTTGACCCTCATTTCATACTTTTCCTGCATCCTTCTCATTTCTCTTTCCAATTTTTCCTCCACTTCTCTTATTTGATTTTTAAAGTCCTTCTTAAAGGTCCTCTATGGCCTGCAACCCGCTCATATTTTCCCCTGGGGCTTTTGGAGCAGGACTTCTGACCTCACAGTCCTTTTCCTGCTCTATGCCCCCAAAATAGGAGTCTAGGGTTGCATTTTCTGTTTCCTTTGCCTTGGCATGTTGCCACTTAATTGCTTGACTTTTGGGCTTGTTGCCACACTATGGCTTTAAGGCCAGATAGAGGAATTTTCGTCCCGAACGTGTCGGGGGCAACTTCCGTTTCTGGCAAGCTGTAAACCCACCCACAACTTCCACCCTAGATCACAATCCAGATCCAGGGAGGTTAAAGCAAGAGCGATTACCCCCCAAGACTGATCGCTGGATCTCCCCACGATTTGTAGGCTGGGAGCCTGAAATGCCTTTGAAAACTACAAAATGGCATGTCTCCTCAGTGGCTTCTAGCCCCCGGGGAGGGAGCTGACGCATTCCCCAAATACAGGTCCCAAAGTCCATAGGACACTAACCTCTTACTTTGTCCTAGGCAAGTCTATGTTGATAATTCTGGAGTCTCCTGGTGTTCTGGGGTTCCTCCAGCTGGCTGCTGGCCCTGCCGCCCTGGGGCTAAAACCTCGGCTCACGTGGACCTAGGCTCGGCTGGGCTCGGCTCCTGTGCTCTGCGCTCTGCGCGTTGCCGGCTCCCAGACCACTGCGCTGGTCCTTCCTGCAGGGCTCCTGGGCTGTCCTCGGCGGGAGGTTAGCTTTTCTGTGTCGTTCTGTGGGTGCTGGGGCTCCAGAAGTTGTTCAGAGTCCTTTTTTACATAGTTTGTGGAGAATCTGGGGGCAGAGAGGCTTGGATGAGCTGTTTCTACTCCGCCATCTTGGCTCGGCCCCCCCCACAAGGGAATCTTGAGGCTATAAATTCAATGTGGATTAAATAAATGATAACCTTATTCAATAGTGAGTTATATAGATTTAAAGCATTTTTTTTTAAATCTCCCACAGAAATTTCCTATTTTATTTCTTCTAGTCAATAAGTTCTTCTACAGCCCTGGGGTTTATACAATGACTTGGGGTGACTGAATTTTCTTTTTAGATCATTCCATTTCCACTCCTTTAGTCCTCAGGGAAGCAAGGTTCTTTTATTTTGTCTAGACCCCAAGAATCAACATTTTGGCTTTAGGTCAAAATTATTTTTCTCAGAAGCATCTATATACTGAATTGGCTTTACCCCTTGAACTCTGCTTACAGAAATTCTTTGTATTGGTCTCACCTCTCCTGTGGACATAAGATAACCTACTCATTTGCCATGACCATAATATTCATTTAAAGGTTGGTTGTTTCATTTCCCCTAGTGGTCTTGTTCTCCAAGATTTTTGAGTTTCTTCCACAATTCTGAACTTTTAGAAGGATGGGAAAGAGATCTCCCCAGGCAGTGATTCTGGCAAACTGAAACTGGTGATGAGGAAAGTAGGGTGTGGCACATGTAGTTGAGGCAGATAAGAAAAAAAGAAAAGAGCACAAACATTTGGGAAGTAGCTAAGCAGATGTTGGCAAAGGTAAAATACACCAAGATGGCTGATGGGAGAACGCATTCATCACTTTCAGCCTCAAGTGAACCCTATTTGAAAGCTGCGCAGACTAGCTTAGCTACTCTAGGACAGGTCAATCAGTCAATCAATCACCATTTATTAAGCACCTACTATGTGTTAGGCATGTTGCTAAGTCTTGGTGATATCAAGAAAAGCAGAAAACAGCACAATCTTAAACATCATTGAATAAAGGCATGACATGTTCAGGATAAAAGAAAATTCACTGAAGGCTAGTTAGGGAGACCAGATGGATGAGAACAGAAAGGCCCTCAAAGACCTAGTCAAGGTAGAAAGGGTTGTTCCCTAGCCTGAGGGTGATGGGGAACCTATGCAAGCCAGGTCAACCAATAAAACAGCACTGGAGAGGAAGATTTGAGTTCCCATCCCACCTTAGACACTTACTAGCTGCGTAATTCTGGGCAAAACACTTAACCTTCCCATGCCTTACTTTTTCCACCTGTAAAATGAAGGGGTTGAGGAGCAGAGTCAAGATGGTGGTGTAGAAACAGGAAAACTCCATAAGCTCCCCCCATAACCACCTCAAATACCTGTAAAATGTGATTCTAAACAAATTTTAGAGCTACAGAACCCACAAAGTGACAGAGAGAAACAAATCTCCCACTGAAGGAAGCTCAGCAGGCCTACAGAAAGGGTCCATCACAGCATGCTCATAGATGAGCCAGCCCCACATGAGCCAGCAGTTTTAGCTCAGTGGCCTCAACCAGCAGCAGCCAGAACAAACTTCAGGAGAGTAAATCACCAGTAGCTGTGGTGGTTTCCAGACTTATTAACTCATAAATGCCAATGAGAAAGTAAAAGATCAGTGTGGAACTCTCTTGGAACTGCAGGGGACTGAAGAGCATGGTATGGCCCCTGCCCCCAGAGCAAGAAGTGGTGGAGGTGCAACAGCTGTGAAGCTACTGTGGCATGGCTGCTTCAGAGCTCCTGGCCTGCAGATTGTAGGGGGACCAAGGAACCATTCTGACGGTAATTGCTCTTGCTTTCACCTGCTTGGATCTGGATTGCTGTCTTGGGTGGAGGTCCTGGGGTGTGTGGACAGTGAGCCAGAATGTATGGAGGCTTCAGAGGGGGCAGCCAAATAATATCTCCAGCAGCTGTGAAAACCCTAGCGATTTGGGACAAAGCTCTCCCCTCTGGAAGCAGAGTTTTACTGTAGCAAGGAGCTCAGAAGTCAAGTAATTGACTGGCAACATGAGCAAGCAAAGGAAGCAAAGCAAGCATAGAAATAAAACCTTAGATTCCTTTGGGGGGGGGGGGACAAAAAGGATCAAAACATGGAATGGGAGGAAAACAACAAAGTCAGAACTCCTGCACCAAAAGCTTCCAAGAAAAATATGAACTGCTTACAGGCCATGGAGGAGCTCAAGAAGGATTTTGAAAACCAAGTAAGAGAAGTGGAGGAAAAATTGGGAAGAGAAATGAGAATGATACAAGAAAACCATGAAAAGCAAGTCAACAGTCTTACTGAAGAAAATAACACCTTAAAAAAAAAACTAATTCAAATGGCAAAAGAGGTCCAAAAGGCCAGTGAGGGGAAGAACACCTTAAAAAGTTGAATTTGCCAGATGGAAAAAGATTTTCAAAAGCTCACTGAAGAGAATAATTCCTTCAGAATTGGATTGGAGCAAATGGAAGCTAATGACTTTATGAGAAAACAAGATACTATTGAATAGATTCAAACAAATGAAAAAAATAAAATGAAATGTGAAATATCTCATTGGAAAAACCACTGACCTGGAAAATAGATCCAGGAGAGATAACTTTAAAATTACTGGACTACCTGAAAGCCATGATCAAAAAAGAACCTAGAAATCATACTCCAAGAAATTCTCAAGGAAAATTGCCCTGATGTTCTAGACTCAGAGAAAAATAGAGGTTGAAAGAATCCACCCATTACCTCTTGAAAAACATCCCAAAAAGAAAACTCCTAGGAATATTATAGCCAGGTTCTGGAATTCCCAGATCAAGGAGAAAATATTACAAGCAGCCAAGAAGAAACAATTTGAATATTGTGGAAACACAAGATCTAGCAGCTTCTATGTTAAGGGATCATAGGGCTTGGAATATGATATTCCAGAGGTCAAAGGAGCTAGGACTAAAACCAAGAATCACCTACCCAGCAAAAATGAGTATCATGTTTCAGGGGAAAATATGATCATTCAATGAAATAGAGGACTTTCAAGCATTCTTGATGAAAAAACCAGAGCTGAATGGAAAATCTGACATTCAAATACAAGAAGCAAGAGAAGCATGAGAAGGTAAACAGGGAAAAGAAATCATAAGGAACTTATCAAAGTTGAACTATTTATATTCCTACATGAAAAAAATGATAATTGCAACTTACAAAACTTTTCTCAGTATGATGATAGTTGAAGGGAATATAAATGTATGTGCATACACATATATATATTATGCATGTATACACACATATATATGTCTATATAGGAAGGTATATCTGCATATGAATATATATGTGAGTGTGTGTATAAAAGTGTATCGGTATACATAGACAAAAGGCACAGGATCAATTGAATAGAAAGGGGTGATATCTAAAAAATAAAATTAAGAGGTGAGAGAGGAATATAATGAGAGGAGATAGGGAGAGACAGAATAGGATAAATTATCTCATATAAAAGAGGCAAGGGAAAACTGTTACAATGGGGGGAAGAGCAGGAAGGCAAAAGGGAATGGGTCAACCTTACTCTCATTGAATTTGACTTAAGGAGGGAATAACATGCACACTAAATTGGCATCTTACCCTACAGGAAAGTAGGGAGGAAGGGGATAAGAGGGGGGATGATAGTTGAGAGGGCAGATTGGGGGGAGGGTAGTTAGAAGCACACACTTTTGAAAAGGGACAGGGTCAAAGTAGAAAATAGAACAAGTTGGGGGTTGGGATAGGATGGAGGGAAATATAGTTAGTCTTTCACAATATATCCACTATGGAAACATTTTGCATAACTATACATGTACAACATATATTGGATTGCTTATCTTCCCAGTAAGGGTGGGTGACAAGGGAAGAAGGGAAAGAATATGGAATTCAAAGTTTTAAAATCAAATGTTTAAAAATATTAATTTTTACATGCAACTGGGAAATAAGATATACAGGCACTGGGGTATGGAAATCCATCTTGCTGTACTGGAAAGTCGGAGGGGGTATGGGGAAGACAAAGGAGAGATCAGATTGGGGGAGGGGATATTCAGTGGGAATGCTGTTTTGGGGTGGTGGGTAGGGGAAAGATGGGGAGAAAATCTGTAACTCAAAATCTTATGAAAATGAATGTTGTAAATTAAAAGTAAACCAAAAAAAAATTTTTTTAATGAAGGGGTTGAATCTGATGGCCTCAAAGATACTTTCCAGCTCTGAAACTATGCTCCTGTCTGTGACTGAATTGGGAATGGGTCTTGAATCTGAGGTGTCTCTGCTGGAGAATTAGAATTTTTTTCTTAGCCTTCACAAACTCCTCATTTGGCTGACACTTCCCGACTTAGCTTTTACTTTCTTCTTTCTTACAATATTCTCATTCCCAGACCTCACATCACCATTTTCTCACATCTGCCTCCAACTCATCTGGAGCCTTTATGAGTTAAGAGTGACTTGGAGATAAGAGATTTTTTTTTTTTTTGTATTACACAGACTCTACAGAATTTCCAACTGGGAAGGGACCTCTAAAGCCATTTAGCCAAATCCATACTGAACAGAAACCTGGCCAATGGGGATCCATCCTCTTTTCAAACACTTCTAACAAGAAGTAACTTCTGCAGCCTGCTCTACTTTGGGGGAATTCTTAATGTTAGAAAGTTCCTCTCAAACCTCCCCCCCACACACACACACACAGTTCTAAACCTTCTTCCAAATGGTAATCCATCATAGTCCCCTCCTTAGTCACTAAATCTTCCCTTCTCTGGCATAATACCCCTGATTTCTTCAAATGATTTTTATATGCCATAAACAAGCCAAAGCTCTCCAGCATATCAGCGTGATAGTATAGGATTTAGAGCTCAGAAAGATCTTGGAGGCCAACTCCCTCATAGAAATGAGGAAACTGAGGCACAGGAAATTTATGTGAGGTAGGAAGTAACTGGTAGGAGGTAGGAAGTAGGAGGATTTGAACGCATCTCCTTTGATTACAAAGCCAGCACTCTTTCCACTGTACCCCCATTGTACTCCCACTGCCTCTCAAAGTCCTTCCCTGTGGCTTTAGATATTTCAGAGTCTAGTTGGCAGATTCTCCTTCCAGAAGATTTTACCCATAAAGAATTTAAATTTAATTAAAAATTTACCAGATCTTGAGGATATGCTTATTTTGAGAAGGGAGTACTATTTTTGCTTCAATGACACCATCAATACTCTGCTGATATGGACCAAAATCATGTCTGTAATAATACAAATAATTGTGTGTGCAGATGTTGGGCTCAGGCCTCGGCCCCCTCTGGAGTATTTCCTCTCCCCCATGAGCCTCTTAATAAAGATCCACACCTGGATATCATTGGGAAGGAGTGGATGTTTCAGAGAATCTTAGCCCTTTGGGGTCCTGTGACCCAAGAACATGGAGGGGGGGGAGAGTGTCAGTTGTCCAGAGGCTGAGTTTTTCCCACAGATGGCTTCTGCTTTTCCCTGTGGTACCCTTCTCTTCTGACCCTTATTTCTTTATCTGGTTGGGTGGTGTGGCTCTCTGGACCTCCACTCAATCAATAAGTATTTATTAAAAACCTACTGTGTGCCCACTGTTGGGCTGGATGTCAGGAGAAATTTTTTTTTTAAGAATTCAGGAAGTATCATTACAAAGTCATGAAGCTGGGAGGGTTTGGGGAGAGGGGTCTTTTGGGGAGGACTGAAGAGCAATTTCAGTTCCTATTGTGGGAACTCTGTCCACTGATACAGATCACCAGCTCCTCAGAAACTTGGAATGCTCAAGAACTGACTCTAGATACGGAGAGGTTGGGTAGAGAATCTTATCTAGGTAGCAGGCCTGTGGCCTGCACTGAGGGCCACCATATTCACATAGCCCTGGGATAGGATTCAAGCTCACATCATATGGGGATAAAGAACTGGCAGCAGAACAAAGGAATTGGGGGAAATATCAACCCCCTAGAGGACAAAGGGGCCAAGGTGCCATAAAGTCCTTTCTGGTTTATACCTTTGTTGATCTGAGCACTCTCAGGGAGTAGGGGGCCCTTTTGGGGAAGCAAAATGAACCATGTGCTTAAATTTCCAGAGATCTCTATGGTATGAGCCAGAGAGTCACTATGAGAGGTACCCCCTAAATTGTATCCAGGGTCTCATGTCTGTTTGAGTGCTCCAACACCAGGCTCACCATCTATGTGGTATGACAGAGAGTCCAACCTGGACTCAGGAAGACCTGATTTCCTGATTTCCAATCTTACCTCAGATACTTCCTAGCTGTAAGACCCTGGGCAAATCACTTAAACTCCATTTCCCTCAGTTTCTTCTTCTAGAAAATGGGCATAATAATAGCACCTACCTCCCAGGGCTGTGATGAGGATCAAAGATCATTGCAGAGCACTCAGCACAGTGTCTGGCAGGCAGGGAGCACAATAGACACATGATATGATTATTATTGATTAGTGTTATTATTATGGGGGCCCTCTGTATGAGCAGGGCCCTGCATAAGGACTGCCTGCCCAGCAGCTGGACCTACAATAGGGATGAGGCTCCAAACCTTTGTTAACACACAAGATCCCTTCATTCTCCAGCCCCTCCTCCTTGGCTTTGAGTGTTTCCATTGGTTTTTTTTTTTTTTTTTTTAAAGCAATTGGGGTTAAGTAACTTGCTCAAGGTTACACGGCTAGTCATTATTTATGCGTGGGTGCTCATTTTCTGAGGCCGGATCTGATCTCGGGTCATCCAAACTCCGAGGCCGGCGCTCTTACTCACTGCGCCACCTAGCCACCCCTTTAGGGCAATTGGGGTTAAGTAACTTGCCCAAGGTTAAACGGCTAGGTTTTTGTTTGTGTGGATTAAGTGTCGGAGGCCGGCTCCGAACTCAGGGCCTTCTGATTCCAGGGCCGGCGCTCTATTCACTGCGCCACCTAGCCGCCCCTCCATTGGTTTTTAAACAGCTTCTATGACCACCTGCATGCTCATGCCTGTGGGGGAATCCCTAGCTGGCTTCAAGGTTAGGGACCACCTCCTACAGGAAGCCTTCCCTGATTAATCTTACCCCTCCCCATCCAACAGCCCTCCTCATCTCTGAAATGACCTTGTATTTCTTCTGTAGTGGAGAAGCGATTGGGCCCCAAAAGAAGCAAGTTCGGGGTGAAGACCCACCTTGGGTACACAGTGCCTTAATAACCTTGTTCTTCTTATTCAGTCATGTGGTTTTCCTGGCAGAGATACTGCAGAGATTTGCCATTTCCTTCTCCAGCTCATTTTACAAATGAGGAAACCGAGGCAAACAGGGTTAAGTGACTTGCCCAGGGTCACACAGCTTAGTAAACATCTGAGACCAGATTTGAACTCAAGAAGATGAGTTTTCCTGACTCCAGGCCTGGCACTCTACCCACTGTGCCACCTAGCAGCCCCTAATGACTTTGGGCAAACCAATTAAGCTCCCAATGCTTAGGCCAGTGATGTCAAACTCTAATAGAAATAGGGTCAACTAAGTGTGGGATGTCTGTGAGTCACATGTTGATTTAGAAAACCACATATATTTTCTTCTCCGCCCCCCAATATATGAATACATTAAAATCAGATAGGAAATTCATTTTGATCTGGTTTGGGCTACACTCAGGAGTGTTGTAGGCCCCACAATTGACACCTCTAAGGCAATTCTCTAAGATGAACTAATAAAGCAGGTAGCCACCTGCATTAGTGGAAAGACTTTCCTCATCTGGGAGTTTCCTAGATCAATGAAATCACAGGTTGAGTCCCTTCTCATCTATCTTGGAATGCCCTAATGTGAGAGTGAAGGAGGGGAAGACGACCACACCTGGTCCCCAGTCTTACCCTGTCAACCCATGACTGTTAGAAGGAGCTCCTGTAAAGTATTCCTTTGTAAAGGCAGATAAGTTTATGTTGTCACTCCTATATATCACTTTCACATTTGAGGTCCGGAACTGGTGTGAGAAAGGAAGGTAGAATCTGCCTAGAATTTGCTCGAATTTTCCAGCCAATTTCACATCAAGGATGGGAAAGGAAAATGTTACTTGTGTGGGGGTGGGGGCTGTTTTTGGTTTTCTTGCAAAGACTTGCTAACCCAGTGGGGCGTGGCTGCTCCACTAAAGAACCTGTCCTTAGAAATGACAGGTTCACTGATACAGGTGGACCAAGGTTAAGTCTCTGAGGATTACGATGATCTTCTCCATCTGCAGAAAATGGGTGGCAATTAGTCCAAAATTAAACAAGCCCGGATAAAGACCTGGGAGTTCATAGTGGCAAACCAAACTGTGGGGTGACATTCTTTTTATTCCACCTAAGCTAATTTTGTTTTCCTCTCCGAGGAGAGAAATCAGATAACAAAAGTTTACCTTCAGATGTCAGATAGAGAGAGAAAAAAATGAAAGCCTTTCCTTTTGCCTGATGGGACTAACTCCTGAGGAGTGAAAGGCATTCCATTCTGGGACACAAAACTTCAAGCAGCCCACTTTGATTCTCAAAGAGAATTGTTTGGTGTTGAAGCATGTCTTTGATGTGCTAAGACCTCCTAACGGGGATCTGACGGCCAGTACTTTGGATTCAGTTTTGCTGGCTGTGCTCAACTGGAAGTTCAGGTTATTCAAATCAAGTGGGATTTTCATGCCCTTAATGCTTCTGGAGGGTTTCTTGTAGGATATTTGATTTACAAATTCCCTTACCACGAGCCTATGAGAGAGGTGAGACAAGTGTTATAATCTTCATTTCCAAGTTGAGTCAGAGAGGTTAAGGGATTTGCCCAGGAGCATGCAGGGCTGAATCTGGAACTCTGTTCTTCTTAGACTTTCACAAAATCATAGAATGACGGAATCTTAAAGCTGAAAGGCACTTTGGAGTCCAATGAGCCAAGTTCATACCTAACCAAGAATACCTTCTACAAAATCATTGATCCCTGGTACCCAGACTGCCTAAAGACCCTCTCCCTCTGCGTCCACCTCCTGAAGCAGCTCATTCCCCTTTGGACAAGCTTTAATCGTTAGGAAGTTCTTCCTCATGTCAAACCCAAATTTGTCTCTCTATAACTTCTACCCCTTGGTTCTAGTTCCTTCAAATGATTCTTATATGGCAGGATTCCAAGGGCCAGCCCATCCTGGCAGACTTCCTCCAGATGTTCTCCCCATTATCGATGTCCTTCCTAGATAAGTTGCTCAGAACTGAACACGATTCTCCAGATGTGTTTTAACCAAAGTAGAGCATAGTGAGATAATTGCTTGCCTCATTCTGGGTACTCTGGCTCTCATAATACAGCCTAAGATTGCACTCCATTTTAGGGGGCTGCCATAGCACCCTATTGATTCATATTGAGCTTTCAGCCCACGGAGATCCCCAGATCATTTTCAGATAAACTGTTATCTAGTCAAGCTTGTCCCAAAGGCCAAGGTTTTCCATTGCATCCTGGGTCATATCCAGTCATACTGATGAATATCTGTTCACTGGATCCAGATGGCTCTGGATGAGAAAATGAGGCTGGTGCCTTTGCACAGCCCTCTCTTACTCAAATCAAAATCAGCTGCAAGTCGTGTCATCATCTCTCTGATGTGATGGTCCTCTTCGAAAACGAAGGACAAACACAATCTTATAGTTGAGTTGTTGCTTTTTGGAACCCCCATCAGCCCAGAAGAATGATTGATCGGTACTTGGTGATAGTCTTTATTTCTCAAGAAGAGTGATTGGGTTTTATGCATTGAGAACTCCTAATGGAGAGATTAGTTATCAAATTAGTCAGTCCAGCCAATAGATGTGCCAATGTGAGCATCAGCTACTAAGTTGCTTATCATTACTAATACTTGGGGACTTGGGTGTTTTCATCCCTTTCATTATTTTATTCCTTTTATTATTATTATGATTGCCCTCCACATATGCAAGTCCTAACCTTTTCAAGCCTTCTTGGCTGTAGTGATGGGAGGCCAGGTTTACCCATAAATACCCAGCAAGGGCTTATCCAGTTCAAAGGAAGTCTTCCTCTTGATGTTCAACATCGGAGTTGCCAGTGTAGCACTCCCTTCCCATCTCTAGTGTCTCTTCTTATCACAACATCAACAGTATTTTCCAGTTTTGCACACCCTTTCACACCATTTCTCATGGTTGGGTCCTCTTTTTTTATCCATCATGAGTCATTGCCCTTTGGGTTGTTTGAAATGTTGATTTTTCAAGAATAAAGATTAGACATTAAGAAAAACAAACTTTCAGTAGATGTATATAATGTTTTCTTCATGTGAAGATATGAGTGTATGATCCATGATCAACAAATCCATGATCACATTGTTGTGGGCAACCACAGGTTGTGACTTTGGTTAGCATCTTCTCATACTTCTTCCACGGAGAATATGTCCAAACTGCTACAGGACTTTCACATTCTGTGAATATCCATACACTGGCTATATATGTCTTGTCCTTGGCCTCAGAATTTGAAGAAAAGGGGAGAAGTCATTGTGAGACATATGTAGGTTCAATGTAAGGAAACACTTCTTCTAACCAGAACTCTCCAAAAGTGGAATGAGCTGCCTTGAGATAAGTGGTTTCCCTCTGACTGAAAGTTTTCAAGGAAAATTTGGATGTCAGAATACATTTGTTCAAGTACAAACTGGACTAGATGACCCAAGGTACCTTCTCCATGCTCAGGGAATCTCAAATCCTGCGAGTACTTACATATTCTCCTAGGCAAGTGACCTGGCTATAAGTTAGTGAACATTACAGTCTCAGAAGAATCACAAGTTAGCGATGACTCAAGTGACAAGGGTAGGTTGGGCAGTGTATATGAGCAGGCTGAAGCATATTAACAATGATGGACTGGCTGTGAGCAGTGTTAGCATAAAATGGGTCATTAAACATAAGAATGATTGAAAAAGAAGATGGACAATTCATATAGAAATAGCAGATGGATAGTCAGAGGACAGCACTGTTAATCATGAAATGCAAAAGGACTTAAAGGAAAGTCTTTAGCTATTATGACTATGTGCAACCCCGAGGCTTTTCTTCTTCAGTTAAACATCCCAGCTTTCTTTAACATTACTCCAATGACATAGTTCCCAAGACCCTCCTCCAATCTGGTCACCTTCCTCTGGACACTCCATCTCTTTAATATCTGCTATGGATGGATCCCCAAGAATAGCACACAATCCCCAGATCTGATTGTACTCAAGGTAAGTACAGTGGTACTATCACCACCCTGACCCTGGACACTGTGCTTCATATGATTAAATCAGTCCAGCATCGAGCACCTTAACACATATTGCCCTGGTGATAGAAGTCCCTGAGATGCATAAGATTTCTCCATTTTACCACCTTTTGGAAATGCTGCAATATACTTTCCTCTACATTTCCTTGGAATCAGATTTGAATCTTCATGATAATCCAGTTTCAGGATGTGATGTCCACAAAATATGAGTTTCATTTAATAGAATATCACCATCATTTTGATACTCCCTGCTCTCTCCCAAAACCAGGAGGGATGATACAATAATTTCGCATTTTCAAAATTTTAAAGGTTTTGGAAAAATACTTCATTTCATCCTCATTAACTCATGTATCTTCTTCCCACGGGACTACTAGGAAATAGCATGGAATAGCAGACAGTGCTGAACTTGGAGTCAAGAAGTCTTAGGTTTGAGTTTTACCTCAGACCTCACCAACTGTGTGACCTAGGACAAGTCACTTGATCTCAATGGGTCTGAGTCTCTTTATCTATAAAACAAGAGGATTGGATTCAATGTCATATAAAATCTCTTCTAGCTCTAGACCTATGTCCAGTCAAAACAAACCACAAACTAAAGGCGCCACATCATGGTGCAAGGAAAATTGGGACAAATTATTTTACTCTCTTAAACTGAATTTTCCCACTTGTAATTGGAAATTAAGAATGAGAGGAATATGGAGCAATGATGGCCACAGCAGCAAGAAGGTCTGGCTTTAAGTTGCTTCTAACACCAATTGTGTCACCATAGGCAGGATGATAGACTATAAGCTTCTTGAGGGCAAGAACTATTTCATTTTTATTGTTTTATCTCCAGCGCTTAGCCCAGTATCTATCATGTAGAAGAAGCTTAATAAATGTTTCCTGATGGATGAAAATCACTCAGTGCCCCCTAGCAGTTCTCCAAGATTTTAAAATTTAGATGAATTGATGATCTGTACTTGTGAAGACATTTTCCACAGGGGAGTTTCCCACATTCATTTAAACACAAATCTGAACCAAAAGATTTTTTTTAATATTTCCTGAAGTGTTTATGAGTAATTACTGACAAATAAAAATTATATGCTTATGTGCATAAAATCACATAAATGATGTGATCATGAATGATGCCAACAACACAAAAAAATCAACTCATTTGAGAGCTTCATTATGTCACACATTTACATATTCCATTCTTCCAAAAAAAAATTTTTAATCTGAAAAATAAAAGAAAAAGATATTCCAAAATCCCAAGGAATGATATATAAGGACTTAATTATATGGTGGGAGGTGGGCATGGAGATGTTGATGCTAAATTATCTTTCTCCTCTTTCCTAAAGTGTGGTTCCTACATATGTCATATATGAATATAAATTTGTTAATTCATAGATAGTGCCTGGATTGTAATTTGCATTCTCAATTAGTTCTTTGCTAACTTAACAAATAGTTGTTCTCTTTAGGTGTTGGTAATACATGAAAATAGTAGTTATTTATTAAATTGTCCTTCTGTTCTATTCTTTGCCCCAAAGCTAATTTATTAAAAATCCCCAGTTACATGTAAAAACAGATTTTCAAATTTTTTTTAAGTCTTGAGTTCTAAATTCTATCCCTCCCTCCCTTCTCCCCTCCCTGAGAGGGTAAGCAATGTGATTATAGGTTATACGTGTGCAATCATGCAAAAAAAAAATTCATATCAATCACTTTGTGGAAGAAAAGAAAGGAAGGAAGAAAAAGAAAGAAGGAAAGGGAAGGAAGGAAGGAAGGAAGGAAGGAAGGAAGGAAGGAAGGAAGGAAGGAAGGAAGGAAGGAGGGAAGGAGGAAGGAAGGAAGGAAGGAAGGAAGGAAGGAAGGAAGGAAGGAAGGAAGGAAGGAAGGGGAAGGAAGGAAGGAAAGAAGGAAGGAAGGAAGGAAGG
>WOXC01003121.1:0-220923 GCA_011680675.1 Gymnobelideus leadbeateri | reverse complement strand
CCTTTGATTTCTTTTTCCTCTCTAATTGCTACTGCTAGTGTTTCTAGTACCAGATTGAATAAGAGGGGTGATAGTGGTCACCCTTGTTTCACTCCTGATCTTATTGGAAAGGCTTGTAGTTTATCCCCATTGCATATAATACTTGCTGATGGTTTTAAATAGATGCTATGAACTATTTTGAGGAAGGCTCCATTTATTCCTATACTTTCTAGTATTTTTAATAGGAATGGGTGTTGTACTTTGTCAAAAGCCTTTTCTGCATCTATTGAGATGATCATGTGGTTTCTGCTAGTTTTATTGTTGATGTGCTCAATTATACTGATGGTTTTCCTAATATTAAACCATCCTTGCATTCCTGGAATGGATCCTACCTGATCAGAGTGTATTATTTTTGTGATGAGTTGTTGGAGTCTTTTGGCTAATATTTTATTTAGAATTTTTGCATCTAAATTCATGAGGGAAATTGGTCTATAATTTTCTTTCTCTGTTTTATTTCTTCCTGATTTAGGAATCAGTACCATATTTGTGTCATAGAAAGAATTTGGTAGGACTCCTTCTTCACTAATTTTCCCAAATAGTTTGTAGAGTATTGGAATCAATTGTTCTTTAAATGTTTGATAGAATTCACTAGTAAACCCATCTGGTCCTGGAGATTTTTTCCTAGGGAGTTCTTTGATGGCTTGTTTGATTTCTTTTTCTGAGATGGGGTTATTTAGGTAATTCACTTCCTCTTCAGCTAATCTGGGCAACTTGTGATTTTGTAAATATTCATCCATTTCACTAAGATTGTCATATTTATGTGCATACAATTGGGAAAAATAATTCCTCATTATTTTTTTGATTTCCTCTTCATTGGAGGTAGATTTACCCTTTTTATTTTTGATACTCATAATTTGGTTTTCTTCTTTTTTTTATCATATTGACTAAGGGTCTATCAATTTTGTTGATTTTTTCATAAAACCAGCTCTTAGTTTTATTTATTAATTCAATGGTTTTCTTAATTTCAATTTTATTAATCTCACCTTTGGTTTTCAATATTTCTAATTTAGTACTTAATTGGGGATTTTCAATTTGTTCTTTTTCTAGCTTTTTCAATTGCATGTCTAATTCATTGACCTCCCTTCTCCCTGCTTTAATTAAGTATGCACTCAGGGATATAAAACTTCCCCTGAGAACTGCCTTTAGTGCATCCCACAAATTTTGGTATGTTGTTTCATAATTATCATTCCCTTGAATGAAATTGTTGATTGTTTCTATAATTTCTTGTTTGACCCACCAATTTTTTAGGATTAAATTGTTTAATTTCCAATTAGTTTTTAGTCTATCTTTCCATGGCCCTTTATTGCATATAATTTTTATTGCATCATGATCTGAGAATGATGCGCTTACTATTTCTGCCTTTCTGCACTGGATTGTGAGGTCTTTATGCCCTAGTACATGGTCTGTTTTTGAGTATGTACCATGCACTGCTGAGAAGAAAGTAAATTCCTTTTTATCCCCATTCAGTTTTCTCCAGAGATCCATCATATCTAGTCTCTCTAAGATTCTATTCACCTCCTTAACTTCTTTCTTGTTTATTTTGAAGTTAGATTTATCAAATTCAGAGAGGGGAAGATTAAGGTCCCCCACTAGTATAGTTTTGCTATCTATTTCTTCCTCTAATTCCTTTAACTTCTCCTCTAGGAATTTAGATGCTATACCACTTGGTGCATATATATTAAGTAGTGATATTGCTTCATTCTTGATGGTGCCTTTTAGTAGGATATAGTTTCCTTCCTTATCTCTTTTACTTAGATCTATTTTTGCTTTTGCTTTATCTGAGATAAGTATTGCTACCCCTGCTTTTTTTTTTACTTTAGCTGAGGCATAATAAATTTTACTCCAACCTTTTACCCTTACCCTGTGGGTATCCCTTTGTTTCAAATGTGTTTCTTGTAGACAGCATATTGTAAGATTATGGTTTTTAATCCATTCTGCTATCCGCCTCTGTTTTATGGGAGAGTTCATCCCATTCACATTCACAGTAATAATGACTATCTGTCTCTTCCCCTCCATCCTATTCCCTCCCCTGTTTATGTTTTTGTTTCTCCCTTCTCCCTTCCCCTCCTTGGAGTTTTCCCTTTTGACCACCCCCTCCCTCAGTGTTCCCACCCAGTGATCCCTCTTCTTAACCTACCCTCTCCCCTTATTATTGTTTCCCTCCCTTCTAATCCCCCCTTTTAGTCTCCTCTTTTTCACCCTCCCTTACCCTTCTGCTTTCTATAGGATGAAGTAAGTTTTTATACTTATCAGAGTGAATTACTCCCTGTTTGACACCAAACCAATGAGAGTAAATTTCAAACATTGCTCCTCTCCCTCCCTCCTTTTCCTCTATTTAATGAGTTTATGTGTCTATTCACATTAAAATCTTAAACTTCACTGATTTAAGTTGATCCCTCTTTGAACCAGAACCAGTGAGAATAGTGTTTAAATGTTGCTCCTCTCCCTCTTTCTTTCCCCTCTTCTATAGTGTGTTTTAATGTCCCTTCAGATGGCATAGTTTATCTTTTCCTAGCTCATCCTTTCCTTTTTCCCATTACAGTACCTTTGATCCCCTTAATAGTTTTGTTTTTTTTTAGACATCAGGTTAGTGCATTCATACCCACACCCTCTATCTAAGTATAACCCTTTTGAAGGTCATGATAATCATAAAGATTTTGAATATTGACAGTTATTAGCTCCACATATAGGGATGTGAACATTTTGCTCTTGTTGCATCCCAAGTAATGAGTGTGTGTTTGTGGGTGTGGGTGTGTGCACTTATGCATGTGTGAGTCTGTGTTTCTCTTGTTTACCTTTTTATGTCTTTCTTGAGTCTTGTAATTGGAGATCAAATTTTCCATTGAGCTCTGGCTTTTTCATCAGGAACATCTGGAAGTCCCTTATTTCATTAAACGTCCATCTCCTTGCCTGGAAGATTATGCTCAGTTTTGCTGGGTAGTTAATTCTTGGTTGTAGTCCTAGCTCTCTTGCCCTAGGAAATATCAAATTCCAGTCCCTCTGCTCTTTTAATGTAGAAGCTGCTAGGTTCTGTGTGATCCTAACTGTAGTTCCTCAATATTTGAATTGTTTCTTTTTGGCTGCTTGTAGAATTTTTTCTTTAATCTTTAGTTCTGGAATTTGGCTACTATATTTCTTGGAATTTTCAGTTTGAGATCTCTCTCAGGAGGAGTCCAGTGAATTCTGTCGATAGTTATTTTATCTTCTGAATCCAGGACCTCAGGACAGTTTTCTTTGAAAATCTCTTGGAGGATGTTGTCTATGCTGCTTTTTTCATCATGGCTTTCTGGTAGACCAATAATTCTTAGGTTGTCTCTCCTGGATCTGTTCTCTAGGTCAGTTATTTTTCCAGTGAGATATTTTACATTTTCTTGCAATTTTACGATCGTCTTGTTTTGTTTGATTGACTCTTGCTGCATCATAGAGTTCTGAGCTTCAATTTGAGTGTTTCTAATTTTTATCGAATTACGGTCTTCAGTTATTTTTTTGAAGTTCCTTTTTTAGGGAGGTATTTTCTCCAGTTACTTCACTGAGACGTTTTTCCAAGTTGGTCACTGCCTCCCTGATTTGGTCTTTAAAATTTTTCTTAAGCTCCTCTAGGAATGCTATTTGGGCTTGAGACCAGATCATGTTTCCTTTTGTGGTCTCAGGTGTGGGTAGAGAGTCTATATTGTCCTGTGTGTTTTGTTGTTCTTGCCCTGCATAGTATGCTTGAATAGACTTTTTTGCATTCCCCTTCTCCTTCTCGGTTTCTTTTTTTCCCATTGTGACTTCCTGTTTCTTAGTTTCTCAGGCTATGAGTTTAGGGCCTGATCCTTGACTTTGAATACCTCTAGGTGGCTAGTTTATGGCTAAGTCAGGGAAGTCAATGAGGGATGTAGATGAGTAGGTATGGGTGTGTCTGATCACTTCAGATCTGCCTCTATACCCCTGGGCTATGAGTGGGCTTTTGTTGGTAAGGAGAGGTGGGGCTTGTTGGGACCCCACCCTCTCTTCTCTTCAGACTCCAGGCTGTCTCAGTTACACCCCTTCTTGGAGACTCTCAAGCCTGGGGCTATTTCCATTAACTTGGAATTTCAGTCTGGGTGGGAGACTTATCTTTGGGTTTTCTGCTTCATGAAGGAGGGAGGGGAGGATCGGAGCAGCTAGAATTTACTTTGCCATTCCAGCCCCTGTATTATACAGGCAGGCAGTTTCTAAACTTCCAGGCTGGGGGCCGAATGCAGCCAGAGAAGCCGCTCTTTCCACTGAGGGCCCAACTATCCTACCTGGCTCCAATGATCCTATCTGTCCGAGAGATGACTGTGATTCGTCCTAGGTAAGTCTGCAGGCTGGGGCTTTTGCTCTCTCTGGTGTAGTCTGCTTGTCTGCTCTTAGGTCTGGGCTGTGCAGACCCCACGCGCTCTGTGCTCGACCAGTCTGGACACACTGGGCAACCTCCTGGGCTGGACTCTGCCACACTTCGTCTTCCAGTGGGCTCCGTCACTCCAGATTCCACTCAGATTCACCCTTTGAGCCTTAGAGAGAGGCTTTCTTTCCAGTTTTCACTTCACTTTACTTCCCTCCATATGCTCTGTGATACAGAGATGCTGACCTATTTGCTGGTCCTTGCACACATTCCATGCCCTAACTCTTTTATTTGAGTGCCCCGTGACCCCATTTTTAAGGTTTTCTTGGCAGAGGTGCTGGAGTGGTTTGCCATTTTCTTCTTCATCTCATGTTTACAGAAGAGGAACTGAGGCAAACAGGGTTAAGTGACTTGCCCAGGATAACACAGTCTTCCTGATTCCAGAGCTGGTGCTGCCAGTGCCTCCTATTATATAGGCACTAATTAGGCAGTGGTTGGGCCCATGGAGGGCACAAAAGGAAGTACCTTGAGGAGTGTTCTCTGTCTCCTTTGCTCTGGCTCTAGCTTGCTCTCTCATATGCTTTGCACTTTCCCCACATAGGGCAAAATCACATGAAGAATTAATCCTTACCAAAATGAGTGTCTAATCTTTATCAAGTGGGAATAAATTTGTAGGATTCAGCAGAAGTTATTATTGTTTGTAAATATAGTTCTTTATGGACCAATATTTTGCCAAATTTGGGGTTCTAATAGGGACTGGATTCATGATTTTACTGTAAAGGAAACTCCCTGGTAAGGTAACTCCCTTTACCAATTCAGGTTGGCCCCTCACCTGAGGGTTTTTGACAACTGCCTAGGGAACTGAAAAGTTAAATGATTTTTCCAAGATTAC
Organism: Gymnobelideus leadbeateri; assembly: GCA_011680675.1. Classification (NCBI taxonomy): domain Eukaryota; kingdom Metazoa; phylum Chordata; class Mammalia; order Diprotodontia; family Petauridae; genus Gymnobelideus; species Gymnobelideus leadbeateri. The sequence continues at coordinate 215,644 of WOXC01003121.1, read as the reverse complement.
ACAATAAGTATGTGTCAGAATCAGGATATAAACCGAGGCTTCCTGACTTTGTGGACATCCCTGTATCCACTATACCATGCTGTATTAAATATTAAGAGCTGTCACAAGTAAGGTCTTGCACTTATAATGTTTAGCTTATTACTGGTGCTCAAATAACAGTGCAACAGAATAGCTAGAATGTTAGACTTGAAGTAGGGGAGACTGGATTCAAATCCTACATTCTAACACTAACTACATGACATAAGCAAGTGACTTGGCTTTCTAAAGCCTCAATTTCATCATTAGTGAAGTGAAATTAGTGTTATCTGTAGTACCCATCTCCAAAGACTTTTTTAAGGTTCAGATTTGTTGTATCTAGAAGGATTTGCAAATCTTTTTTTTTCTTTTTGGAGTGGGGAGGGCAGGACAATTAGGGTTAAGTGACTTGCCCAAGGTCACAGGACTAGTAAGTGTTTCAAGTGTCTGAGGCCAAATTTGAATTCAAGTCCTTCTGTCTCCTGGGCTGGTGCTCTATTCACTGTGCTAGCTAGTCGCTCCAGTATTTGCAAATCTTAATAGTGCTATATAAAGTTATTATTATTATTATCTGATTAAGTCTAGTCATTCCAAAAGAGCCAACTCTTCTCATCACAAAGTGCTTTCCAAGAGCTCTTGGTCATGGTACTCAATAATGGTTTTTATCTTTTTATCTAGAAGCATGTATTCTAAATGTAGTGGGGATAAACTCATTACATAGATAGATACACACACACACACACACACATATATATATATATATACACATATACACATATACCTACTGGGGAATGTTTCCTTTTTCTTCCCCTTTACCCTGAATTCTAAAAATAGTCTAATAAAATGAAGTGTTATCAGCTTCCCTGTCCTAATTGTTTTTGAAATGGAAATTGTTTTCCAAGTGCTTTTCAAAAATGGAAAAGAAAGGAGGGGAAAAGAAACTGAATTAAAAGGAAAGGCAATAATTTAAGTCTCTTCAACTGTTTAAAAAGAGCTTTTTGGTAGGAAGCTGTTTAAATAATTCAGTTTCCCTTTCAAGCTAGTCCCCTGTCAGAACTTGAAACAGCATTTTTTTTTTGCCGGGGACACGTGCTATAAGAAACTTAAAAGATACCTCTCTGGGTAATTTTTCATACTAAAAAAAATATTTTTCCCTAGTGGTGCTTATAACAACCACTTTGGAGCTTGAAAAAAATCAAAATTCTGTTCTTTTTGAATTTTTTTTCCTTTTTCTCCAGAACACAAGCTCAGGCTCTAGGTTTTTTTTTTTTTAATTTTTTTTTTTTTTTTTTTTATTGCAGGATGGTTTATCAGGAGAGCTGAGAGAAGGACATTCATTGAGCTACCTATTTTTTCCTAAAGCACAGGTTCAATCATGTCACCTCTCCTCCCCCTTCCCCCCATCCCAACTCAATAAACTCCAGTGGCTCCCTTTTGCCTTCAGGATCAAATACAAAATCCTCTGTCATTCAAAGTCTTTTATAACCTTGTCTGCCTACTACCTTTCCAGTCTTCTTATATCTTACTCCCCACCATGCACTTTTCAATCTAGTGTTTCCCATTCCTGGAATGATCTCCCTTTTCCACTCTGCTTATTGACTTCCTTGTCTTCCTTTAAGTCTCAACTAAAATCCTATCTTTTATAGGAAATCTTCCCTAACCCCTCTTAATTTTAATGCTTTCTCTCTGTTAATGATTTCCTATTTATCCTGTATATACCTTGTTTATATAGCTAGGTGGAGCAGTGGATAGAGTGCTGGACCTGGAGTCAGGACTCATTTTCCTGAGTTCAAATCTGGCCTCAGATATTTACTAGCTATGTGACCTTGGGCAAGTCACTTAATCCTGTTTGTCTCAAGTTTCTTCATCTGTAAAATGGACTGGAGAAGAAAATGGCAAATTACTCCAGTATCTTTGCCAAGAAAACCCCAAATGGGACCATGAAGTTTGCATGTTGTCATCCCCATTTGACTATAAGCTCCTTGAGGACATGAACTGTTTTTTGTCTCTTTTTATATCTCCAGCACTTAGTATAATGTCTGACATATTTGTTGTTCAGTTGTTTTAGTCATGTGCAATCTTTTTTTTTTTTTAAGCAATTGGGGTTAAGTAACTTGCTCAAGGTTACACAGCTAGTCATTAGTTATGTGTGGGTGCTCATTTTCTGAGACTGGATTCGATCTCAACTCCGTCATCCCAACTCAGAGGCCGGCGCTCTTACTCACTGCGCCACCTAGCCTCCCCAAGTCATGTGCAATCTTACCCTGATCAGAATCATCTGATCCTCCACACTGTCTGATTGTGAGGGGCACAGCCCTTCCCTCTGCCTGTTGTTTGTTTATTTGGCAGTATCTGCCTTGAGATGTAGTGCTTCAATAGGGTCAGACCAACACCCTGAGAGGTCAGGTCTTTCCTAACATCTTCCCAAGTTGTCTTAGGCTGGACAATTGCTTTACCTCAACTTTTAATTATTTCTGCTACTCTAAAGTTGTTGAAGCTTTGTTTTAGATTTGTTGGGGAATTTGGGAGAGCCAGGTAATCTCCTGCCTTATTCTACCATCTTCCCAAAATCTGCTGTGAAGGCTAATCTTACAGCATATCTTTTGTCTTTATTTAGTTCCCTCCCTCCTTAACACTATCTCTTAAGCAGTCATCTTATTTTCTTCATCATTCTAACCCTCCCCTTTCTTTTCTGCCTATCTGTAGGGGAGATTTGTTCCCCTTGTTGAACCTATATTTCTTTCTTTGACAGATGAAGGGTTTGGTCTAGATGGCCTCTTCCCTTCCAACTCTGATTGGTTGGTTGCTTTCACTGTTGAATCAGATCAAAATTATATCACTATGTTGAGGTCAAGGTACAACTATGACTGATAAGACCAATACAAGCTGGGAAGATTACTACAGTTTGGGCACACATAGTCCACAGAACATTTGGAGTAGATGTCTCTAAATTTATGCATCTCACATTTCTTTTGAGCTACTACAATTCTTCTTTGCTCATAGAGTACAGCACTTTCTTTGATGGGACACACCATACAGGATGGTCTTGTGCCAGTGTCTCCCATGTCTCACAATTGATTCCAAAGTTCTTCAGAGAGACCTTGGGAGTGCCCTTGTGTTACTTCTTCTGACCTCCGTGTAAGTGCTTGCTTTGTGTGAATTCTCCTTAAAATAGTCTTTTAGGCAAACATACATTTGGCATTCAAACGTGGACAACTCATCTGAGTTGCACTCTCTGCAGTAGAGTTTGAATATTTGTCAGTTCAGCTCCAGAAAGGACCTCAGTGTCTGGTACCTTATCTTGCCAAGTAATCTTCAGAATCTTCTTTAGAAAATGCAAGTAGAAGCGATTCAGTTTCCTGGCACGGTGCTGGTATACTGTCCAAACTTCACAGGTATACAACAGTGTAGACCTTCAGTTTGGGAGGCAGTCTCATACCTCTTCTCCCCGACATTTTTCTTCAGAGCCTCCGAAATACTGAGCTAGCTCTAGCAAAGCATGAATCAACCCTTCCATCTATGTGGAAAGTATACTGTCAAGTAAGCAAACTTTTGCACATTATTTAAAATTTCTCCATTTGCTGTAACTGATGGTTCTTTGTATATACGGTGTGGTGTTGATGTGGAGCACCTGTGTTTTCTTGGTGCTGTTAGGCCAAAATTAGCATAGGCAGCAGAGAATTGACCCATACTCTGTTGTAGCTCAGTCTCAGGGGCTACATTGAGTGCACAGTCGTCTATGAACGAAAAAAATCATACACTAGCTCTCCCTCCACTTTAGCTTTGGCTTGTAGCCTTTTCAATTCAAAAAATTTACCTTCAATGTGGTTTTTTTTTTTTTTTTGCTGTTGCTCTCATTCAAAGCATCTGACAACATTGCTGGCAACATCATACCAAAAAGTATGAGCAAGCACACAGCCTTGCTTCACTCCATTGGTGACCGGGAGAGTTTGAAAGCATCATTCATTATCCAGAACCCATGCAACTATGATGTCATGAAACTGATATATAATACTGATGAACTTCTCTAGGTAATCAAATTTTGCCACTATCTTCCACAAGCCCTCACAACTGATAGTCTCAAATGCCTTGGCCAGATTGATCAATATTGTGTGCAGACTTCTGTGACCCTGGCATTTTTCCTGAAGCTGTAAGGTAGCAAACACCATCTTGACTATTCCTTGGTCCTTTCTGAAGCCACATTGGCTCTTGGGTAGATAACAATTTTTTAGGCGAAGGATCAACTAATTAAGGAGGACTCTAGCAAGAATCTTGCTGACAGTGACTAAGAGAGAGACTCCCTCAACTCCCCACTGTGATTGTTACAGGAACAACCAACTTCCTTTTCCTTTATAGAGATGGACACTGGAGGCATCCTTGAACTCCTGGGAGATAATCTCTTGCCACGTAACCTAGAAGATTTTAATCAGCTTTTGTATAAGCAGTGGACTCCCTGCTTTGTAAATCTCAGCTAGAACAGAATCAGCACTTTGCCACACAAGAGGAACCTAATGGCATTCAGAACCTCTTCTTTAGTTGGAAGTTTGGTTGGAGAGGGATTGACTTCTTCCTGAGTTATATGGTTAATGACTTTAGCTTTGGTTGATGATGGTCTGCTGAGAACACTATGGAAATGTTCAGCCCATCTCTCCAGGATTATGTCCTTATGTGACTCCATCCACACTGAGTAGTTGAGATCCAACATAGGTCTTTGGCCCATAAATCGGCATCAGGACATCATAAAAGCACTTTGGATTGTTATCATCAGAATAATACTAAATTTCATCTGCCTTCTTACTCAGCCAAGAATCCTGCGTCTCTCTAAGCTTTGCTTGTACTTTATTTTTGATGGAGTTAAATGCTGCCTTCTTAGAGACAGATGAAGTATATACTGTTGAAAACCCTGTGGAGTTCTTGTTTTTTGTTTTTGTTTAGCAGCTTCTGAATTTTCCCATCATTTTTGTCAAACCAGTCTTGATGCTTGTAAGCATCTCTGAAAACTGCCCACTCCTTTTCTGTTCTAACCATTTGTTAACTCAGCTTTGCCTCCAAGTTAGCAATGAACTGTTCATTTTTGGAGAAGTGCTCTAGTCTGCTGACATTAAGTCTTCTGATAGTCAGTCATCTTGCCTTGGGGATGCTGCTTTTGTTGAATGCAAATGTTTAGGTTTAAGAGGATAAGTCTGAGATAGATCCAGCATTCTATACCACACAACTTTCATCACTTTCACATCCTGTCTCTCTCTCTCTTCTCCTTAGGAAGATAAAGTCTATTAAATGCCAATGTCTCCCATGAGGATGCATCCAGGAGGGTGTTTTGCATTTAGGTAAATGGAAGTCAGTGTTGGTGATGAGGTCATGAGACACACAAATCTTCCATAGTGACTGTTGCTGTTGTTGTTTCTGACTTCATTCCTCCCAATGACTCCCTGCCATATCTGATAGTCTATGCCTACTCTGACATTAAAATCACCCAGAATTATAAGCTTGTCTTCTTTTGGCATATTGATGATGAGGGTCTCCAGGTCTTCATAAAATTTTTCTTTGACCTCAGTAGGGTTCATCATGGTGGGAGCATATACACTGATGATGGTGGTGTGTCTCTCTCCTGCAAAGTGCAATTGCATTGTTGTGAGTCTATTGTTCACTCTTTAGAATCAAACAGGGGGGCTGAGAACAGATCAATAAAATGCCCTCTAAGCCATCTATTTTAACCTGACATAATAAAAAATGTTAATAAACACTAATATTTGCACCACGGTTTATTATGGCTTTTAACAAGCACTTCTGCTGAGTTCTTCAAGTGATTTCCCCTGATAGATAACTTCCTTGTTGTCAGATCTGATCTTGACTCAAAGTGATTATCCTAACCTACCATGTGTAGGTTTGAGCTAAATGCTTTTTGGCTGAACTCCCACAACTGAATTCAAGAACCTTGCTCTATAAAGATTTTCATAAGTGGTCATAACCACACTTCTGAAGGTTTGAGTTGCAGAATTTTTCACTCTCTTTTCTAGTGAATACCACAGAGGTGACCAGATAATTTGGGCCAAAAAAAACCCCCTTATTTTGAGTGCTATCTTCATTAACTACTGAATTGATCAATTAATCAAAAATGATTAAGTCTCAATTTTGTCTTATCCTCTGTTAGCACAAATTTGCTTGCTAGGACACATAAAATTTTTGGAACCTCCAGTGGACTGGGTTGACAAAAATTTATTCAGCAACAGTCTCAACTGGGATTTTCCCAATGGCTGAAGTAAGATATTTAAACACAAGAAGGATTAGAAGGGTCACATGAAAGTTTCCATATTTTTGCATTGCTATTTTTTTCAAGTTCTACTGCAGTTGTAAGAAAAGAAACATCATAGGCTATTAACAGGTTTTACTACAATAGAGATGGGAAAGTAAAAACCAAGGGATTAGTGATCATCATCAGAAACCTTTGCTAGGTCACTAATGCATTTTGAGGGATAGTATAGGGAATGTTCTGTATTATTGATGGTCTTTTATTGTTCATTTGTATGCTTTGCTGTACAGATAGATTATATAATGGGATACTAAAGGGTTTATATCATCTATTCATGACTTGCCAGCCTCTAAAAATATATCTTAGCACATTATGTGTCTGCAAGTCTCTTAGACACTGGACAAGCACATTGCCCTCCTGTAGCAGCAATGCTCCATGCTATCAAGTAACAGAGAAGGCAGAAAACCCTAGAATTCAACCCAACAAGCATTTATTAAGTTCCCACTGTCGACAAGGATGTAACTTATTGCTAAGGATCAGCCAAGAAATATGTTGTTGTTTGTCCTTCATTTTGAAGTGAACCAATTACCGGGTTATGTCTTGTCTTGTGCATGAATTGTATTTAATTGAGGAAGAGTTGTTCTAGGTTGTTAGCCTCACTCTCTCTTCCAGAGTCATCAAAGTTCAGTGGCAAGACAAAAGCCAAGACTTCTGGCAATGATCCTGGATGCAGTGGATGACCTTGGCATCTTTGAGGTCTAACCAAGCTCTAAGCATTCCACACCTGCTTCAGATGCCTTGATGGCTGTTGGAACAAATTGTTCTCATTCACCCATTCTGCTGGGGAAAGTCTTCACATACTTCACACCCCACTTAACTCACCAATAGAAGAACTACAACAAGCTACCTTAATCATGGCCTTCAAGTTATGGAGGGAACATTAATGAAAAGCCTTTTAGGCCACTTTAAAATAGGTATATTGTGCAGTTTCCCCATCTTTCGCTTCGCATATATCCCCATAAATCACCTAAGCAACTGGATCTTTTCTATATGTGACTATTTTGCCATGTTACTGTCACCAAATTTCTTATCATTTGACCTACATTACTCCCTTCTTCAAAGCTTTCCAAACACTTATTATTCTTGTGTAAATTTAATTTATAATTTTGAAAACATGTAAGTTACTCCATCCAACAATTTAGTTCAGCAAATATATTAAGGATCTTCTATGTACAAGACAATGAGCTGGGTGTTTACAAAGACCAAAATGAAAAGGTCTGGGCCTCTAAGGAGTTTAAATTCTAATAGGGGGAAACAACATATACATAGATAATAAATCTAAACCTTAAACAACAAATACAAAGAAATTCCAAATGAGATAATACATGTAAAGGATTTTGCAAAACTTAAAGTACTATGTAAATACTAGCTATTATTATCACTAGCATTATTGTTATCAGGGATCACTAACATCCAGGGAACCCTGGAAAGGCCACATGTAGGAGAGAGCCTGAGACGTGCTTTGAACGAAGTTTTTATGAAGCAGTGAAGAGGGAACTAGGGATTTGTACATTATAGAGATTTTTAAAAATCAATCAATCAATCAATCAATATGTTTTATCACGTGTCTGTCATAGGTCAGGAACTATGCTGGGCCATGGGGATTCAAAGCCAAAACCAGAAACAGTCCCTATTGTCAATGTGCTTATAGTCTAATGGGGAGAGACAATATGCACACATATAAGGGTATACAAACATACAGTATCTATGCACACGTACATATAGGTATATATATATATATATATATATATATATATAGTTGTATATATAAATACATATATTACACATACATATATAATTTATATATAGCAAAGTTAGTTTAGCATACATGTTAAAGATATGCCATGAACAAGGCAATGATATACATACACACATACATACATATGTATATGTATAAAATGTATATATACACATATAAATAATACAAATAAAACAAATTAATGGTAACCTGGTTAGAGGACGCACTAACAGCTGGGGTGGAAGGTAGGTCATTGAGGAGAACCAGGAAAGGCTTTATGCACTAAGGGTCTTAATACATGTTGACTATCTTGCCAATAGTCTGGCATTGTACCCTCCATCCTCTTTTTCTCAGCATCAGAGAGAATGGTCAGAGGTAAAACCCTGCCTCCTCACAGTAAGAGAAAACATCCAGATCATTCTCGCTGGGGTCAGAAGTAAGAACTCACCTTCCTGTATCAGGACAGTCTAATTTCACTTCATTTCTGGTCGAGAAGCAAACAAGACTTTTTACCACCCACTCTCCTTTCTTATGTAGTGCAATGGACAGAGTAAAAATAGACCCGGGGTCCACACACTTCAGTTTGCTGCTCAGCTTCCCGTGCCAACTCTGCTTGGAGATGGAAATGCTGGAATAAGTTGATGTACGAACTCAACTATTCTCTGCATAATCTTTTCTATCTTTGTACTTGGAATCTGTCATTAAAAGTCACTAATGTTTCATGACAACACTGGGATTGGAACTGGAAGAAGATAGGATTCCTTGGGTTAGTGTGTACATGTGAATATGTATGTGTGTGTGTGTGTATGTTGGAGTGGGGGTGGGGGAGGGTAGTGTTGTGCATAATCCTGTAGAGGAGTCAGTGTCGTACTTTGTTCTTTAGTGTTTTTAAAAATCTTTCTCAATTAAATGCTGAAATAATGAGGAAGCAAGAATTGGGTAAAAAAGAGGGATGTGGAGAGACAGAGGCAGAGAGAGACACACACACGTGCACACATGTATATATTATATATGTCCACATGTATATAAATACATCTATACATGCATCTACATACACATATACATATATATCTAGATATAGATATAGATACAGATATGGAGAGAGACAGAGAGAGCATGTGACAGAAAGGCAGAGAGACACAGAGTTTAAGAGAGAAGAAAGACAGAGACAGAAAGAAAGAGAGAAAAGTGGGGAAGGTGAGTGAAGAGAGACAGAGAGGAAGAGAGGCAGGAAGACAGAGAAAGGAAGAGGTACAGATCACTTCTAGCCACAAAAATTGATCTGTCCTGTCTGCCATCTTTTTCTAGGCAGACTTTATTTCTCTCTCTGCATAGCAGTAAATTACTTAGTAGAAGCAGAGCCAAAGGAGATTATTTCCCTTCTGTTCCACATCTATTTTGCCCTCAAAGTAAAACAAAGAGGTCAGCTGAAGCCTTGTACCCTTGCCTTCCCACCATTCTAGTACAATGTTATTCAGTCTTAAGAATCCAGAGGCATTTTGGTGTCTAATAGACCTTTAGGAGAGAAGAAATAACAGATCAGTTTACAACAGAAGGCCCTGGGTCAAACCACAAGAAGGATTTGTCCACTTCTGTTCTGTCTGCTAGTTTCAGTAGTGCCTGTTCCTTACCATACTTGGCATTTGAGCAGTAGCTGGGAGGGAAACCTTTGGAGAAATCTAAGTTCCATTTTCACTCCTATCTGAAAAGATGTGTGTGTGTGTGTGTGCGCGCACATGTGTGTGCACGTTTGCATGTGCATGTGCGTGTGTGTGTGTGTGTGTGTGTGTGTGTGTGTGTGTGTGTGTCTAAGACGGTCCACATCCTGTGAAAGTAAATTAAGGAGAAAATTGCTTTCTGACAAACTGGAAGGAGCTGTGAATGTCATCCTGGATAAATTTTGAAAAGTGCTTGGAACTTGAGGGTTTATTTTTTTAAACCAAGACCACCCATAGGAAAAGAATGAGAGCTTATGGGAGGCTGTGTGAGAGTATTGTTAGTTTGCTGATTTCTGAGCTAAGTAGATTGTTCCACGTCTAAATTTGGCTCAGTTCAAAGCCAATTTTGAACTTCAAGCATCTTTTGGCCAGTTAATGCTGTCTTCTGTTGCTTTTCATTGCAGATATGCCATAGGTTTTCTGGAGGCTGACCTTGGAACCTAATCTCCACCTATAACATTGTTTCTGTGGGAACTTATGAAGGAATTTTTAGTATACAACCTATTTTTAAATTGGGAACTACCTATTTTGCTGAAAGAAACTTCAATGATGATAATGATGATGGTGGTGGTGGTGATAAAAAATGCACAATTATATAGTGACTTGAGGTTTTCAAAGGATCTTTCTCAAAACAACCCCTGTAAGGTAGTAAAGCATCTATAGATGAAGATACTGGATATATACTTTATTAGCAGTGTAATAAACAATACAAAGACTTATTTAAACATTCCAACAATGCATTAACTGTGAGAATGATCATAGTAAAAGTCACCTCTAACTATAAACTGCAATTTCATATTTCTACACGACTCTGGAAATACAGTCCAAAACTTACTTCTCTTAGGATGGGAGCAAAAGTCTTTTCTCCAGAATTCTTATGATATATTCTCCATGGGATAAGAGCTAAACTCAGTTCTCTCAATATCTATTAAAATTCTTTTTTCTTGATAGTTAACTTAGTCTCTTAGCCCTTTCTTTCTGTGCCTCAAATCTCTTCCTAAACAAAACAATTTACCCTATTCCTTCTCTTTCAAAGAATACAGTAATAATAGTTAAGACACTGTGGCAAAGGCTAATTGAGTCTGGGGTTACATATAAAATAAGAGAGTTGGACTAGATGGTTTTCAAGGTCTCCTACAGTTCTAAATCTGTGATCCAATTATCATTTGGACAGAATATTCACATTTGGTTTGGAGTCATTAGTGATGTAAGTTAGGAAATGTTAGGCTCTGGGGATGCCAGAATTGAAAAGTAAGCAGCTGTGTGGAAAAGTTGGTTCCAGCAAGCAGTTACCTGCAGATGTTAATTAACTCTTGACTCTTAATTCTACTGCCTTCCTTTTGTCAATTATTTCCTATTTATCTTGTATATAGCTTGCTTTGCATATATTTGCATGTTGTCTCTCCCGTTAGATTGTAAGTTCCATGAGGGCAGGCACTATCTTTTGCCTCCTTTTTGTATCCCCAATACTTAGCACAGTGCCTGGTAGTAGGCACTTAATATATTTTTATTGATTGATTATGATTAAGTTCCTGGGCCTTATTAAGAATGTTAGCATATTTCTTTGAGTCTATTGATTATTTGGCATAGTTTTATATGGTTTGTGTGGCATTGAAATCCATTCCCTTGGTGTTTTGGATGATGATAAAATGAGCAAAGTAGAACTTGATGTTTATTTAGATTGAGAATTTAGGCAAAGACAGGGAGAGAGGGAGAGATGGAAAAATGGAAAGATTCGTTACTGATATGACTGTGAAAGTCTGGAGAATACAAGTTACTGAGCCCATGCCCATGTGATGACGTGAATGATTGTGATTAGGGGTATGCCCCCTGGGGAGACTGGTGATTTGAGAGACCCTGGACTAGGAGACTAGATCTGGATCTATGGGACCATGGGCATCATAAGAATTAATTATGGCTCTGGAGGTAGATATCCTCTGACTTTATAACTAGCTAGAGAAATTGAGTACAAGCACCAGGTCCTGGTTTATTTTCCACAAGGTAAAATCTGGGAAGCAATGATGGGCATTGTAGCTATATTTTCTGAATACCATGTTTTCTCCACAGGGAAAAGAGAGCGTCAGGATGCTACAGGTAGACCCCATGGTTCAGAAAGCCATAATAGTGAGTGATTCCATAGTGGAGGGAGTGAGTAGCTAAGAATGACCTTAAGTAGAAGCTGAGAAAATTTGAAGCAGAGTATATATGTTAGTAAGTGCAAAGGTGAGGAACTCCAGTAATTTATTAGTTTGCTTGTTAAGTGTAGATATCAGGCAATTTGAGTGGCTCTGAGTCAGTCAGTCAAAAAGCATTTATTAAGTGTGCCAGGCTCTATGCTAGGTACTAGGAATAAAAATACAAACAGTAAAAAAAGACGGTTCCTGTCCTACATTCTACTGGAGGAAGAAAATATATAAAAAGAGCTTGAAAGGTAGAGGGTGGGGGGGATAGTGGGGGCATGATGGCAAAGTCCAGATGCTTAGAAGCAAAACAGAGAGAAGAACATTTCCTCAAAATGGAGGTTCTAGGAAGAACAGGTATGAATTGGTCACGAATTGTGTATGAATAAGTATGAATTGAGCTTAGGTCAGAATTGCTACCCACTGTTGCAAAGCTCCCATGTAGAGCTTGAACCAGATTAAAATATAATTGGGAAATGTTTAACAAAATAAATATTTATAAAACTCCCTTTACAAATACAGGTCTTCACCTTTTCTGAAACTGATGGTCTTGGAGAGTTGCCTAGAGCACTGAGAAACTAAGAGACTTGCCCAAGGTCACACAACCAATATGTGTCAGAAGCAGGACTTGAACCCAGTTGACCCTAAGGTTAGCTTTCTAATGGGTACACCATATTTCCTTTTAGAGGGGAGATAGAGGCATAAACATAATAATTTAGAGAGAAACTGTAGCCTTCATAGGAGAGATATTTAAATATCAGATCTCAGGAAAGAGATCAAAAAGGGTTTTTAAGTATCTTCACTAATTTTGGTTTAGCCTTTTGATTTTATTTGTGTAGAACTTCCTTCTGCTGATAGAAACAAGCCACTCATTTGCAAGAGTTGCCTGGGCTTTCTCTGTGGGGTTAAGTGAATTGACCACAGTTATACAACCTTTGGCAGAGAAAGGACTTGAACCTTGGTCTTTCTCTCTCCAAGGTCAGCCCTTGATTCACTATGCTACAGAGCATTTGCCTCCCCGAAACAGAGCAGAAATAAAAGATAAAATCATAGTTTTGATGCCTTTAAAGGTCCATAAAAAGGGTATGGACATAGGGAAAATTACAAGGTATAAATTTAGTATAAAAAGAAACATTTAAATGGAACTTTCTCTTGTGATTTAATATGAAAATCAGAACCTATTTACTGTTCTTTAGAAAAATCTTGTAACTGGAACACCTAATATATTCATTTAAAGAGAATTATTCACTAGAAAGTCCAGAGTCCTAGAGTTAGTGTTTGCTTACCATGCCTACAGCTGGCCTGCGTGGATGGATAACTTCTCTTTGAAGGAGACAAAATATTTCCTTTTAAGTGACTTCAAATACTACTTTTTCTGGGCAAACCATTCTCATTTTGAAGGTAAGAAAACATTTGACAGGGTCCCTTATGCTATTTTTGTGTAAAAGATGGAAATATGAACCAGACATAGTATGATTAGGTCAAATAGAACCTGAGTGAATGGTCAGATTCAAAGAGTAGACTGTAATAGTTGATGAGAACTTGGAAGAAGGTCTTCAGTGGAGTACCTTTAGGTTTTGTGCCTTGTACTATTATTTATTTATTTTTTGTTTAATTTGTTTATTTTTAGTTTTCAGCATTCATTTCTGCAAGGTTTTGAGTTACAAATTTTCTTCCCACCTTTCCCCTACCCCCACCCCCAAAATAGCGATTCTGCTGAATACCCCTTCCCCAATCTGTTCTGTCTTGTATCCTCCTCCATTCCTTCTCTGACTTTCTATGGGCAAGATGGATTTCTATACCCCAATGCCTGTATATCTTATTTCCCAGTTGCATGTAATATATATATATATATATATATATATGTATATATATATATATACATATATATATATATATATGAACATTTGGTTTTAAAACCTTGATACAGATTCTTTCCCTTCTTCCCTTGTCACCCACCCCTAGTGAGAGGAAAAGCAATTCAATATAGGTTATACATGTGTAGTTACCCAAAATATTTCCATAGTAGATATATTGTTAAAGAATGACTATATTTCCCTCCATCCTATCCCGCCCCCCACTTATACTATTTTCTACTTTGACCCTGTCCTTTTTAAAAAATGTGTGCTTCTTTTTTTTGGAGGGCAATTGGAGTTAAGTGACCTGCCCAAAATCACATGGCTAGTAAGTGTGTCAAGTGTCTGAGGCCAGATTTAAACTCAGGTCCTCTTAACTCCAGGGCTGGTGCTCTATTCACTGTGCCACCTACCCACACCAAAAATGTGTACTTCTAACTACCCTCCCCCATCTGCCCTCTCTTCTATCATACCCCCTCTTATGCCCTTCCCCCCTACCTTCATGTAAGGTAAGATACCCAATTTAGTGTGTATGTTATTTCCTCCTTAGCCAGATTCAATTAGAATAAGGTTGATCCATTCCATTTTGCCTTCCTGTTCTTTCTCTCCATTGTAACAGTTTTCTCTTGCCTCTACCCTATTCTATCTCCCCCTATGTCCTCTCATTATATTCCTCTCTCACCTCTTAATTTTATTTTTTAGATATTATCCCTTCCTATTCAATTGATCCTGTGCCCTCTGTCTATGTATACATGTACACATATATACACACACTCACATATGTATTTATACACACATATACCCTCCTATATAAACATACATATGTATGTAAACATATAAATACATATATATTCCCATTAACTATCCTTAAACCGAGAAAAGTCTCATGAGTTGCAATGATAATTTTTCCATGTAAATAGTTCAACTTTAATAAGTTCCTTATGATCTCTTTTCCCTGTTTACCTTCTCATGCTTCTCTTGCTTCTTGTATTTCAAAGTCAAATTTTCTATTCAACTCTGTTTTTTTCATCAAGAATCCTTGAATGTCCTCTATTCCACTGAATATTGGGCAAGTCACAACCCCAATTTCCCTGCCTTCCCCCTCCAAAAAGCAAAAGAAAAGAAAAGAATCTTCTCTGGAACATAATGGAAGAGTGGTTATCCAGTCTTTTCTTGAAGATCCTTCTGAAGGGGGAACTCATCACTTTCAAAGACAGCTTCTTCCTTTTCCTTTTTTTGGGTTTTCTCCAATTGTCCAAAAATTGTTCCTTACATTAGGGTTAAATGGGCCTTTCTGTAGCTTCTAGCTATTACTTCTAGTTTTGTATTTTGGGGTCTAGCAGAATAAATGCAATTAATTTCTCTTTCATACTACAGCCCTTCAAATGCTTGATGCCATATTCCCCTTGACTCTTCTCTTCTCCCAGCTAGACACCCTTCCTTCTATGCCTCTTTTAATATATTGCAAAGATTGCCTTACCCTTCCCACGTGCTATCTCTGGTCTTAGAATCATATTGAGTTTGTTGTCCTTAAAAATTCACAGATCGGGGCGGCTAGGTGGCGCAGTGAGTAAGAGCGCCGGCCTCGGAGTTGGGATGACCCGAGATCAAATCCGGCCTCAGAAAATGAGCACCTGCACATAAATAATGACTGGCCTTGTAATCTTGAGCAAGTTACTTAACCCCAATTGCTTTAAAAAAAATTCACAGATCCTTTTTTCAGGTGAATTACTATCTAACTATATTCAATCATCACCTACTTATGATGTTGAGATTTTTAATCTATCTGTAGGACTACATTGACCCTGGCAAGAGAAAAGGATGACAAGTGGATAGTTCATGAGCTCCACTGGTTTCCTTGATATGTTGGGAGAAAGCAAGGACAGTCCCTACAACACATTGGGTGGAAGAGTATAAACAGGAAGCAAATAGGATAGGCTGGCATGGATGCGTTGCCATTTGCAGTGTGTGGGAAGAAACTCCTGAATCAATGTGATCACAGATTCATCTGAGTATTTTGAGTCAATTGCATTTGATCATATTGGGTCCAATGTTAAGTATCTGTCAGTATCTTCTTTAATTCTTACTATCATGCAGTCTGTTACCTCCTAGTTTTATGTCCTCTACAACTATATTAAGCAGGTCATTTATACCTTCATCCAGGTCATTGATAAAAATGTTAAATAGTACAAGGCAGGGCAGAGCCAAGATGGCAGAGTAGAAGCAGGAAATTCCATGACCTCCCCCCACAACCACCTCAAATACCCATACCTTGTTTGTGGGTCAGTGTTGATTTCTATGTTGATGATTTGTGTTGAGTTCTCAGACCTTGTTGGTGGGTCTGAGTTGATTTCACAGGTAGATAGTGAATTGATGATGGTGCTGGCAATGTGCATGAATATTATTGTAGCTCTGTTAAGCTTTGTCTTCCCAGAAACAGGAACTGTGAAGGACATGAGGTGGACCGGACACTGTGAAGTTCAATATGGAACGGGAACTGGACAAGGAACTGGGAGCTTCCTTCCTTTGAATCCAGGTGACAGTTGGAACTGGGACTCTGGAAAAGGAACTATGGAAACTGAGAGCCAGCCTGGAGTCAAGTTGAAAGAAGACTTTACTTGGATATTGTGTACTGACTGAGACGATTGTGATTTACTTGTGACCAAGGGGTGGATGGCCTGTGTATTTTCCATTACCCCTTAGGAGGGTATTGAGTAGTGACTAATGACTGAGTAGTGACTGATGATTAAATTGTGACTGATGACTGAATAGTGAGTGATTTGTAACTTGGTGTGCCCCATGAGTGGAAGACTTTGACTATTGTACTTTGAGATGATTGTTCTTCGTCCAAAACTTTGTGACCACTATGGTAGAAACTATGTGGCCATTTTAATAAGTTATTGTGAATACTATATTGTGATTTTCTGTGATAAGCTGTAATATTGTTAATGTTGTACCTTGATTTTCTGTAAATGTTTTGCTTCTATCTCCCCTCTAAAAGGAAATATGGTATATCCATTAGAAAGTTATCCTTAGAGACAATTGGGTTCAAGTTTTGCCTCTGACACATATTGGTTGTGTGACCTTGGGCAAGTCTCTTAGTTTCTCAGTGCTCTAGGCAACTCTCTAAGACCATCAGTTTCAGAAAAGGTGAAGACCTGTAGTTGTAAAGGTAGTTTTTATCATCTGTGAGTTTCTGGTACTAATGCTATGGGTGCAAACACTATCCCCATCTCCCTACTAATCCTTATAAAAACATCTCATCATGTGACAAATTCTGTGATTTTCTCTCCTGATGAGGAGATGGCCCTGTTAATAGCAGAGGAGGTAAAATGACAAATATATTGTCAAGCAACAAATATTTAGAAACTTAGCACTGAAATTTTGTTTCCCCCTTTAATGTTAATGAATTGCTTCTGACAATAATTAATTGTCTCTTCCTCTTTTCATAAAGCTTTCTAGGCATTTCACAATCAATTAGCAGCTCAGTGATGGCATCATTAGGCACATTTTGCAATGAGCCTACACTCAGAACTAATACAAAACTGTTATTTCATCCTTATTAACAGAAATTGGTTTAAGTCTAGGAAGCAAGACAACCAAGCAGCCTCTGAACTTGCCTTAACAGATCATCAGTCTGTCTTCTCACACCTTCCTTTGCATCTTCTTTGCATTGCCTTATCTCATTGTTACTGTAACTGTTGAAATGCAGGCCATACTGGGTCATAGTGGGATAGATGTTGTCTGAGAAGCTGATGGGACACTGGGATTGGGAAGAAAAGAGCAGACCTGGGAATGGGCACAGGAGAGGGAGAAAAGAGGGAGTTACTCCTGATAGACCAGGGTGATAAAATGTGATACAGAAGGCACAGGTAGATTCCATGATCCCACAGATTGACGTAGGAAGAGGAAGGTTGTAGATATTCCTGAGGCCATTGGCAATTAACAAAAACCACATATATGTATATATACATAATATATACATTGTGCTGTAATATATACATATATAATATATCCATATATACATACATTATACACACACACACACACACACACGCGCGCATAGTATTAAGCACACAAGCTGGCATGAAGCCTTGTCAGTAATTAGCAAAGGCTGGTGAAGAGTGGAATAAAGCCAAACAGATGTTCTCAGTAAAGTATCACTGTTTGGGTTCTATAAGTGTGTGCAATCACCACTGGAATGTTACAGTGGATAGGATGATTATACCCTAGGTCCCAATT
The DNA here is from genome assembly GCA_011680675.1 of Gymnobelideus leadbeateri. Classification (NCBI taxonomy): domain Eukaryota; kingdom Metazoa; phylum Chordata; class Mammalia; order Diprotodontia; family Petauridae; genus Gymnobelideus; species Gymnobelideus leadbeateri. The sequence goes on along the minus strand of WOXC01003121.1, from coordinate 197,585 downwards.
AGTGCAAATGGTGAATCCTGTCAAGTAGTAACATTATTCACATTTGCACTGCATATTTTCATTAGACTGGTACCAATGGCCATATTTTATATAATGTTAACTTTGAATAGTGTGAATTTAAATACATTGGGCCCCTTCATGGAATTTGTTATTTACACTAATTTGGAACTTAGGTCTAATAGGATTATTTTTAAAAACTTGAGGGAGCAGCTTCATGTGTGGTTCACTCCCTTCTCCATAGTGGGTAAAATAGACACACTTTAATCTACACACTTTGGCTTTTCGAGAGAGTATCTGTATGGCACCAGGGAGCTGCTGTTTGGGGAAAAAAGCAAATTCTATCATCTGCAATGATGGTAGAAATACAAAGGTCATCAATAGCAGAGTTATTGCCCTCCCTGGAAAACATCAACCACAGCCCCTGATACATGGTGAGATGCAGTCAGAAATCATATTCCTTGATCCTCTCCTCACTTCCCCCTTCTCAGTTGTTTGAACTTCTCCTTTCATCTTCAAAATATTATGGGTATTCTTATTTATCTTTTTATCTGTCTATAAGCTGTATTCTCTACCATCCCCAACCCTCAATAAAATTTAAATTCCTTGAAGGAAGAGGATTTTTTTTTTGTCTTTGTATTCCCAGTGTTTGCACATAGTAGGCACCTAATAAATTCTTTTTGGATGAGGTTGGAGCTGATCCAATAGCAACATCCATTCAGGTAATAGCTTCCAACCTATATTTTAGTATTTCTGAATTGTATTACTGTCTATCAAATTAATTGTATTTAAGGTGTAGTACTTGGTTGCTTTTAAAGGGAAAATTAAAAGCTATTATTCATAGATTAAATAATATTGAAAGATTTTCAAGTAACTTAGAGTCTTAGCATTTTGTTTCATCATTTTAGTTTATCCTTGACTAGGTGGACTAGATATTGACTAGGTGGACTACTTGAAGCTAAATCTTATATAATCATCAATTCAAGTAGCCAGACAATTAGAATAATTTAGGTAGAAGTGGAATCTTAGGTCAAGAACATGCTAGAAATTACCCAAATATATAAAGAAAATAGAAACAAAGGTAAGCATCATGAACCCACTTATCTTATTCCAGCCACGTGAATGATTGTTTATGATCATATCATGTGTGTTTGACCTCAGTTGTCTGCTTTGAGCCCGAGGACAGTGAATTGATGGAGTTGACCAGGTTGCAGTGCAGTACATTCAACACATAAAGACCTGGACACTCACTCCTTTGACTTTCATTTGGTAAAATACAGACCACATTCAACAAAACTTCATGGGTCTACTGAAATAAAAGTCCAAGATAACACAAAATGCTTTATATTATACATTCCACATATTGGTGGTTTTTAGTCAGGTGTAATTGAGAAAGGAAAAGTGTGAACAGAGGTCAGCAGTAATAGGCTCATGGGGTCCTGCATTCAATTTCCCACTTAGATTTGTTTTGGTATTCTAATACATTGATTCTGATTAATGGGTATTTTCCTTTCCTTTTTACTTTGCCATTTGCACTAAGTGAGTTCTTTAGAGAATAGTTTGTCAGACTGTCCACTTAAATGATTAAATATTTCATGGAAAAATCAGATTTGTGAACTCATTTCAGGCAGAAAGGAGAATATGGTGATTCTAGAAGAATCATGAAATTGTGATGACTATCCTCTAATCTCTTGATTTTCCCTCACATTCATCATTATGGCATTTCTGAATCTTTCATTCTCTTAAGTTCCAAACTTTCCCTTACTCTCCACTCCCCAATTCTTCCCATTCCCCACTCTCAGCAGATGACCTTGACTCTTACTTTACTGAAATATTGAAACCATTCAAACTTCAATTCCCTTCAGTCCCCTTCTCCATCCCTTATACCCTCTCCAAGTCCTTGCCTATTTCTCTCTTTTCCTTTAATCTCAGAAGATAAAGTGGCTTTGCTTTTTGCCACCACTAATCCCTTCACCTCTGTGTATCCTTGATCCCATTCTTACCCTATCACTTTGTTCTATTTCTGCTTTCTCATGAATTATCAATTCCTACCTTTCTGCTACTCCCCTCTGCCCCATACCTTCTCTGTTTTCCGCTGTTTTAAAAACAAAACAAAACACTTCCCCTTGACCTATCCCTTCAAGCTATGGTCCTCTTTTATCTTTATCCTTCCTGTCACAACTGAACTGTTCTAGAAACAAAGTCTACTCTTTCTGATTCTACTTCATCATCCATTCCTTCCTCAGCCCCTTATAATGTGGTCCACTGGATTCTTCTGAAACTGAAAGACCTCTCCTAGGGCAGTACTTACCTTAATAACAAATTAGCATTTGCAGTGCTCAAACTCAGTGACCTCTCCATAGAATCTGACATTATCAACCATACCCTCCTTCTAGATACTCTCTTCTCCCTTTATTTCAATGGCAGTGCAGTCTCATGACTCTTCTCCTACCTCTCTGATGGCTCTTCATCTGTCTTCTTTTTGGCTCTTATAAACATAGGTATCCTCTAGAATTCTGTCCCTTTTTGTTTTGCTACACTTTCTTCCTTGGTAATCTCTTTCCATTGCTTCAGTTATTACCTCTGGGCAGATGACTCCTAAACATATATATATATATATATATATATATATATATATATATATATATATATATATATATATATTCTCTCCCCCCAAGAACTCTGGTCCTATGTTTTTAAGAGTCTGATCAGTCTTTTTACCTGGATATCTTTCCAATTCCACCAACTTAATGTGTACAAAAGTGAACTTTCCCAGAGAACCTTACTTCAGCCTTGAGTTCAGGCCATCCACCTTTGCCTTTTCACTCCCTTGAGGGGGAAGCCTTCATCAGCCTTGATCCTGACCATTCATTTCCAGTCTCTGTCTTCACCCAGAGCCTTTTCCAGTGCTCTGGAATTCTTTCCTGGCCCAGATCAATCACAAACTGCCATCTCTTGTCTCCTGTTTATATGCTCCCAGGTCATAACTTTGTCTGTTCCTACTTACTGTGAATTGGTTCTCCTGGGCCTCAAAGACCGCAAAATTATCACCTGCTATGAAGCTGGACCTTAAAGGATAGTAAACCACCTTATCAACTACTTTCCTCAATGGTATCTCTCCAGTCACTGTTACTGTCCTGGACTCATTCCACAATGATTAGCATATTTCCATTCACTCATATTCTCTCCACCATAGTTATCCTGAACCCTGAACTGCTGTCACACAAGATCTATTCCCTATCCTCCACTTCTTACTCCCTTAATCCCATCAAGCCCAATGTTAACCCCCTAGTGTCCCACTTCAGATCTACCTATGGATAACTGTACTTCTGGACTGCCTGCTCCATAATGAACAAACTTGCTATTGACCCTGCATGTTGGACCTCCTCCCTTCTTTCATTCAGGCCTACTAATTCATTGCTTATAGTGAGAAGGGGTGTGGGGTTTGAAATACTCCTTGTTCCTCACTGACACTTTCAGATTCTCACACTAACATCACTCAATAATTTCTCCTTTGAGGTTCATTCAATCCAATTTCATCAATCAACCAAAATTGTAGTAGCTTTTATCTACTTATCCCCAGGACACTGACACTTCATCTCCTAATTCTAAGCGTTTTTACTGGCTGTTCCCCATTCCTCCTCATCTCTGCCTCTTGGCCTCCCTGGAATCGTTCAAGTTCCAATTAAAATCCAATTTTGTTTGTATATAGTTGTTTTCATCTTGTCTTCTTCATTATACTGTGAGCTCCTTGACAGAAGGGACCATTCTGGGGTTTATTTTTGCCTTTCTTTGTATGCTCAGCACCTAGCACACTGCCTGGAATGTAATATATACCTAATAAATGCTTTTTGACTGACTTCTTCCTCAGTGAGTTCAGTGCTCTTTCCAAATCCTGTCCTCATATTAGGAGACTTCAATATATGTATTGATGCTCCCTCAAATACCCTAACTTCTCAGTTCCTCAATCTACTTATTTCCTGTAACCTTCTCTTTCTAGACACAGAGATGATCATATCTTTGATCTTGCAATCACTCTGAAATTGCTTTAGCTGATTATCTTCTTAACATTTCCCCTTTCTCTATGCCCTTTTACTTCTAAACAAACCTGTTCTTCATTCCCCTGTTCTTCTGCCCTGCCCCGTCCCCTCCCCCAGACATCTCCACTATACTGGCTATATATCTTTGGGAAGAGATTCCATGATGGGAGAATTCTCTACAATATGAAATCACAGATCTAGACCAAATGAAAAATGATTTGGAATGTCTAATATGAATGCATTTGCAGATCATATACTGGACTATATGCTGTCGTGTGGGGAGCAGGGAGGGAAGTAAAGGAAATTTGAAAATCAAGGAACTATGGAATTGAATCTTGTTAACTGAAACTAAACTAATAAATTAATTTAAAAAAAAAAAGAAAAATGATTTGGGGAAAACTATAACATACTCCATTTGGCTTTTTTTAAAAAACAGTTGGGGTTAAGTAACTTGCTCAAGGTTACATGGCTAGTTATTTATTTATGTGTGGGTGCTAATTTTCTGAGGCTGGAACTGATCCCAGGTCCTCCCAACTCCAGGGCTGGCGTTCTTACTCACTACGTCACCTAGCCGCCCCTCCATTTGGCTTTTAAAGACTTTTACAACCTGATTTATTTCTATTTTTACACTTTATTCCCCTCCACTATGTAATTCAGCGACATTGGTCTTCTTGCAAGACCTTAGACATCTCTCAGCTCTGTGCCTTTTCACTGATTGACTTCCATTTCTGGAATAGTCTTCTTCCTTACCTCAGCTTCTACTGCTTCCCTGGATTTCTTCAACACTTAGCTTAAATATCACCTTACACACTTACCTTCCTCTCCTCCCCACTGCTAGTGCCTTCCCTCTGAGATTACCTTTTATTAACACTGAATATGTCTTGCATATACAATTTTTCGCATGTTATCTCTTATTACAGTATGAGTTTCTGGAGGGCAAGGATTATGTTGTTGCTATTCTTTGTATCCTCAGCATTTAGCCATGCTTATTACACAGTAAGGCTGATAAATGTTTATTCACTTATATAGAAATATTTTGCCAACAAAGGTCTCTCTGGTCAAAGCCAGTAGCAATGTATGGCTGTGAGAACTGGATTATAAGGAAAGCTAACATCCACAGAACTGACACTTGAATAGTGGTGCTTGAGTAGACTTTTGAGAATCCCTTGGACAGCAAGGAGATCAAATCAGTCAATACTTACAGAAATTAATTCAAGCTATTCACTGGAAGGTCAAATACTGAAGCTTAAATACTTTGGTCACAAAATGAGAAGATGGAAGTCACTGGAAAAGATCCTGATTTGGGGAAAGATTGAAAGCAAAAGGAAAAAGAGACAGCAAAAGATGAGATGGAGATTTAGTATCAGGTAAACAATGAACATGAACTTTGATTTTGAGAGATAGTGGAGGATAGAAGGGACTAGCATGCTATGGTCCATGGGGTCACAAAGAGTCAGGCAAAAGCAAATGACTGAAAACAGCACAGAAATATGGAAGAATAAAAGTCATTCCTCAATATAAAATAGATCAAAGAAATGAACAAACAATCCTCAGAAAAAGACTTGTAAACCATTAACAACCATATGAAGGCATATTCCAAATCACTACTAATAAAAGAAATGCAAATTAAAAAAACTCTGAGGTTTTACCTCACTACCAATAGACTGATAAAGATGACAAATGATTGAAATAGTTAATGACAGAAGATTGTGTTGAGGGACAGGTATCCTATATGGTTGTTGGAACAAGTGGTCCAATTTTTCCAGAAAACAAATTGGAATTACACTAAGAAAGCAATTAAAATGTCTTTACCCTTTCACCAGGGATTTTACTGCTATGGTATCTTCCCCAAGAAGGTCAATGATTAAAAAGATATGCTTTCTTCCTGTCCCCCTATACACCAAAATATTTCCAGCAGTACTTATTGTACTAGCAAAGAACTGAAAACAAAATGGATGCTTATCTTATTGGGAATTAAATAAGTCGTGATTCATGAGTGTAAAGGCACATTACTGTGCTGTAAGAAATTATGAATTTGAAGAATACAGAAAGGCATAGGATTATTTACACGTGCTGATTTGTAGTGAAGTAAGCAAAGTCAAGGAAACATACACAATGTAAATGGAAAGAAACAGCAAAGTTGAAATGGTGTGATTGTAATGATTAAACTTGGCTCTGAAGAAGAGATCTGAGAATTTCCAACTCTGCAGATGATGTGAGACTATAGAGGTGGAACACAATATATATATTGTCAGACTTATTTGACGTGTTGGTTCGTTTTGGCAAACTGCTTTTTTTCCTCTCTAAACATTTCTCTATTTACATATGGTCTCTCATTTGAATGTAAAATTCCTGAGGGAAGGGACTGTATTTTTTTTTTTTGCCATTTTTTGTACCCCTAGAGCTTAGTACAGTGCCTTAGTACAGTGTCAGTTCTGTGGCTCTTAGCTTTCCTTATAATCCAATTCTTATAGCCATACATTGCTCCTGGAAAACCGTAGCTTTGACCATAGAGACCTTTGGTGGCAAAATATTTCTATATAAGTCCAACATAGTGTCACTGAAGAAAAATGTTTCTTGTTTTTATAAGGGGTGGCTCTTTGGATTCTGAAGAAGGGATAGGTTTGAAAATTAAGGTATATTAAAAATCAATATAATTTTTAAAATGAAGATGCATATCTCTCTTCCTTCAAGTCCCATCTCATAAAACCTTCCCTGAACACCCCAGTTGAAAGTGATCTTTAAATTTCCTGTCACGTTTTTTGCACATCTCCTTTTGCACATCTCCTTTGCTCTGATCACATTCTTCCTAATCTCAAAATTATTTGAATACATTTCTCTTTTTGTGCAATTATGTGAAACATTTCTATATTAGTCATTTTGTATAAGAAGACTTACATAAAAGAGAATTTCCATCAGTTTTATAAGATTCACTTTTTATAAGATTTTGAATTCTGAATATTTTTCTCCCTCTTTCCCTTCTCTCTCTCTTCCCCAAGATGGCAATCTGATATAGGCTATATATGTATAATCATTAAATATATTTCCACATTAGTCATGTTGGGAAAGAATAATCAGAACAAAAGAGAAAAACCACAAGAAAGAAAAAAAATTAAAAAAAAAGAGACAGAGTTTTTGTGAAATCCACCTGCTCATCATTTCTTATGGCACAATAGTATCCCTTCACATTCATATACCACAACTTGTTCAGCTATTCACAATTGATGAGCATCCCCTCAATTTCTAATTCTTTGCCACCACAAAAAGAACTTCTATAAATGCTTTTGTACATGTGGGTCCTTTTCCAATTTTTGGATCTCTTTGGGATATAGTCTGAGTAGTGCTGCATCAAAGGGTATGCACAGTTTTATAGCCCTTTGGGTATAGTTCCAAATGGCTCTTCAGAATGGATGGATCAGTTCAAAACTCCATCAACAATGCATTAGTGCTCTAATTTTCCGACATCTTCTCCAACATTTATCATTTCCCTTTTCTGTCATATTAGCTAATCTTATAGATATGAGGTGGGACCTCAGAGTTGTTTTGATTTGCATTTCTCTAATCAATAGTGATTTAGAACATTTTTTATATGACTATATTTTTAATTTTTCAAAATTTCTTCATCTGAAAACTGCTTGTTCATTTCCTTTGACCATTTATCAACTGGGGAATGACTTGTATTCTAATAAATTTGATGCACTTCTCTACATACTTTAGAAATTAGACCTTTACTAGAAACACTGGCTGTAAAAGTTGTTTCTCAGCTTTCTGCTTTCCTTTTAATCTTGGTCACATTGGCTTTCTTTGTTCAAAACCTTTTTTAATTCAATGTAATCAAAATGATCATATCCATTGACCATTTATCAATTGGATAATGATTTGTATTTTTATAAATGTGATTCATTTCTCTACATATTTGAGACATGAAATCTTTATCAGAGATACTTGTTGCAAAATTTCTCCCTAGTTTTCTGTTTCCTCATAATTTTGGTTATATTGGTTTTGTTTGTGCAAAAACTTTTTTTCTTTTCTTTTTCTTTCCTTTTTTTCTTGGAGGGGGAAAGGCAAGGCAATTGGGATTAAGTTACTTGCCCAAGGTCACACAGAGAGTTAAATGTCAAGTGTCTGATGCTGAATTTGAGGTCAGGTCCTCCTGACTCCAGGACTGGTTCTCTATTTACTGTGCCACCTAGCTGCCCCTGTGCTAAACTTTTAAATTTTATATAATAAAATTAATCTATTTTATATTGTGTAATGTTCTCTGTATCTTCTTTGGTCCTAAATTCTTCCTTTATCCGCAAATCTGACAGATAAATTATTCCATGCTCTCTTAATTTGCTTATGGTATCACCTTTTATGTGTAAATCATATTCCCATTTTGACCTTCTCTTGGTATATGGTGCGAGATGTTTTTCTATACCTAGCTTCAGCCATAATGTTTTCCATTTTTCCCAGTTAGTTTTTGTCAAATAATGAGTTTTTGTTCCAAAAGCTTAGATCTTTTGATTTATCACATACTAGATTAGTATGGTCATTTACTTTGATATAATTTGTACCTAATCTAGTTCACTAATCCAAAATTCTATTTCTTAGCCAGTAGTAGATTGTTTTGATAGTTAACTTTTTATAATACAGTTTGAGATCTGATACAGCTGGACTATCTTCTTTCAATTTTTTTTCATAGATTCCCTTAATATCCTTGAACTTTTGTTTTTCCAGATGAATTTTGTTATTTTTTCCTAGCTCTATAAAATAATTTTTTGATACTTTGGTATGGCACTGAATAAGTAGATTAACTTAGGTAGAATTATCATTTTTAGAATATTAGTTTAGCCTACTCACGAGTAATTAACATTTTTTCCAATTGTTTAGATTTGACTTTATTTCTGTGAAAAGTGTTTTGTAATTGTGTTCATATATTTCCTGAGTTTGCCTTGGCAAGCAGACTCCAAAATATTTATATTGTCTATAGTTATTTTAAATGGAATTTTTCTTTCTATCTATTGCTGGTGGACTTTGTTGATAATATATAGAAATGCTGGTGGTTTATGTAGGTTTATTTTATATCCTGTGGCTTTGCTAAAGTTGTTAACAATAGTTTTTTGTTTGATTCTCTAGAATTCTCTAAGTATACCATCATATCATCTGCAAAGAGTGAGAGCTTTGTTTCTTCATTGCCTATTCTAATTCCTGCAACTTCTTTTTCTTCCCTTATTGCTTCAGCTAACATTTCTAGTAATGTATTAAGTAATAAAGGTGACAATGGGCATCCTTGATACACCCCTGATTGTATTGGGAAGGCTTGTAGCTTGCTCCCATTACAGATAAAAGTTGCCAATGGTTTTAGATAAATATTACTTATCGTTTTAAGGTAAGCTCCATTTATTCCTATGTTCTCTAGCATTTTTAATAGGAATGAGTGCTATATTTTTTCAAAAGCTTTTTCTACACTTGTCAAGATTATCTTATGATTTCTGTCAGTTTTGTTCTTGATATGGTCAATTATGTTAATAGTTTTTCTAATATTGAACCATTTCAGCATTCCTGGTATAAATAAATCCCACCTGGTCATAGCACATTATCCTTGTGATACACTACTATAATCTCTTTGCTAGTTTTTTATTTTAAAATTTTCCATCAATATTCATTAGAAAAATTGTTCTATAATTTTCTTTCTCTGTCTTGGCTTTTCCCTGTTTGGATATCAGCACCATATTTGTGTTATAAAAGGAATTTTTAAGGATCCTTATTTTCCTAAAATGTCCCTATTTTAGCTCATAAGAATTAGGATTAATTATTCTTTAAATATTTGGTAGATTTGCCTGTGGATCCATCAGGTCCTGGGGATTTTTTGTTAGAAAATTTATTGATGGATTGTTCAATTTCTTATTCTAAGATTGGGTTATTCAAAAATTTTGTTTCTTCTTCTTTTAATCTGGGTAATTTATATTTTTGTAGATATTCATCCATTTCATTTAGATTGTCAAATTTATTGGCATATAATTGGGCAAAATAACTCCTAATAATTGTTTTAATTTCCTTTTCATTGGTGATGAATTTACCCCCTTCATTTTTGATACTAGCAATTTGGTTTCTTCTTTCCTTTTAAAAATCAAATTAACCAATGATTTCTCTATTTTATTGGGGTCTTTCCCACCATAAAATCAGCTTCTAGTTTTATTTACTAGTTCAATTGTTTTTTTACTTTCAGTTTTATTAATCTTTCCTTTGATTTCAGATTTCAGATTGGGAATTTTAAATTCTTTTTTTTTATTTTATTTTGTTTTTTAGCTACATGCTCAAATCATTAATCTTCTTTTTGACTATTTTATTGATATAAGCAATTAAAGAGATAATTTCCCCCTAAGTACCACTTTGGCTCCATCCCATAAATTTTGGTATGTTGTTTCTTTGTTGTTATTCTCTTTAATGAAATTATTGATTGTTTCTATGATTTGTTCTTTGGTCCACTTGTTTTGTAGGATTGGATTATTTAATTTCCAATTAATTTTTAATCTCTTTCCATTGTTCATTACTGAATATAATTTTTATTGCATTATGATCGAAAAAGAATGTTTTTACTATTTCTGTGTTTCTGCATTTGGTTGTGAAGATTTTATGTCCTATTAGGACATATCTCTCTTAGATCTATTTTCTAGGTCAGTTGTTTTTCCAATGAGAAATTTCATATTTTCTTTTCTTTTTTTAATTTTCTGATTTAAAAAAAAATTATATCGATGTTTCATAGAGTCATTAGCTTTGACTTGTTCATTTCTAATTTTTAAGAAATTATTTTTTCAGTAAACTTTTGCACTTTATTTTCCATTTGGCCAATTCTAATTTTTAGGGAGCTATTTTTCTTGGTAAATTGTTTATATCTTTCCCTATACCATTGACTCTTTTTTCATGATTCTCTTGCTTTACTCTCATTTCTTTTCCCATTCCAAGTGAGACAGACCTTTCCTGTTGAGCTGGCAAACTGCTTCATGCTCCTAGATCAGTTCTGAGACAGTTTTCTAGTTTTTTGGAGATGAATTTGGGAGGGCTTCAGAGGGTCCTTTCCTCACTCTGCCATCTTGGCACTGGAAGTCTTACATACATTTCTTAATCTTTTTTTCTCATCCCCTTTAGATTGTAAATTCCTTGGGGGCAGGTTCTGTATCTCATTTCACTGTTGTATGCTAGGGTGTGCTGGTAAATGTTTAACTGCTCTGACAAAACAATGTGTATATGCTCTCTCGGGCTGTCTGAGCTGGCTCCAGTACATCCCTGATGTATCCTCAGCACTTAGTCCAATATCTTGCAAAAGTAGGTGTCTTATAACTATTAGGTAAGCTGAGTTGAATTGTAAGCATCCTGCTCTACTGCATGGGGCAAGGGAAGGAAGAACAGCTCTCCCTGCCTAACATGGGCCCTGGAGGAACAGAACAGATGTCTTGCTCAAAAAGTTAGATTAGAGACATGGAGGAAAAGTTGCTTGGCTATCCTTGGGTGACAGGAGCCTTCGGAAATCAAATAACGTTACCGTTGTGATAATTTCTAACTTGTACAAGACACTGCAGGGGAAATTTCAGGTATTCTTTTTACCACGAAGGGCTGGAGGAAATTTGGCTGAATAGAACAAAGTGATTCTGAGGACAAGATGGGCTCATTGGAAGGAAAAGTGATTTCAGGGGGAGCATCAGACTGACATTAGCAAGAGTACTCCTGTTATTATCTTCCTTTGAACCTCAGGCGGAGGACTTGGCTCCCTTTGATATGAAAGCAGAATGCTTCATGTTTAAAGATTAAAGCTACTTCCTTGATTGTGAGAATGAAATGGTAGTGTGGGAACGGGCTTCACAGTCAGAAACTGAGCCCCCCTTCACATAAGGGCGCCACCCTTCATCAAGATTTCTTCCTCACTTCCCATGAATATCAAGAAGTGTATTATTAATCCCTTCCATTAGGAACCCACCCGGGCTCCCCCTTCGGCTTTGCCTCAGATTGAAACAATATAGTTTGATTACTGTGGTCTCCTATATAGCTTCTGCTAGTGAGTATAATATGTGAAATGCAAGAATCTCTTCCATCCCTGAGTTCCAAATGAGCGCTTATTTTGTGGGGTGGAGCTAGAAACAAAGTGACAGTAATTAAAGACTGGCATAAAAAGAGCTCACCAAAGCTGTGATTGGCAAGACACAATTATTAGTCATGTTAAATGGTTGCTAAACATAACCAGCTATACAAAGGTGACACAGAGGACCAGTTTTGGTCCAGGCAAGATTTTTTTGCAAGGTATACATATTCAGGATGCAGATCAAACAGGTTTTCATATTTTAACCAATTAGATAAGTGACTGTGTGGTATAGGAGATAGAGAATCAGCCTCAAATCCAAGAAGACCTAGTCTCAAGTCTCTGACACACACTGGTTATGTGATCCTGGAAGCTACATAGGAAATGTAGTAGGATTGGCTGAAGAAACTCAGTCGTGTCCTGTGGGCTTTGGATAACAGAGCAAATCATTCAGAACCTGACATTCCAAATATGTTGGGTCAACAGTTCTAGCCAACACCCTGAGAGGAAACAGCTTGGTGAAGAATTGCTTCTGTGTCTTTCACCTCACCTGCATAGAGGATGACCTTGTGAACCTTGAAGGGTTGGAGAATTTGGATTTCTCATGGGGTCCTTGCAGCATCCTCAGAACAGCTGACAAGGGTGTCTTCATTGGGTCACTAAGGAAAGGGAGATTAAAAAAAAATTTTTTTAGCATAGGAGCCTTGCAGAAAGCTACACTATACCTAAGGGAACCTTGATGGGGGCCAGATGAGGGGGAAAATTACTTCAAGAAAAAAAGAACTTCTAGGAACCATGAGTTATCTCTTTCTACCACACCCTGCATTCTAAGGATGAGCTAACTTTCCCCTGGACTCTGAGTATTTGTGGGAGAATGTGCTCTGAGTTTGGGGAAGGGTATTTTATGCCAACTATTCTTACTAGTATACCAGTATAGTAAATATTCATTTCTAAAAAGATAATTGTAGGGAAAACTGGAATACAGTATGGCAGAAAGTGGGCATAGATCACTATCTAACACCATATACCAAAATCAAGTCTAAATGGGTGCATGATCTAGGTGTAAAGGATGATACTGTAAGCAATTTGGGAAAGCAAGGAATAGTTTACCTGACAGATCTGTGGAGAGGGGAAGATTTTAGGACCAAACAAGAATTAGAGAGCATTATAAAATGCAAAATGGATAATTTTTATTACATTAAATTGAAAAGCTTCTGCACAAACAAAGCCAATGTAACCAAGATCAAGAGGGAGGTGGGAAATTGGGAAAGAATTTTTACAACTTGTGTCTCTGATAAAGGACTCATTTCTAAAATTTATAGAGAACTGAGCCAAATCTATATGAATACAAGTCATTCCCCAATTGAGAAATGGTCAAAGGATATGAATAGGAAGTTTTCAGAGAAAGAAATTAAAGATATCTATAACCATATGAAGAAATGCCCTAAATCACTATTAATTAGAGAAATGCAAATCAAAACAACTCTGAGATACCACATCTCTCCAGTCAGATTGGCTAAGATGACAAAACAAGTAAGTGACAAATGCTGGAGAGGATGTGGACAAATTGGAACACTAATACATTGCTGGTGGAGTTGTGAACTTATCCAACCATTCTGGAGAGCAATCTGGAATTATGCCCAAAGGATTATAAATAATTTCATACCCTTTGACCCAGCCATACCACTTCTAGGGTTATATCCCAAAGAGATCATAGATGTGGGAGGAAGACCCATATGTACAAAAATATTTTTAGCAGCCCTTTTTGTGGTTGCAAAGAATTGGAAACTAAAGGGGTGCCCATCAATTGGGGAATGGCTAAACAAGTTGTGGTATATGAATGTAATGGAATATTATTGTGCTATAAGAAACGAGGAGGTGTCGGATTTCATAATTACCTGGAGAGACTTATACAAACTGATGCTGAGTGAGAAGAGTAGAATCAGAAGAAATTTGTATACAATCACAGACATACCATATCTGTGATGACCAACTATGACAGACTGGACTCTTTTCAGCAATGCAGTGATATAAGTTAATCCCGAATGATTCAAGAAAGTGAGAAATGCGCCATCCAGAGATATAACTATTAAGAACTGAGCCTGAATCCTGATGGAAGCAAACTAAATGATCTTGTTCTTCTCATTGTTTGGTCTTATTTCTTCCTTACCATCTTTCATCCCACCTAGTACAATATGCCTTTGTAATTGGAATAATGTCTAATATGAATGCATTTGCAGACCCTATACTGTACTATATGCTGCCGTGAGGGGAGGGGGGAGGGAAGTAAAGGAAATTTGAAAATCAAGGAACTATGGAATTGAATCTTGTTAACTGAAACTAAACTAATAAATTAATAATAATAATAAAAAGATAATTGTATCTCCTTGCTAATTGACATTAACTGATAATTGTCAGATAAAAACATACCAGTTGGGGATTATCACCTATGGTAATAAAAAAAAACTGTCTCCCAGACCGTCCCCTAAAATCTTGAGGGGAGAAGTAATAGGCATATGAAGAGCAAATACCTTTATAACTGTGGAAGGAACCACAGAAAGGACCTTAGAAAACCTAGATATGAGTCTTATCCTGACACTTAGTAACTGTATGACCTTGGATAAAGCTGTTCACCTCTCTAAGCCTCAGTTTTCTTTTCTTTTCTTTTTTTTTGCTTTCTTTTTTTGGAGGGGCAATTGGGGTTAAGTGACTTGTGGATAACAATATTTACACTACCTACCTCCAAGGTTGTTATGAGGATTAAATGAGATAGTGCATATAATATGCTTGGTAACCTTAGCATGTTAAGCAGGCTTAGCATACTTTCTCCTGCGCTATATTCAAATGCAGTAGTCTTTGTAGAGTTTGACTTACTATTCAAAACTTGCATTGGTGAATTTGAAACCATATGTTTATGCATAGTTGCATATCTATGCATAGGTGGGTAATATATGTGTGAATATAAACATTATGTATGACTCAAAACATACACACACATATATATGTTTATATATATATATATATATTACCCACCTATACATAGGTTCAAAGGTGCTTGTGTGTATATACATACATGCATAGATTACCCACCTTTATATATATAGTTATGCATATACATATATATCACATATACTATATGAATAAGTTACATTGTATAAATATACATATATATATGTATTTAAAAAGCTTTTTCTTTTGCACCGTGGCTACGCAAAAGGAACAGAGAGTGGGAAGAAAACTAAGAAAGTGCAGTGTCACAGGATTCTAGAGAAAGTTTTAATGAATTGGAGGAAGGGGTGGTTAACAGTACAAATACTGTTGAGAAATGAATGAACACTGAGAGCCGATTATAAAGTCTTTGTGGATAGGGACTGTCTCACTTTTTTGTATTTTTATCTCCAGCAACCAGAACAATACCTGACACATAATAGGAACTTAATAAATGGTTGTTGATTGATTTGATTGCATGAACATCCCGTATGTATAAATTGATCCATTTGTAAGGGGCTTATGAAACCTGCCAAATGCAGAGAAAAGCTTGATTAAAGACTTTAAAAAGAATTGTCAGTCTGAAAGCAAAACAAGATAACCTTTTTTATTGAGTTAACAATGACTTTAAAAAGTCATGAAAGTTTCCCCAAAGCTCTACTTTCATGCAGTTCACAACATCATGGAATTTCAGAGTTAGAAGAGACGTAAATGATCATTCAGTTCAATCTGTCCCTGAAGGAGAATCTACTCTACAACATATTGGAAAAGTGATCATCTAGCCTATGTCAGAAGGCCCCTAGTAAGGCAGAGTTTACATCTTCTTAAGGTGACCCATTTCATTTGGTATATTTTTAATTGTTATGAATTTTTTTTACTTTATATGAAGCCTAATTCTCTTTCTGCAACTTCTACTCTAGTTCTGCCCTCTGAGGTCAAGAAATCCCTTCAAGAGGACCTCAAATGGCAAGATTTTGAGAGCCCTTGCCATCCTGGTTGCCTTCCTTGAGACACTCTTACACTTGATATTTTCTTTGAAATGTGGTGCCCAGAATTGAACACAATACTCCAGAAGTAGTCAGAGATGGTGACTTCCCAAATTCTGGATGGTCAGCCTCTTTTAATTTAATACAGCTTACGATTCAAAATATAGTACAAGTGTTTTATCAACAGGAACAAATTAGGTTGATTTGGGGCAGAGTATAAACTACAAAATGGGGTTTTCTGTCTAATACTTGTTCCAGGACCTACCAGGGGACCCTCAGTTCTTGGCATGTTGCATTGAGATCCATAATCTGGAGGTAGGGGGTAGGGTAGGGAACAGCTCAAGGCAGAAAGAGGTTTGCAAAGCACTCAATATGCTTTGACACTTTTGACCCGCCCTAAGAGGTAAGTGTGGTTATGATCCCCATTTTTACAAATGGGGAAACTGAGATTGAGAGAGATTAAAGTGACTTTCCTACAGGTTACATAGCCAGTAAGGACCCGAGGCAGGATTTAAACTCAAGCATTCCTAACTCCAGGCCTAGCAACTTTATGTACTAAACCACCTGCCTGCCTCAATGGCATATACTCGAGTCCTTTTCCTCTATAACAAGAGTCTACTTGTTAAAGCTGTATTGAAAATACTTTATCTTCTTTTTTAGTGGCTATTACCTTAGCTGTGTAAAGCAGCAGAGAAGCAGAGAGAGCATCTGTTCATGATCAACTGGGTCAAATCCACCTAAATATCTTCTATGTTTGTTTCAGGGGATCTAGGAAAGAGAGAATTATCTGGTTTAACAAAAAAAAAAAAAAGATAAGGGCAGGTCGACTTAGGTAGCATTAGTAATGCCCTCTGAAGATGGACATAGCAAAATCTTCTAAAATGTCAGACCCTGAGCATTAGATAAATTTGAACAGCAAGGAAAAACATTGCTAAATTTCCTCCCTTCCAATATAACTTGATTTGTTACTGGAGAGATGTGAAAGCCACGGGCTAATTTTCTCCTTCTTAATGGAAAATCTGAAACAACTCTTTTATGTGGACAATTCCTCTGATGAGCTCATAGGAACAACCATGGCCATAATTTGTATTAATACCAGCATGAGGCATAACAGTACTTTCACCACACTGGTAGTGAGTAATCTATGCTGTCCAGTCAATCAATCAACAAGGTAACCAGACTGTGTAAGTTTCTGAGCTAGATTGAAGAAGGTAAAACAAAATATAGGACATGATCCATGCCTTCAAGGGGTTTTCAGTCTAGCTGAGAAGCTAAGACATATATTCATGAAAAGACCACAAGGGTGAAGTGTAAAAAGAGTGGTGCCAATCATTAAATGCTGTAGATGTAGTTTACCTAGATTTTAGCAAAGCATGTGGTAAGAAATTTCTCATGCTAGATAGACTATATGGAGAGATGGAAGCTAAATGATGATACAATTAGGTGAATTTAGAACCAGTGGAATGATTAGGCTCAATGATTAATCATTAATGGGTAATGTCAGCTTGGAAAAAGGTCTTCAGTAGAATACCCTAGGGATTTGGGTTTGACCTTGGTGTCATCCTCAACTCATCACTTATACTCACCCCACAGATTCAGTCTATTATCCAGTCCTATCATTACATCTTAATATCTTGCCATCTCATATATATATATATATATATATATATATATATATATATATATATATATATATATACACCTTTCTCTATCTATGTACCTCTCTCCTTCATGTAGATGCCCTCCTGGTGTGCTTAGACCATTACAATGGACCTTGGGCTGGTCTCCCTACCTTGAATCTCTCACTACCACAGTCTATCCTTTACTCAGTTGCCAAAATGATTTTTCCAAAGCACAGATTTGACCATATATCATGCCCCCACCTTAACATACTACAGGG
This sequence comes from Gymnobelideus leadbeateri, assembly GCA_011680675.1. Taxonomy (NCBI): domain Eukaryota; kingdom Metazoa; phylum Chordata; class Mammalia; order Diprotodontia; family Petauridae; genus Gymnobelideus; species Gymnobelideus leadbeateri. The sequence continues at coordinate 179,618 of WOXC01003121.1, read as the reverse complement.
TCTTCCTATCAAAAGTCGTTCCACGATCAAATGTAACGTTCTTTGTTTGTCATTTAAAGTCCGTCACAATCTGGCCTCTTTCTACCTTTCCAGTCTTACATTTTACTCCTTAAATATACTCTATAAGGCAGATACGCTGGCCTACCTGCTAGTCCTCACACATAACACTTTATTTCTAGACTGTGCCTTTCACTTGTTATCTCTTCCTCCTCCTCTCCCCACCTCTCCCACCTCCACCCCAGCTTAGATTGGTCACCTTCCTTGATTCTGCTTTCTGGATCCTCTGGTTTCCTTCAGGATTCAGCTCAAATCCAGACCTCTCCAGTCTCCCTAGCTGCCTATGCCTTCCCTCTAAGAATACTTTCAAATTATATTGCATATCCCTTTTATGTCTATAGTTATTTGCATGTTGTCTCCCCCATTAGAATGCTGTGAACTTCTTGAGAACAGGGATTGTGTGTGTGTTTATTTTTTCTTTCTTTATATCCTTGGGACTTAATGTACTACATGGCACGTAGTAGGCCATGATTATTGCTTATTGATTGCTTATTAACTGACTGACTTGGTCCTGTGTAGTGTCAGAATTTTGTCAGTTATAATGATACCTACCATTTTAGCACTCTAAGGTTTGCAAAATGATTTCTAGATGTCTCATTTAGTTCTCACAACAACCCTTTGAGTTAAGGGCTATTATTATACTCATCTTGCAGAGAAGGAAACTGAGGTAAGCAGCAGTTAAATGGCTTGCCTGGTCATACAGTTACTAGGTTTATCTACCACCACCTAGTTGCCCTTAATTTGAATAAAAGAATAAATTCTTTTTTTAAAAAAAATCTTTTTTTGCAGGGGAAGGAAGGGCAATTGGGGTTAAGTGATTTGCCCAAGGTCACATAGCTAGTAAGTGTTAAGTTTCTGAGGCCAGATTTGAACTCAGGTCTTCCTGACTCCAGGGCTGGTGCTCTACTCACTTTATCATCTAGCTGCCCCAGAAAGCATAAATTCTTGAATGGATTTGTGACCTCATCAATTTGGATGTTACTTCCAACCAAAGGCCCCAAAGGGGTTTCAGACTCAATATGTTCAAAATGGAACTATTTCCACCTAAAAACTCACCTCTTCCTAACTTCCCTAGTTCTGCCAAGAAGGCCACTATCATTTACATTCAGTCAGGTTCACAACTTTGAAGCCCCATCCTCAACTCCAGTATTACTCACCCTCCCATAGCCAAACACTGGTTAAATTTAGTCAATTCCACTCCAATGATCTTGAATTCACCAACTCAGAACTCACATAGCCACACCCATAGGTTAAGCCTTTCCTAGCACATGTCTGAACTATTTCAGTAGCTTCCTAATTGCCCCTCCCAACCTCTAATCTTTCTTTTCTCCACTCCATCCTTCACAAAGCTGATATACTGATATTTCTTCTTTAGGAAGGAATAGACTATAGTTTCTATATAGACTATAAATTCTATAAGGAAAGAGATTATTTTCATTTTAATCTTTGTCCCATTCTCAGCACACAGTAGGGACTTAATATCAATAGACTAAAACACTGGGCAAAATATAATAAAATGAAATCAAATGGGAATAAATGTAAAATTGGTTTCAAAAATCACCTCCATAAATGAAAACTGTAAAGGTATGGCTCAACAGCAATATGTCCAAAAAAGATGTCTGGATTTTTTAGGAGACTGAAAGCTCAAAATGAATCAACTGTATGATATGTAGAAAAAAGGAAAGGAAAGGAAAGGAAAGGAAAGGGAAGGAAAGGGAAGGGAAGGGAAGGGAAGGGAAGGGAAGGGAAGGGAAGGGAAGGGAAGGGAAGGGAAGGGAAGGGAAGGAAAAGGAAGAAAAGAAAAGAAAAAAGGAAAGAAAAAGAAAAAGAAAAAAAAAGATAATGTGATCTTAGCTTACAGCTATAGAATCCATGCCAGGAGAGGAGAGAGGTGATAGTCTAATTTTCCCCTCCTAAGGCAGCATGCAGTTCTGGATAGAACATTTTAGGAAGGACATAGGCAGGCAGAAGCATCTGAATGATGGAACCTGCAGGGTGAATGGTTAGTATGCATCAGCAAAGCAGGTGACAATGAGTAAGGGTCTTGAAGACATGGCAACAGGGCAAATTGAAAGGCCCAGTGGACCTTAGCCAGCAGTGGTGGAACCTACGGTAAGGCTTGGTGGTCTACTACATTACCAGATGATTGTAGTTGGTAACTCCACACTTGTCTAAGTGGTATGAGCAGCCATGTTTGTTCTCAGGAGGGGTGAACAGGCAACTAGAGAGACCCAGTCCAAGAATGTTGCAAAATAGGGAGTAGACCCCAGAATTAGAGGGAGACTCTGGATTTCTGACCAGAAGATGGAGATAATGGGTCAGTGTCCAGATGAGGGGGAGGTAGACAGTACCTTTTGGTTTCTAAGTATAGATGGACTGGCCAAGGGTAGAGGTTATAGTGGAATGTAGGCAATGTAGTATAGTAGAAAGATTAGTAGTCAGAAGATCCAGACTGGAATAATTTTCCTCATCTAAGGAGTGTATTTGTTAGATGATCTCTAAGTTTCCTTATGGCTCTAAATCATAAGAACTAAGATTGCCAAAAGTTAAGAAGTGGGAAAGGAGGAAATCTAGGTAGGGCATGGAGATCACATGTTTGAGAAGTCTGACTGTGAAAAGAAGGAAAGAAATAAAATGGTGGCTCAAAGAGATAACAGGATCTAGAGGAATAATTCCTTTTCTTTCTTTTTAAGAATAGGAGAGACCTAGCATATTTTTAGGCAGAGATGAAGGAGGTGATAGACAAGAAAAGGATTGAAGATATTAAAGAGAGAGATGAAAATTGAGAGAGCTAAGTACTGGAGAAATTGGGAGGAGATAAAATAAAAAATAAATAAAATAAAATAAATAAAATAAAAAATACAGAATTTGGAAAGAAGAGGAGATATCTCTTGCTCCAGATCTCCCAACTCCTTTAGGGGAAGACATATATCTTCCAGGAGTGAGAAGGTGATAATGTCTCTATACTCTTCCCTGTTCAAACCACTAGAGTATTGTGCTAGGATCTGGGTGTCATGTTTTAAGAAGGTCATTGGTAAGATGGAGAATGCCCAGAGGAGGTCAACCAGTATGGTAAAGGACCTTCAGTTCATGTCATATGAGATTCATAGGATTATTTTTTAATATCTTATTTAATTTTTAATTTATGGAATAAAACAAATATTTCCATAACATTGCATAATAAAAAAGATGATTGTACATGAAACTGCTTATCTGTTATGTACAATTTGCTATTCCTTTTAAATATATAATAAAGTTATCATGTAAACTTTTTTTCCCTTTTTTTACTTCCCTCCCCCCTTTCCCTAGAGATAGCTGCCAATAGATAGACACAACTATGCATATACATGTAAATTCTTTCTATACATGCTTCTATTTATCTGTTCTTTCTCTGTATGCAGATAGTGTATTCCTTCATATGTCCTTTGTAGTTTTTTTGGATATTTATAATAGCCAAAATGACTTATTCACTCAAAATTGTTCTTAGAACATGATATTATATGCACTATTCTCTTGGTTCTGCTCGTCTCAATCTTCATTATTTTGTATAAGTCTATCTATGGTTTTCTAAGATGATTGAGCTCATAATTTCTTATAGAACAATAGTATTTCATCATAATTATATATGGCAACTTGTTCAGCCATTCTCCAATTGATGGGCATTTATATTTATATAATATATAATTATATATAATTTAAATATACAGTATATTTATATGACATTTATGGCATCTCTCTTTGTGGTGACAAAGAACCGGAAATTGTGGAGATTCATGTGATTATAAATTACACCTGGAAGGGACTCTATGGTCAAACTCAACCCAAACCTCTCATTTTACAGAAGGGTTTAGAGAAGGTAGGGGATATACCTATGGCCACAGAGGTAGTGACTGAGGTGGTGTTTGGGTTCCCTTCCTCTCACTCCAAGTCTACTGGTGTTTCCATCATACTATATTGTCTCTGATTGTTGAATGATTAGGGGTTTCAACCTGGAGAAGAGATAACATGGTGGGGGAAATTATTGTCTCTTTGACTGTTTGGAGCATTGTTGGGTGAAAGAGGGTTAGCCCTATTCTTTTTTACCCCAGAAGGCAGAAGTAAGAGGCAGACAAAGAAATTGGAAAAATCAAATTTAGAGCTTACGTTAGGAAAAACTTTCCAAACCTTTAGAGTTATTCAAAAGTGAAATGGGCTGACTTAGGAGTTAGTGATTTTCTCTTCATTGGAGGTCTTTAGGCAAAAGAGGTTTGATTACTTACCAGGTATATAGTATAATAGACATTTTTGTTCAAGGACTGGTTGGACTAGATGGCCACTAGGTCCCTTTCTTTCAGCTCTGAAAACGTCTGATGCTGTTAGAGGAAAACCTAGCTGACCCTGTTAGAGGAAAACCTAGCTGACCCTGTTGTCTGCCCATACCTGTAGAGGCCTTGCTCCACTGTCATTAGGCTCATTTGTCATATATACACATACATACATACATACATATATATGTGTTTGTGTGTATGTGTGTATACACAAATATACATACATTATATATATTCTTAATAACAGTACTTAATAAGCCAATTTGATCTCCTCAGATAAAAACATAAGCCACTGGGCTTTTAACACAGCTTTCACTTATTAAATTCCCACACTGCAATGCTGCAATTAAATAAAGGAAGCTCAGTTCATACTCTCAGGGAAAAAGATTTTTCATAGCTCTCAGACTCAGGGTCTTGGTTTTTTATTTCTACATTAAACTGTAAGGATGCTGGGGCTTGTTGAACTGCCTTTTTATTGGGGGATTTGTGGAGTTCTTGTGTTCTGTGTGTCTTAGCCAAGGTAATTTAGGGAAAGAAGTATGTGCATATCTCTCAGTACCAGTGACAACATCCCAATGAAGAATTTTACTGAGTCTCAAGCATAGCCATTAATAATCCAGAATCCTCAGCAGTAATGCATATTTCTTTCTTTTTTATAGCAAGCATCTTGTTGGATAATGGCAGGACAGTGGAGTGAATATCTGGGTTGTATTGAAATTCATGCAGTACAAGCTACCTCATGAAATGAAAAGAGAAAGTCTGCACGTCACTTGCAAAATTGCTGTCTTGGTACTTATGACTTAGCTCTTGGAGCAATGCTCTCTTGATAATAATACTTTAAAATGCAAGCCTGCTGCAGGACATCCATTATACTGATTGAACTAGATAATGTACCTGATCAAGGCAAGGCTAGTAATGAGCGAGTGACTAGAGGACAGATACCCTGTTCAGGAATGAGGGGCCTGCTGATTCTTATAAGTAAAGTCCAATCCCAGGGCTCAGCATCAGTGTAAGAAATTGTATTAAAAAATATGCTACCGTTGGGGGCGGCTAGGTGGTGCAGTAAGTAGAGCGCTGGCCCTGGAGTCAGAAGGACCTGAGTTCGGATCCGGCCTCAGACACTTAACACACACAAACAAAAACCTAGCCGTGTGACCTTGGGCAAGTTACTTAACCCCAATTGCCCTCCAAAAAAAAAAAAAAAATATGCTACCGTGTAGAATGAGGGCACTGGACTAGATAAGCTTTGAGGTCTCTCCAAGATACTCTCTTCAGAATTCATTTGAACAACCCTTTGTTCAGTAAGGTACCATGAAGGCACTCTATTCACAGAAAAGTAAGACAATCCCTGCTCTCAAGGAGCTACATGCAATCTACTGGACATTCTATGAGTCTATGGTCCTGACTCAAAATACACTTGCATTTACTGGCAAAATAGCTTTAGGCAAATCAAAATATTCAAATGTGTCTTATTGTTGTAGTTGCCATAAAGGGAAAAAAGTGGAAGAAACAAACTCTGAATAACAGAATATTTTTTTAAAAATGCATACTCATTTCAGCACTATATATGTGTGTGTGTTTGTATAGATATTACATACACATGTATATATGTATGCATATATATAATATGGATATGTGCATATGTACACATACAATATGTGTATATATGGACAAATACACACACATATATGTATCTATATGTATATCTATCTATCTATCTATCTATCTATCTATCTATCAGATAGGTGGCACAGTGGATAGAGTACTGGACCTGAAATCAGGAAGACTTACCTTCCCAAGTTCAAATCTGGTCTCAGACACTTAGTAGCTGTGCAATCCTGAGAAAGTCACTTAACCCTGTTTGCTTTAGTTTCTTCATCTGTAAAATGAACTGGAGAAGGAAATAGCAAACCACTCCAGTATCTTTGCCAAGAAAACCCCACATGGGGTCACAAAGAATCAGATATGACTAAAATGACTGAACAACAAAATATATACATACACATATTTGAAACATAAAATATCTACAAGGGAATGTTCTTGGGGGTCTACTTCAGCCCTAGCACAGTACCATGAACAAGGTAGGCATTTAGGTATTTGTTTAATAGAATGAAATACTAATGTGTAATTTGTATGTTAGCTTACTCATTGATTGTGTGAATTGATGCTTCTGAAGATCTGAAGGGCAGCATGTGAATTGAAAATTTTCTCCTGCAATTTTGCTTAGGAGATTATTCTTCCAGCATAGCTAGGTAGCTAGGTGGTGAAGTGGATAGAGCACTGAGAATAGCATTAAGAAGACCTGAGTTCAAATCCTGCCTCAGCCATTCACTAGCTGTGCAACCCTGGGCAAGTCATTTAACCTTTTCTTATCTCAGTTTCTTTAATAGGGATAATAATAGCATCTACCTCCCAGGGTTGTTGTGAAGGTGAAATGAGACAATTTTTGTGAAGTATTTAACACCATGAGTATTTAACACATAGTAGATAAGAGATATATGAATTTTAGTTGTTGTTGTCGTGATGATGATGGTGATGGTGGTGGTGGTGGTGGTGATGGTAGGGGCGATGACAATGATGGTGATGGTGATGGTGATGGTGATGGTGATGGTGATGGTGGTGGTGAGTATGTCGCTAGGCAGCTAGATGGGGCAGCGGATAGAGCACTGAACTAGGAGTCAAGAAGACTGAAGCTCAAATTCAGCTATTCTAAATGCGTGAACCTGGGCTATTATTATGGGCAATTTACTTAATTTTTGTCAGTCTCAGTTTCTTTATCTGTAAAATGGGAATAATAATGGCAGCTCTTTCATAGGATTGTACAAATCAAATAAGATATTTGTGAAGAGGTTTTCAAACCTTAAAATGCTATATAAATACTAGATATTATGATCATGGAATAAGGATGTAAAAGTCAGTCAGTCAACAAGCATTTATTAAGTCTTTACTACATGAAAGGCACTATGCTAAGTGCTAGAAATACAAATTCAAGCAAAAACATTCTAATGGGGAGGTGGGGGAAGACAGCACATCATGGGGAAGATGAGGATGAGGACAGTATCTGGTTGATGGGGGGAGGGTGAGACAGGGAAGCTGGGATAGCAGCCTGATGAGAAATAAGAGATGGCAGCCCAAGTGTTCTCCTTGAATGGAGATTCTGGGAGGGGTGGGGGCACCACAGGCACTGACTTGACTTCTGAGATATGAGTTCTGGGGCTGAAGTGATTCTGGGGCTGGGTGTTCTCCTTAAATGGAGGTTATGGGGTATTATCTGTCCTTCCCACCCCATTCTCTCCTCTCCCCACCCCCTTTCTCCAGTCCTACACCATTCAAAATCAAGAAGGCACAGGTTCAAGTCTTGTCTCTGAACTTTCTGTATGGTCCTGGGAAAATCACTTCACTTCTCTCTCAGTGACCATAATGAGCCATCTAAGATTATAAATTGCAGAGAATATGAGTACTTTACCCAGACATTTGTCAGATCAGAACAAAATAATCTAGTTCAGTGGTATTAAAATAAGAAGCTAAACTAAAATCACAGAGATTAGAGGAAATTCTTCCCCAGTCTTTCCTTACAACTAGGAAATCATAGTTCAATAAAAAAACAGAAAGAAAAAAAATCAACATTACAAATGATTGTGGTGAGCGAGAAAAAAAATTCCAAGATGACTCTGAGCTTACAAGCCTGGGTGATTGTGCCAGTAGTGGTGCCATTATTGGAAATGAAGAGTCATTAGGGGTAAGGGACAAATTTTGGAGAAAAAGAGTTCTGGTTAAAATATGGTGCACTTGGGGGTGCTGATTGGATAGTGAGAGTAAGCTATCCAGTAAGCAAATTCAAATATAGGAATATTTTTTGAAGGCAGAATTTTGAGGAATGGGGTAGGGCTGGGGGGAAGGGAGGGGAAGATGTGGGTTTGGGAGTTATTTGCTCAGATCATAGCAATTCAAATCCTTTTGTATAACATGCCACCAAATACTAGAAAGTAGCAATCCTGTCTCCCCTCAGACTTCCTTTTCCTTCATCTTTCTAGACTTTTTCAAATTCCCTGTTGAAACCTCGGGAGTAAATGAGGTCATGAGGTATTCAGAGAGAAGTGAGAAGAGGACCAAGGACAAAACTTGAATTCCCAACCAGGAGAATCTTTCCATACTAATAAGAAAGAGGAAGGAAGAGCCATAGAATTTGTGAAAAAACAACACCATTAGACCAAGGCTATATAGGTCAACACCAGTCCCTTTGAGAAAAGCATAATTATGGAATGCTTCTTGCCATCAGTACTGATCTTGCCAACACTCTGAAAACTCTGAGAAGAAGCTATAGATTCAAAAGAATAAAATAAAAAAATAAAGTATGGAACTAACTGGTAACAAAAAGTTCCAGACGCCCACACAGATCAATATGAGTACTTACTCAGCCACTTGTCAGATCAGGACAAAATAAACCATTTCCGTTATACTAAAATAAGGAGCTGAACTACGTGTCCAGAGATTAGCTTGGAAGATTTAGGAGGTTTTAGCTTCTAGCAAACTCTGTATTCATTCACCTACACATCACAGAAGTACAGAAACTGAGAGAGCCCTCAGAGGCTGTCTAGTCCAAACTCTGTCTGAACAAGAATCTCTTCTACAAAATTCCTAACAGACAGTCATCCAACCCTTGCATGAAGACCCTTCTGGAAGGGGAATCCATTACCTTAAAGAGAGAAAGTGAGGATTGTAGAGGCATCAATCTGCTGGAGAATACAGGAGAGTCTGCGATTAGGGGTGCATGTAGGAGAGTCCATTTTGGCAAAGAGAAGAACTACTTCCTCATGGGAAACATGAAGATATTATTATCAAATTAGATAATAATTGTAATACTTAGCACAATGCCTGGTACATAGTAAACACTATGCAAATATTTAAAAAATAGGTAAAGAAACAGATAGTGAGGGAACATGTCTAAGTAATGTCAAGTAAGGAAGGTGAGAGAAGGGGGAGCTTTCTTTAAATGGTCTTAATTTTTTCAGTGAGACAAAATTCTTAGTTGGAGGATAGAGAAGAGTGTATATACCATAGGATTGAATAATAATAATAGCTAGCATTTATGTAATACTTCCATGCTTGCAAAGTGCTTTGCAAATATTATCTCATTTTATCCTTACAACAACCCTGGGAAGCAGGAGCTATTATTATCCCCACTTTACAGATGAGGAAACTGAGGCAGACAAAGGTTAAGTGACTTGCCTAAGGTCATATGCAGCTAGTAAGTGATGGAGGCTGGATTTGAACTCAGATATTCCTGACTCCAGGTTCAGCATTCTACCCACCTAGCTAAGTAGGGATGAAGAGGTTTGGAATAACTTCTATAGTAAGTGAGAAAACAAATCAGAGAGCTGAGAAGGGATTACCTTGCTCCACTAATGGCCTGGTTAAGACTATATAACATAAATTTGTAGTGGATTCAGTCAGCATGATTTTATGACTTTCTCCAGCTTTATGCAAGTATCATTATCTTCATGTTACAGGTGAGGAAACTGGGTCTCAGGAAAGTTAAGTGGCTTGTCCAGGGTCACACAGCTAGTAAATGTCTGAGCTAGAACTGTGAAGCCACTACTAAATCCAATACTCTTTCTATTATATGCTGTTTTGCAGTATGAGTCAAACATATAACGTGCCTGACATAAACTGAAGTCACATATGTCAATCAACTAACATTAATTAAACATCTAAAAAATTCCAATTATGGTGCTCAGTGCTAGAGACACAAAGCCAAAAATGAGAGAGGCCTTGCCTTCAAGCAGCTTACATTCTAATATGAGGATACAACCAGGGGGGTGTTGGAGTCAGCTGCCTCACCAACTGTTAAATTTTTACTATGAATATTTATATTAATTATTACTAGTAAGGTATGAATATTTACACTTTGGAAATCAGAAAATGCTACATATCATGGCTTGATTTATTGTTTTGTTGATTGTCTAGATGTAATAAAGTAATGGAGAAAAGGTTAAGAAAGCAAATTAAACTTAAAAGTACATCAGATTTTTTCTCCAGAGAGCTAGTTGCTAAGCATTTACTAGCACATCCCTGGACAATACACATAGGGAAGTGATAGCCAAGGAGGAGAGCTGATTGTGAGTGGTGCTGTAGAGCAATAGATTCTCAATGCTTTTTTGGTAGCAGTGGCAATATTGATTTGGTTATTGTACCCAGAAAAGCAAGGAGAGAGAGAGAATGTATGTGTGTTTGTGCTAGGGAGGGAGGCAGTTCAGGCCAGGTGCTGTCTCATATACCCATTAAGAAAGATGGTTCTCTAGGGGGCGGCTAGGTGGCTCAGTGAGTAGAGTGCTGGCCCTGGAGTCAGAAGGACCTGAGTTCGGATCCGGCCTCAGACACTTAACACACACAAACAAAAACCTAGTTGTGTGACCTTGGGCAAGTTACTTAACCCCAATTGCCCTCCAAAAAGCAAAAAAAAAAAAAAAAGATGGTTTTCAAGGTAGAGTTCTTCAGATGAGCAGATTAGCTTTCCCATGGTGATATGGCTTCTGAAGTTCTGGTTCTTAAGAGTTGCTGTTCTTAATGGGTGTAAGGTAGAAAAAGGCAAATTTTAATTCAGTAGAAGTAAGAACTTCCCAACACAGAGAGCTACATGAAAATGACACAAGTAGCCAATAAGTAGTGAGTCTCTATTACTAAAAGCATTCAAGTATTGACCACCCATTAGTGATGTTTAAAAACAAAAACAAAATCCCACTTTGGGCAAGGTGTTAGACTAGATAAATTTAAAGGCCCCTTTCCAATATTAAGATTTTATGGTTCTTCATATAAAAGAGGAAAGAGAAAACTGTTACAATGGAGGGGAAGAGCAGTAAGGTGAAAGGGAATGGGACAACCTTATTCTCAATGAATTTGGCTTAAGGAAGGAATAACATACACACTCAATTGGGTATTTTACCCTAAAGGAAAATAGAGGGGTAGGAGATAAAATGGGAGATGATAAAAGGGAGGGCAGATTGAGGGGGAGGATAGTTAGAAGCAAACATTTTTGAAAAGGGATAGGGTCAAAGGAGAAAATAGAATAAGTGGGGGGCAGGATAGAACGGAGGGAAATATAGTTAGTCTTTCACAACATAACCACTATGGAAATTATTTGGGTAACTACATGCACAACCTATATTGAATTGCTTATCTTCCCAGTGGGGGCAGGTGAGGTGGGAAGAAGGGAAAAAATCTGGAACTCAAAGTTTTAAAAACAAATGTTTAAAAAATTTTGTTTTTTACATGCAACTGGAAAATAAGATATACAGGCACTGGGGTATAGAAATCTATCTTGCCCTACTAGAAAGTTAAGGGGTGATGGGGGAGGATATAAGAGAGAACAGATTAGGGAAGGGATATTCAGTAGGCTTGCTATTTTGGGGTGGGGGTAGAGGAAAGACAGGGAGAAAAAATTGTAGCTCAAAATGTTGTGTAAATGAATGTTGAAAACTAAAAATAAATTTTAAAAAAGTTAATAAAAAAGGAAAAAAAATTAGAAAACAGGCACCACAACTATAGCCAACTCCATCCAGTCTGATGCAGAAAAAGGATTTATTTTAAGTATGATTTCACATAACAAAAACCACTACAATATAACATGATGCAAAATGGTGGAGAGAAAACAAACCCGTTGGCTAACTCCAAAAACTATTTTCCCCTCACGCAGGGTTAATTCCATATAAGTCTAATAGAAATATATTTTTAAAAAATAAGTACAAAAATAAACAAAAATAAAAAGATTTCATGGTTCTATTATTCTATCAACTATGACTTGTTGTTTGTCCTTTGTTCTCGAAGAGGACCTTGACATCACGGAGGTGATGCCATGATATGAAAGTGAATTGGATTTAAGTGAGGGAAGGCTGTGCAAAGTCACCATGCTCACTTTCTCCTCTGGAGCCATCTGGATCCAGTGGTGGGATATTGATCAGAATGACTCAAGATGGTCCTGGATGGAGTGAAAGAATTTGACCTTTTTAAGCTAAGGTCTTTAACAGGACTCAGTTTGACTGAGGGAGCACCCATTCAGTGATTAAGGCTAGGTAAGAAATGAGGCAGAGAATATCCTCTTTACCTAGAAGAAAAATCAGTCTGGGAGAGGAAGGTTGTTGTGTTTGTCTTTTATTTTGAAAGAAGACTCTTTATAAGAAGATGTTATGACATCAGAGAAATGATGACATGGCTTGTAGTTGACTTTGATCTGAGTGAGGGAGAGCTGTGCAAAGTCATCAGCCTCACTTTCTTCTCCAGAGCCACCTGGGTCCAGTAGACAGATACTCACCAGGATGGCTGTAGATAGCCCAGGATGCAATGGGAGACCCTGGCCCTTTTAGGCTAAGGCCTTTTCAGGTTCTTACTTTGAGTGAGGTAATGCCCATTCAGTGAATTTTAAAAAGTGAGTCAAGGGATGGCCCCTTTAATTAAAAAAAAAAAATCAAACTGGGAGGGGGAAGACCCTCAGGGTTGCTGCTCAAAAGAGAACCAGTTACTATAGACATTCAATCTGAGCCAGGACAGCCCAAAATATGGCCATAAAGTGGAGCCTGGGCAAGGACCTATTGTGGTACAATCTATGAGATCCAGAGTGAAATGGGTTCAAGGTTTGGTCTATGAGAAAAAAGAAAGAAAGAAAGAAAGAAAGAAAGAAAGAAAGAAAGAAAGAAAGAAAGAAAGAAAGAAAGAAAGAAAGAAAGAAAGAAAGAAAGAAAGAAGGAAAGAAAGAAGGAAAGAAAGAAGGAAAGAAAGAAGGAAAGAAAGAAGGAAAGAAAGAAATAAGGAAGGAAGGAAGGAAGGAAGGGGAAAGAAAGAGAAACCAGGGAGGGAGGAAAGGAGGAAGGGAGAAAGAGGAAGGAAGGGAGGAAGGAAGGAGAGAGGGAAAGAATCTAGCCAACAAACCCTAAGTTAACTGGGCAGCTCCCATCCATCAAAATTTACTTTCCGAGGGAGAGGGAGAGGGAGAGGGAGAGGGCAAGCTGAGTTACACCATCTGTCTGGGTCCCCATTCAGGCAGCTCAGACTATTCACAGGTTGTTTGTCCTTTGTTTTTGAAGAGAACCGTGACATTAGGGAAATGATGACATGACTTGAAGTTGACTTTGATTTGAGTGAAGGAGGGTTGTGCAAGGCCACCAGCCTCACTTTCTCTTCCAGAGCCATCTGGACCCAGTGGCCATATATTCATCTGGATGATGGGAGATAGCCCAGTGGGAGGGGAAGACTCAGGATTTCTGTTCAAAACAGAAACAATTGTTATTTACATTCACTCTGAGTCAATCAGGGCCCAAACAATGACCAAGTGGGGCTTGGCCTGGGATCTATTTTTGGCCAATCAATGAGAGCCAGAGTGATTTGGGTTTAAGGCTGGTCCTTAAGAAAAAAAAGTTTGAGAGATCAAAATTTCTATTCCTTTGGGCAGAGAACCCGCAGATAAGGCTATGGCACTCTATGTGGAAAGAGAATAGAGGAGAGGAAAAGGGAGGGGAAAAGAGAAGCTGTGTTGCCCAATTGGCATGTTCCAGTTGGGTCCCCAGTGGGGCAGCTCCTCTTTCTGTTCACAGAGGTTATTGTTTGTCCTTGTTCTCAAAGAGGACCATGACATCAGGGAGGTGATGCCATGACATGCAAGTCAGTCAAGTAGCATTTATTAAGAACTTGCTATGTGCCTAGCACTGTGCTAAAAGCTAGGAATGCAAGTAGAAAGAAAGAGGCTATGAGTTATATGGTAGGAGGGGTGGCCATGGTAGAAATGTAGGAGGAAAGCATAGTGTTGATGGGTACAATGAGCCATATTCCAAGCAGTGCCAGATAAATAATCCCAACCCAGTGTTGAGCAATTACTTCAAAGAAAAGGGTTTGAGGCAGGTCCTGACTTATTATGATGAAAACTAACTTGTTCTGTGGGATTAAACCAGAAGCTTGCAGTGGAGTATTGCTATGGAAATCAAGCAACCTTAAGTATCTTGACTGCATAGGAACATATTCTATTTCAGAAGACCTTCCTATGAACATTATGGAATCAAATATGGGACATTGAACTAATACTTGGACTTTGATGTGGATTTTTTTTAACAGTGTTCTCTTCAGTGCAAGTTATTGAAATTAAAGCTACTTTATTTCCCCAATGTGTTCTAACAAAATCCTTTGTAACTTCCAGCTTGTATGTCAATATAAAGGTCTCCTGGACTCAAAGAGTTTATATGCTAGAGGGAGAAGACAATACATAAAAGGAAGCTGGGGTAGACAGAAGATAAGAGATATATATGGGGAAGATAAAGGGAGTCTTGAGTACAACATGGAGAAGAAGGAGATGGCTACCTGGGAGGGTAGCTTGAACAAATGGATTCCAGGGCTGGAGTGAGGTTTCAAAGGAAGAGCTGAGACATGATTGAGAAAGTCTAGAGAAGAATGAGGCATGGTTGGTGGCTGGAATCTGATTGACAGGTGCCACAAAGAACAGAATCCTCATAGGGAGAGCTCTTTGTAAACAGAAATTATGGTCATGATTAGTTCATGTTCACTTGGTTGATTATACTAATTGCTAAGTGTTTATTGCTACTAAGAACTAAATATATAAATGAATGCATCCCCAGGCTCTGTAACTGACTCAGAGACCAAGCAGGCCTAATGCATCAAACATTTTCATCTGTAGCTTGAGAACATAACCTTAAAAAAAGCAAAAAAATGGAAACAGAGTGTGTACCAAACAAATGGGAGATAGTTCAACAAACTGTGGTATATCAATGTGCTGTAAGAAAAGACAAATATAAAGGACTCAGAGAATCTTGGGAAGACTCGTGTGAACTAGGGCAAAGAAAAGTAAACAGAACCATGACAGTATATATATACAGTGACTCCAACAAATGTGAAAGAAAATGACATTGGAAGATAGAAGAACCAAGGCGATAACCAATCTTGATTCCAGAAGCCTGATGATGAAATGTACATCCCTTCTTTCAGGAGAAAGGCATAGAATGAAGCAGATGTTGTCAGTCATGTCCAATGTGTCTTTTTTGCTTAATTGTACTTCTATGTTACAAGAGAAGATTCTCCTAGGGGTGGGATGGGAGGGTTGGGAAATGACAGTGGTGTAAAAAAAAACATCATCAATAAATCATTTGAAAAATGTAGCCTACAAAACCATTAATGTGTCAGTTGCTGTCATGGAGATAAGCATATGAAAAAGTTTTTTTTAACAGAATATTTGATTCAATGGCTCATCACAGCTGAGTTAAAGCATCATTCCCAAAAAAGCAGCACTGGGATAGTGGAGAGGGTGCTGGGCATATAAGGTACCCATCTCCCCTTCTTTTACATCTGTGGTGAATGAAGACCTAATGTAATGCATGCAAAGTACTTTACAAATCTTAAAAGTGATGTTTGAATGCCAGGTTTTGTTTCAAAATTAAATACAAATGACAACTGCATAGAAAAGGTTTATTGAGTTCCTATTTAAGACTACTGTCTGATTTTCTTCTTTTAAACTCTGAGCAAGTCACCATCTTGCAGTTTTACATGGTGGATGCTACAGATAGACTTTCCAAATACTGAGATTCAGTTATAAAATATCTGAGAAAATGACCGCTTATCATTTCCTCTGACCCTTCTCTTATATACCAGAGACATCCCAGTACTGACTCCAATGATACTAAGCACCAGTTTCCTGAAGAAAAACCATTGACTAGGCCTATCTAGGACAATTTATTCATTCATCTATCTAACAAACATTTTGCCTATTGACAAGCTAATTGCCTATTGAATCTAGAGCCTGGTTCTAAGCATCAAGGAGATGAAAAGTTTAGATAAAGTTGCCCTAAACTAATAGAGTTTATAGTTGGGAGATAAGATATGAATACAGATAATTATATACACAACATTGCATGACTGGTTCATTAGCAGATTACAAAACAAAGTGTTATATGAGGTCTGAGAGATACCAGCTTCATAGTAGAAGTGGCATTTGAAGTGGGCTTTAAAGAATGGGTAAGAAATTCAACAAAGAGGGGAAAAGAAGACATTCTAGGTATAGGTACCAGTATTAGCAAAGGCATGGATATAAGAGTGTGCAGGGTATGTTTGGGAGCAGAAATCTGGGTTTATTGGGTTGTAGAATGCTTGCAGAGGAACTGGTTGGTTGCCGTCCTTTGTTCTCAGGGGACTAAAATGACATAACTATGTTAGAATCAAGTTATAGTGTGTCTGACTGTGACTGCTCAGACCAAAACAAACTTGGAATGCTCTACCACAGGTTGACACAAATAGTCCGTGTAAACATTTGGGGTGGATTCTCTAAATTTGCATTATCTCACATTCCTTTTGAACTACTTCAATTCTGCTTTGCCCATAGAGCACAGCACCTTCTTTGATGTGGTATACCATGCTGGATGGTCCTTTGCCAGGGACTCCCATGTCACACAATCAATTCCAAAGTTTTTCAGAGAAGAGGGGAGTAATATGGAATGTCTAGAAAAGTCAGAATGCCAAGTTATAGAAGGTTATGAATGCCAGACAAAGGAGTTTAAACTTTATATGGTAAGCAATAGTGAGCCATTGAAGATTTCTATAGACAGAAGAGTGACATTATTGGATCTATATATCATCATGTTAATTCAGTCAGCTATATGAAGGAGGAATGTGGGAGAACCTGTCAGGGGGCTATTGTAATAGTCTAGACTAATGGAAATGAGGACTTGTACTAGAATGGGAGAAATGATAAATGTGAGTGCTGCTTCAAACAGAACTTCATAACCAATTAGCAGTCAGAATTGAGATGGGAGCATCAAAGATAACTCCAATTCAATTTAATTTAATCCAATTCAGCAAGCATCTGTTAAGCCCCTGCTGTTTGCAAAGCACCATAGTAAGCATTGGAGATACAAAGATAAAAACAAAAAAGTTACTGTCCTCAGGAATTTTTGATACTCTTGGTGAATTTAACATATAAATATATAAGTAAATATGAGATAATTTCAGGAGAAAGAGAATGACGACTAGAGTGATAATGAAAGGCTTCCTATACTAGGGAATATTTGAATAAGCCTTAATGAAAGCTAAGGGCTCTTAAGAGTCAGAAGTGAGAAGGCAGGATATCCCAGGCATAGGAGACAGCCTGGGCAAAAACACTGAGGTGGGAGATGAAATTCTAAGTAGGAAGCATCAAATAAACCAATGTGACTGGAATTTAGAGTGTGTGAAGGTGAGTAATATTGGATAAATATTAAAAAAGTAGGCAGAAACATATTATGAGAAATTTTTAATGCTAGACTGAGTTTAGATTTTATTTGAAAAGCAATAGGAAACAATATGGGCATATTTGAACATGGGTGTGGTATGATTAGTTTATACTTTGGGATATTATTTTAGCTGCTTGGAAGATTGATTAGAATAAGAGGGAAGGGGAACAATTAGAAGGCTACTGTAATAGCCCAAGGGAGAATTGATAAGAGGTTGAACTAAGGTAGTGGCCCTGAGAGTGAAAAAGGGGGACAGATGTGAGAAATATTTGGGAGTCAGATAAAAAAAATTGGCAACTAATTAAACAGAGAAGTAAGAGAGAGGGAAGAGTTAAGGATGACTCTGATGTTATCAGCTTGGGTTACTGGATGGTAATTCCACATAAACAGAGGAGCTTGAGGGAAGGGTAAGTTTGGGGGGGGGGAATAAAGAGTTTTATTTTGAATTTGAGATGCAAATGGATAGGGCCATCATTTTTGTTGTTGTTCATTTATATCAATCTTGACCAACTCTTCACGACCCTATTTGGGATTTTCTTGGCAAAGATACTGGAGTATTTGCCATTTCCTTCTCCAGCTCATTTTACAAATAAGGAAACAGAGGCAAACAGGGTTATGTGATTTTTCCAGGGTCACACAGCTAGTAAGTGTCTAAGGCCTGATTCAAACTCAGGTCTTCCTGACTACAGACCTGGCGTTCTACCTACTGTCACCTACCTGCTCTCAGGGCTATCACTAGCCCTAGGAAAATGAATTTTGCCCTAGGGTGTTGCGATAGAGGGGAATTTCTTCCTGCTGTTCCCTCTAAGCTTCAGTATGGTCATCTGTCAGGCACCTACTGTGGGCCATGGTATATACCCCCAGAATTCTGTAACTATGGTACCCTTCTTATGGGTCTACTTTCCTTCTCGACCCAGAGAGAAAAGTCAGATTGCCCTTCTCCCAGAATGACTATGCTGGCAGTCAAAATACTCTCTGCACTACAACTATGTTCCCACCCCACACTTCAGTGGGTTGAAAATGTCCTCCATTATGGCTCTGCTGACTGCACATGCAGGAGCTGTCCAGCAGACAAAGGATTGTGAGGGATTAGAGTTCAGGAAAGAAATCAGGGCTAGATGTCTAAATTTGGGAGCCACCTGCTTAGAAATGATCATTGACTTCATGTGAAGTCATAGGATCAAAGATTTAAGTGTGGATGGGACCATAGAGTCCAACCGTCTCCTTTCATAGATGAAGAAATGGAGGCATATAAAGATAAAGTGGCAGGATTTGAACCCAGGTCTTTCTGGCTTTAAATCCAAGTGATGAGATTACCAAAAGACAGTATGACAAGAAAGGGAAGAGGACCCAAAAGCAGCCTTTAGGGACATTCTCAGAAATGGGATAGGAGAGGGATCATGATCTAGCAAAGGGGTATTTACTTATATTCAACTTTCTAAGAAGCATGTAGTATTTTTATTAAGCAATACTGTAATAATAATAATAATAATAAAACAACGGCAAATAGTAATGAAGCTTTGTGAGGGGTAGGAATGCCTCTTCTTCTGAGACCAGATACAAGAAGAGAATGGGAGAATGATGTGGAGAAGTTTTGATGAATAGCAGTGGGAAGCTGAGTAAATCACACTGGATGGTCTCATTTTCTTTAGTTGAATAGGAGGCCAACTTGTTTGTTATAAGAATAGGGGTATGGCAATGTAGCTGGAAGCCAGACAAGAGACGACAAAATTTGAAATAGTCACAGAGGAAAATTAAATAGAGAGACAAATAAGAAAGATTTTAGGGCATAAGCCCCTTTGCCTATAGAAAGAAGACTAAGGTCTTTTTTGCCTAGTATTCCAGGCTCTTCCCAGTCTGTCTACAGCTCAGATCTATAGTCTTATTTCACACTATATTAAATCATATGAATAACACCATCTCTAGAGTACTGTTTTCTCAACTTGCATTAGCAGTGGCAGAGTTCACCTTAGGCATAGTATCTCTGCTAGATGGGTTACCCAGCTGGGCTCCCAGTATCTTCTCTTCATAGTCCAACTCAATTCTCTGCTGTCAAGGAGTCACACAACTTGAAGCTGTTTGTTTTTCCCTCCCTTTGGGGACTGTCACTGTTATCTATGTCTGTCTGGAATGTAAGTGTCTGTGACTGCTCCAGTAGCTCCCCTTCGAGCTACAAAATGAATGGTAAGGGAGATGGGGCGGGGGGGGGGTGGGGGGGTGGGAGAGAGAGAAGAGACATTCCTTTCTTTTTCTGCACCTTCCCCTCCCCCATTTTCTCCATAGGCAGTTCCTGGCTTGCACTCTCTCCCACTCTTGAACTACTGAAATTTGTCCAGGGTTTAGCTAGTTTAAAGCCCCAGAGAAAGAGCTAATGTGTTTGCTCAGTTAATTGCATTGTTCCCAATCAGAGAGATATATGCACTTTATAAAGGGACCACAGGAAATTACATCTTGTCAATACCTTAAAATTGTATTGTGCATTTCTACATGATATGATTACATCCATTGAACTGGAGGAAAGGGAATTATGTATGCTCTAGTCACGTGTTCTATACTTTTGTATCTATGTAGCTGTAATCTGTGTTCCAAAATCTGGGATTACACAAACTAGGTCTAATCTTGGTGGTGGTTGTCCCCATATCATTATCTTTTGGGCTTATATTGTTCCCACTCAGAGTTGCCTCTGGGATATCTCAGATCAGAGTAAAATTCAAACGTAGTTTATGTGTAGGTTTCCACAGATGCAGATAAAAGAATCCTTAACTCCCCTACAAGTACTCAAAGTAATGCACATACTGGGTAAAAAGCCTTTATTCCATCTCACAAAAAAAATGTAGAGTAGTCATAGGAGCCAAAGAAAATGTAGAAATTATCAATAATAAAAACAAATCTCCCTTCCTGGTGAGTCTCACTGTCCCCCAGGGATATATACATTTCTTCCAGACTAATAGCCCCACCCTGTGATTTTGATTCTTCTTGGAAGGGGCTCTTAAGTTTGTGATAAGGGCAACCCTCTGATGTTTATTTGTCCCTCTTTCAGCCCCAAGATACATAAAGGCATCTAGCCTTGGGGTACTTATCTGAGGGTATAAATACCTTTAGACAGAAACAGATTTTGGAGTTTATGGAGAGGCAATCCATTTTCCATTATATGCATACTGTCTGAATAACTCATGGCAACAGTGGAAGGTAAAGTCCAGGTCCATTGTTCACCCATATGATGACTTTAATCCCTTGCTTTACCTCCAGATTTGTGGCCAAAATGTGAGAATCTCTTCCTCAAGAGGCTGGAAATTCTCTATTTTTTAATAGAAGGCAGGATTCTGGGCTCATACTGCCTAGGAACTTCCCCTTCCATCATCTAGGAATCTGGGGATCAGAAACTTGCAATAATTCTCCAGAAAACTGAGTCCCAGGTTCTTCCACCCTAATGACTATGTGATGCCCTCCTTTATAACTTCCACCTCCCAGGTTGTCATTGCCTCTCCAAGATTGGGACCAGGAATCTGGAGTCCAAGAACTTTCCTCTTGGCTTGTGTGAGAGAGAACACATGAAGACTCTGCCTGCTCTTGGTGGAATGTTTTTCCAGAACCAGGACCAAGATCCAGCACATTCTTTGCTAATCTTTCTTGATCTCTTGGTGGGAAAGCACCTCACCCACCCACATACCCCCAAAAAACCCAAAACTACATTCCTCAGAGAAGACTCACTTTTTCATAAGCCACCAAAAAAGTGTGAAGCTTCCTAAAACAAACCTTTATCCAGGAATCCAAGCCCACCAATTCACCTCTAATCAATGAGATACCAATGGGACTGTTCAAATCTTAAATAGTAATATTCTCTTTAAAATCCCCTACCCCCACCTCCAAGACTCTGTCATCTCCACTCTGTCATCCCCTCCCCTCTCCTTCCCTTTCCTTCCCTTCATCATCTTTCCGTACCCTTCTTCCAGAGCTAGGCCATTATATCTAGGCTTTAATGGAGAGTTGTTAAGTTCAATAAATCAATGATCAGTCTGTTGAAATGAAAGACTGTTGGATTTGGAGTCAAACTGCCCAGCTCCCCTTTGTTTCCACCAAAATCCTCAAGCTCACTCCAGACATTTTTTTTAATCAAGTGAGAAATTATAGTAAATGACTTTCCCCACCCTAGATATTCACAAAATGTCTGCCAAAGGCCCAGAAGCAACAACATCCCCTCCTCAGCCACCCCCGGCAAAGCCAACTCGGGGTACAGGGTAGCCCTCCCAGCATAACCAGAGACAAGACTTGTATGGCATGTGACTGTGTCTACAGGCAGCAAGAGTGGGAGGCTCCACTGAGAAAGCCCCAGAGTGGTCAAAGAGCTCTAGGGTAGAAACCTTGGAAGCCCTGGGGAACCGCAATATGCAGGGGACAGCAACAAAATAGGGACAGCTTAGGCCCAGAGATTCTGAGGTTCCTAACATTCTATCCTGAGAGGACTGAAAGGGGCCTGAATATCCAGAGTTCTAAACCTCAAAGGTTTGAGGTGAAGAGTAACCCTGATGTAGAGGTCAGGGCAGAAATCTAGGACAACCAAGTAATCTGAAGCAAAAAAAAATATCCACACTGTAATTCCAACTACAAACTTCCAATATGCTTAAATTTGGTGCTCTCTGCTTTTTTTGTCTTGGGACTAGAGTTGTAATTTCATTGGTTGTGAGAGAATTCCTGGGTAGAAATCCACCCCATCCTCAACTCCACATTCATTAGAGATTTGTCTATTTATCATAGCCTTACATTATTAGGTAACTTTTAAGAACTGCTAATCTGGTTTCCCCTATAAGAATAAGCTACCCAAGAGCTCATACCTAACCTTATAATTCTTTTGTATGCTCCATACTGTCTAGACCATTATAAGAGATCAATGAATACTCACTCAGTTGAATTGAATTCTCTGTTTCCTTTGCTCTGCAGACTCAATGCAATAGGTTATTAAAGAATCTAACTTTCTCACAGACGGATTTCCCTTAGGCTCAACCTAATCACATCTAGGCCCTTGCTTATTTCTATAGCTGCTTTAATGTCCTTGGGATCTATTCATATACATGGCAGATCTTGTACTGACTTTTTGTAAGCAATGCTGTTATTACTTAGAGCTAATAAGTGAATTAAGATTTTCCATGATCACAACTCATTCTGAAAAAAATAATGTGTTTAGTAAAGCATACTAAACACACACACCAAAAGTAAAAAGAAAAAAATGAACATGGACTCAAAGGATCAAATGACCTTCAAATGACAAGTTGGGGGCTACTGGTGATTAAGTTCTAGGGGAACAAATACTCTAAAACCCTTCTATGTATCAGAATGTGGAGGTCATCCTGGGTTCTTAAGGCTATGTTGTGAAACCCATGATCTTGGAAGTCTTTCCAAACTGAAATGGCTGAGCATAGGTACGGGAATGGATTATGTGTCTCCCTGTTGTCAGAGCCTGGATAAATTCAGTGAGTTTCATTTCCAGAAAATTGGTCACCAGGTTGGCCATAGCAACACATGGAGACTGTCTGCAAAGCTGTGGGGGC
This sequence comes from Gymnobelideus leadbeateri, assembly GCA_011680675.1. Lineage (NCBI taxonomy): Eukaryota > Metazoa > Chordata > Mammalia > Diprotodontia > Petauridae > Gymnobelideus > Gymnobelideus leadbeateri. Next base: position 156,452 of record WOXC01003121.1, on the reverse strand, counting down.
ATCTGTTGAGGGATTACACTCATCAACAACAGGGATCTTTTGTAGTATTGAATAGAGGTTTTGACACAGCAAACATATCACATAGCTCTTGTAAAGTTAGTGTTTTGCTCATTTAAAAATATTATTTTCTCTTTTATTTCCTTTTTCTTTTTTGAATGTTAATATTTTATTTTTACCAATTACATGTAAAAATAATTTTAAACCTTCATTTTTCACAATTTTGAGTTCCAAATTCTCTCCTAGACCTCTCCCCTCCCCCATCACTGAGAAGGAAAGCAATTTGATAAAGGTTATACATGCACAGTCATGCAAAACTATTTTATTTTTTTTCAGTGATCAAATATAGATCAAATCCCATAAAGCTAATGACCACCTCTAGGTTGATGATTCTTAAATCTACCTATCCTGACCCAACCTTTCTGCTGACCTCCAATCTCACACCTACTTTTCAAGTACTTTTCAAGTGCTTTTCAGAAATCTCAAGCTGGATGTCTAAACTAAACATGTCTAAAACAGATCTCATTATCTTTTCCCCTAAACAACCCTCCCCCCCCAACTTCTCCACTACTGTGGAGTACAACATCATCTTCCCTGTCTCTCTGGCTCACAACTGTAACGGAAATGCAAATTTAAGATCTTCCCTGCCCCTAGGTTAAGTGCACTTGGAGCCCGTGGTGGGAGGCTTGTTTTTCAGCAACACCCACACCTTGATACTTTGTGATTGGGCAGTGGGTCGAGAAGGTTTTTCATTTTCTGAGCCAGAAGAAGGCTATATAAGCCTTGATGGGAGGCTTTGCTTTGGGACTCACTTTGAGAAGTGTTGTGTGATATGACCAGAAGAGACTCTGGGCAGCTCTTGAGAGCCCCCTGGCTTTGAAAACCCAAATGTTGATGCTTCCCTCTCTGGTAACTGACTAGGTATGGATGTAATGGTTGGACAATTTGGAAGCCTGTCTGCTTGATCTGTTTGTTTCTCTGTCTTGTAAGTTCTGTCTGTATACTCTGAAGTTTGGGGTGCTGACCTTTCCCCCCTGAACTAGGTAAACGATATGTTTTATTGATTAAAGTAAGCTTGTTAACCTATTTTGAGTTGCTTTCCTTTAGAAAAGCAGATCTAAGAACCTGTGTTGGCAGCCACCCTGTTGGGGTGCTTGCTGCTGCAACAACCTACAGGTCAACTTTGACTCCTCATTATCTGTCAATTCCTATTTCCAAACTTTGGCCAAGGTCTAATGACTGCCAACTCTCTGTTGCAGATTTTCAACTCTTCATGCTTGATTATTACAATAGCCTGCTGGTGGGTCCACCTGCCTCAAGTCTCTCCACACTCCAATTCATCCTACATTTAGCCACTGAAATGATTTTCCTCAAATGTGGTCCAACCATGTCACACATCATGCCACTCCCATCCCCCAAGTCTCCCACTTGATACATTCTAATGATTTTTATTACCTCTAGGATCAAATACAAAATGCTCTGTTTGGCATTCAAAGCCCTTCATAATCTAGCCCTCTCCTACCTTTTCAATCTTCTTACACTCCCAAAAGGTACTCTTCAATGACACTGGCTTCTAGGCCAGTTTCTTAAACAAAACACTCCATCTCTTGCCTTCTGGCATTTTCTCAGGCTAGAATGCTCTTCCTCCTTATCTCCACCTACTACCTTCCCTCTCTTCCTTTAAAGCCCCACTAAAAGCCCTCTTGTATAGGAAGACTTTCCTAACTACTCTCAATCCTAGTTCTTTCCCTATTTTAATTATTTCCTATGTATCCTATATATAACTCATTTATAAATGTGTGTTTGCTTGTTCTCTCCCCCATTAGATTGTGAACTACTTGAGGGTAGGAACTATCTTTTGCATCTTTTTTTTTAAACTCAAGCACTTAGCCCACTGCCTGGCATTAGTAGGTGCTTAATAAATACTTACTGATTGACTGATTTTTTTCTCCTTCCTATCTAACTCCCACTGGGGGAAAAAAGAGGAAAGAAGTAAATATAGAATACCTATATCCTATAAACATAGTTTAGCAAAAATATATTCCCAAATTGGTCACACAGAGAAATGAATGACTTATCCTTTATACTAGTCCCTCATCTCTCTCTGTTTGAGGAGTTGGGCAGTGTACTTTGTCAGTTGTCTGGAATCATGACTGATAATTTAGTTGATCAGAATTCTTAAGTCTTTTTAAAAAGTGTTCATTTTCTCTAAATCACTATTGATTAGAGAAAAGAAAATTAAAACAACTCTGAGATACCACCTCATACATATCAAATTGGCTAATATGACAGAAAAGGAAAATGATTAATATTGAAGGGGATCAGAAAGATTGGGACACTAAAGGCTAACTGTTCTGGGAAACAATTTGGAACTATGCCCAAAAGGCTATAAAATCTCATCCCCTTTGACCCAGTAATACCACTATTAGGTCAGTATCTAAAAGAGATCAAAGAAAAAGGAAAAGGACCTATATGGTCAAAAATATATATAGCAGCTCTTTTCTAGTGGCAAAGAATTGGAAATTGAGGGGATGCCCATCAATTGGGGAATGGCTGAAAAAGTTGTATGTGTTTTTGATAGAATACTATTGTACTATAAGAAATGACAAGCATGTGGATTTCAGAAAAACCTGGGAAGACTTATATGAACTGATAAAAAATGAGGTGAGTAGAACCAGCAGAATACTGAACACAGTAACAGAAATACTGTATGATGAGCAATTGTGAATGATTTAGCTAGTCTAATCAATCTAGTGATCCAAGACAATTCCAAATGACTTATGATGAAAAATGCTGCCTCCAGAGAGACAATTGATGAAGTCTGAGGGCAGCTTGAAGCATATTTTTTTTACTTAAAATGCTTTTTGGGGTTTTTTGCAGTATGGCTAATATGGAAATATTTCATAATTTCACATGTATAATTGAGATCACATTTATTGCCTTCTTAATTAATAGGGGAAGGGCAGGTGGGAAGGAAAGAATTCAGAACTCAAATTTTTAAAAGGAATATTAAAATACATAAAAATGTAGTTCTTTTAAAAAGTTGTTTATTTTTATAATATGAATGTTAGTGTATAAATTATTTTCTAGGTTCTTCTCATTTCACTTTGCATCAGTTCATACAAGTTTTTTTATGTCTTTTTGAAGCCACCCCCCTTCATTATTCCTTATGTCACAATAGTATTCTATTACATTATTTACCACAATTTGTTTACCATCCTCTAGTTGATGACTATTCCTTTATTTATTTATTTTTGCCATTGGAAAAAAATAGTTGCTATAAATATATTTGTACATATAGGACCACTTTGTTTTTTTTTTTTTATCTCTCTGGGTGTAGGTCTAGTGGAGTCAAAGTAAATGTATTGCTTAATAGCCTTATGCATGTAGCCTTTTCAAGTTAAATAATTTACTATCAATGCAGTGGCTGACCTAGCATCTGAACAACATTGCTGAAAAGCATGGGAGCAAGTACACAGTCTTGCTTCACTTCACTGGTGACTAGGAAGGTATAAGAGCATTGTCCATTATCCAGAATCTGTGTAAGCATGCCATCATGAAACTGATATATGATACTGATGAAATTCTATTGTGTGCAGACCTCTGGTCTGCTCCTACTGAAAGTTATCAGGCAGTAAATAACATATTGACCATTCTTTGGACCTTTCTGAAGCCACACTGGCTATTGGGTAGATGACCATCTTTCAGGTGAAGGATTAGTCTATTAAGAAGGACTCTGGCAAGAATCTTGCCAGCAATGACTAAAAGAGAAACACACACATACTCCCAGCCCTGTTATTGTCACAGGAGAATCTATTTCCTTTTCTTTTATAGATATGGACAATGGAGACATCCTTGAACTCCTGGGGAATAACCTCCTCTTGTCATATAACCCAGAAGATTTTAGTCAGCTTTTACATGAGCAGTGGACTCCTTGCCTTGTAAATCTTAGCTGGAATAAAATTAAAACCAGACACTTTGCTACATTAGAGGAGACTAATGGCACTCAAAATCTTTTCTTCAGTTGGAAGTTCAGCTAGAGAGGGATTGACTTCAACCTGAGGTATATGGTCAATGGCTTCAGCATTGATTGATGATGATCTATTGAGAACACTATGGAAGTGTTTAGCCCATCTCTCTAGGATAATATCCTTATCACTAATCAATGTGGCTCCATCAGCACTGAGTAGTTGAGATGCACCATAGATCTTTGACCCATAAATAACCTTCAGGGCATCATAAAAGTGCTTTGGATTGTTACTATCAGTATAAAACTGGATTTCATCTGTCTAAAGCAAGAATCCTGCATCTCTCTCAGCTTTGCTTGTGCTTTACTTTTAAAATGTTGCCTTAGAGAGAAACCAGCTATCGTGCTGGTAAACTCTGTGGAGTTCTTATTTTTTTGTTTAGCAACTTCTGAATTTCTCCATCATTTTTTGCGAATTAATTTTGATATTTATGAGTGCTCTGGCCCAGATGAGTAAATGCAGTACTGTACACCAAATCTCTGAAAACTGCCCACTTCTTTTCTTTTCAACTGTTGCCAACCGTGTGTTGCTTCAACTTTTCCCGCAAGTTAGCAACAAAGCATTCACACTGAGAGAAGAACTCCAATCAGTTGACAAAAAGTCTTTCAGTAGTCATCTTGCCTTGGGGCCACCGCTTTTGTTGAATGTGAATGTTTAGCTTGGAGAGGATAAGTCTATGACCAGTCCAGCACTCTGCACCACACATCACCTTTATCATTCTCACATCCTGTCTCTTACTTCTTACAATGACATAGTTTATTAAATGCCAATGTCTGCTGAGAAGGTGCATCCATAAAGTTTCATTGCATTTAGGTAAACAGAAGACAGTGCTGATTAAGAGAAGGTCCTGAGGTACACAAGTCTTTGGTAGTAAGTGACTGTTGCTATTGCTGTTTCTGACTCTATTCCTCCCAATGACTCCCTCTCATGTCTGATAGTCTATGCCCACTCTGGTGTTAAAGTGACCCAGAATTATAAGCTTGTGCTCTTTCAGCACATTGATGATGAAGTTAATAAAATTTTTCTTTGACCTCATTAGGGTCATCATTGTGAGAGCATATGCCCTGTTAGTGGTGTTCATGTGGTACTTTCCTCTAAGAGACAACTGCATTGTCATGGGCCTGTCATTGCCTCCTTTTGGGAGGTGTACAAGCTTGTTGATTAGATAAGTTTTGATTGCAAAACCCATCCCAGCTTCATGCCACTCCCCATAATGGTGTCCACTCCCAAAAATTGTGTATCTAGCTTCAATTTCAGTAAGCTGGCCTTCATTTGCTAGCCTTGTTTCACTCTAGGCTGCTCTTTGGATGTGCTGAGTTTTTTCACAAGAGCTGTTTGTCTTGAAAGTCTACTAGATTTCACGTTGTCCTTAAACATGCACACATTCCATGTATTGTTAGAGAGTGCAATCGTCTTCACAAATTTTTTTGTCCTTTTTTTTGTATTTTTAGCCCCTTTCTTATACAAGGAGATGAGTAATGTGGTCCTTCAAAAAGGCTGCTTAGACACTGAGAGATCTGCAAAATCCCAATGCTGCATCAGTCTAGTGAGAAGATAACCTTCTGGCCTGAGCATCCTATGTGCAGGGTTGTGACTACAGCTTCCAGTGTATCCTCACTTGAAGCTTTGTCACTTGCCTGTCACTACAGAACTTTAAGGTAGGTAAAAATGGTAAGATGGCATAAACTGGACGAGGCAGAATTGTGCTAAGTTTCAGCCTCACTCTCTCTTCCAGAGTCATCAAAGTTCAGTGGCAAGACAAAAGTCAAGATAACTGGTGATGGCTTAGTGGTGATTGCTGTGTTTGATGTTTTACCAAGTTCTAAGTGCTCCACGGTGCCTGCCTCTGCTGCCTACATGGCTTTTTGGAACAGATTACTCACATCTACTCATTCTGCTGGGGATACTCTTCACATGCTTGGGATAGACAGCCCCTAACTCACCAATGGGTTTGAGGCCCCGTGGTTATTCTAGACCTGGTTTAGCCTGTCTATTGAAACAGTATATCAGCATGTGCTTGCTGGGCATGCTATAGCTTGTTGGAGCTACAAGTGAGAGTTGGGTGGCAGGTGTATACCAAAGGTGAAAAGCAACTGTGAAAAGGGCTCAGAAGCCCTCACACCAGAAGTACTAGTCTTCCCTGACAGCCATACATCCTAAAACACAACTAGCAATGCTATTACTACTATCACAACTACCATTATACTACCACCACTGCCACCACCAATATTACAATCACTACTATTGCCACCACTGTCACCACCAAGCACTACTACTACAACCCAACCCAACAAAAATGCAAGTCGGATCAAGAGCAAAATAGAAACTTTTGTACCCTGCTAATATAGTAAATGACAGAACAGTCATTTATTGTGGGAGATAGCTGAAACTCTTCCTTCTCTATAAAACTGAATGGGGAAGGTAAGAGAAGATGCATAAGAAATGGATTAAACACATCAGAGTGGTTCGTGGATTACTGGTAAAGCGCTTCATCAGCTTCTTTTAAGACTAAGTCCAATTCCACATTTCTAAATAAAAAGCACCATTTATCTACCATCCAAAGATGAGAATACAAGTCATCCCTCCAAATATAGGGCAATACTATGTTTCTCTTTTTTATTCAAAGCATTCAAAAGTTGTATCACAAAACTAAAACACAACAAAAAACCAAAGACCAAAACCCTCAACTATAAATACAAGAAAATAATAGTTTGACTGAGCTTCAAAAAAGGTCTGAAAAAGATATCAGGGGTATAAAGCAACTTATCATCAATTTGGTAATTATTGAACAAGTCACTCCAAAGCACCATAACTTTTCTATTGCTTTTATTGACTATTGGAAAGTCTTTTACTCTGTTTAGCACTGATGGATTATTCATGTACTTTGAATATGCAAAAGAGACCCAAGTATAGTGGGAATTCTGGAGTATTTGTTGTCTACATGTTATTTAAACATTCTACCAATCAATCAGTCAATCAATAGGCATTTATCAAGTGCTTCCTAGGATTTGTTTTATTATTTTTTAAAAATTTGTTAGGCCCTATGCTATATGCTTAGGATGAAAAAAGGGGGGAGAGAAGTGGAGATATAGAAAAAACAGTACCTGTACTCAGGAAGCTTACATTCTAATAAAGAAGCTAATTCTAGAACAATCGATATATATATATATATATCTTAAGGAGATAGCTTAAGTTCCTTATGATTCTGCCTAGAAAGGTATTGTGACTTTGGGTCCTGCTGCTGTCATATATTGATAGTATAGCGCTGGGCAAGAGTCATCCAACCTCTCAGTGCTTTAGGCAACTCTCTGAAACTATAAGTTGTTTTTGAAAGTGCCAGTCTACATTGCAAGAGGGAGTTTACTCATGTAGAAATTCTTTATACCAAATCACAGTTCCAGTCTCCCTATCACTATGACTCTGCTTAGTTAAAACCATTATCTCTCCTAAGAAGAATTAAGTGTATCTGACTTCCAAATTAAAGGAGTCAAGCATGGAAGGCATCAAGATATATGGCTCCATACCAACATGGCAAACAAATTCTCCATCTCATGGAAATCTTTAATAATAATAACTTGAATTAATATATTACTTTATCTCACATCACCCAGATGCTTTCTGCCCCTGTCTCCTCCTCCCTGTCTCACATGTTGAGGTGGCCCTTTTCCTTACCAAGATAAGATACTTCACACATGCACAAATAATTTCATTTCATCCTGTCTTCTCCAGTAGGTTTCCCTTCCCATCAGCTTCATCCTCTCACTTAACTTCAGTCTTTTCTTTTCTACTGATTGGGGCAGCTATGTAGCACTGTGGATAAAGGGCTGAGCCTGAAGTGAGGAAGACTCATCTTCCTGAGTTCAAATCTGACCTCAGGTACATACTAGATATGTAACCCTGGACAAGTCACTTAACCCTGTTTGTCTCAGTTCTTCATCTGTAAAATGAACTGGAGAAGGAAATGGCAAACAACTCCAGTATCCTTGCCAAGAAAATCCCAAATGGTATCATGAGGAGTTGGTCATGACTAAAAATGACTGAACAACCACCACTACTGGCTAATTCCCTACTGCCTGCAAACATGCCCCTGTCTCTCATCTTCAAAAAACCCTCCTTTGACCCAACCATTCACATTAGCTATCATCCCATATCTTTTCTCCCTTTTGTGGCTAAACTTCTTAAGAAGGCTGACTACCACTGATTCTCTCATTCCTTTATCTCTCAGAAGCTTTCTACATTCTGGCTTCTGATCACATCTTCAACCAAAACTCCTCTCTCCAAGGTTGCCAATAATCTCTTAAATGCTATATTTAATGGTCTTTTTTCCTTGTTACCCTCTTATCTCTAGGCTTCTACAAAACTACCCTATATTAGTTCTCTTCCTACCTGTCTGATTGCTCCTTCTCAATCTCCTTTGCTGAATCTTCCTCCAAGTCAAGCTCACTAACTATGAGTATTGCCCAGGGTTCCATCCTAACTCTCTTCTCTTCTCCCTCTATGCTATTGTACTTGAGGATCTCATCAGTTCTCAAGGGTTCAATTAGCATCTCTATGCTGATGATTCTCAAATCTATTTCTCTAGCTTTAACTTCTTTCCTAACCTCCAGACTTGCATCTCCAACTGCCTAGTAGACATCTCAAACTGGATGTCCCATAGACATCTTAGACTCAATACGTCCAAAACTGAACTCATTATCTTTTCTCCAAACCTCCCCCACTTCCATACTCTCCTATAACTGTCCACAGCACCACCATCCTCCCAGTTAGCCAGACTTGCAACCTAGGAGACATCCTCAACTCCTTACTTTCTCTCTCACCTCCCATCTTCAATCTACTGCCAAATCCTGTCAATTTTATCTTCATAACATCTCTTGTGTACTTCTTTCCCCTGACTCTGCCACTACCCTAATGCAGTCCCTTCTCATCTATATTTGTCCATGTTTTTCCCCTACTCAATAAACTGTAGTGACCCCCTATCACCTCATATAAAATCCTCTGCTTGGCATTAACAACACTTTATAACCTGGACCCTTCCTATCTTTCCAGTCTTTTTACAATCTACTGAGACTGACTTCCTTGTTGTTCCTCATACAAGGAATTTCACCCCCAACTCTAGGCATTTGCACTGGGGCTTCCCCATGCCTGGAATGCTCTCCCACCTCATCTCTACTTCCTGGCTTCTCTGCCTTGCCTCAAGTGCTAGCTAAATCCCATCAGCCTGATCCCCCTTAAGGCATATTGTTGTTCTGTCTTTGTTGTTATGTCTGACTCTTTGTGACTTCATTTGGAGCTTTCTTGGCAAAGATACTACAGTGGTTTACCATTTTATTCTCCAGCTCATTTTACAGATGGGAAAACTGAGGCAAACAGGGTGAAGAGACTTGCCCAGGGTCACACAGCTAATAAAGGTCTGAGGACAGATTTGAACTTAGGAAGAGGAGTCTTCCTGACTCCAGGCAGGACACTCTATTGCACCACTGAGGTGCCTCCATTATGGTGCTCTTCATTCTCGAAAATCATTCCACCGGAGGACCACTCACAATGGAAGTACCCTCTATAGCTAAGGGTTTCTTCCTCCTAATAGCTATTCCCTCTCAGAAAACCTATAAAATGAGTAAGAATTGAAAATGGAATCAAAAGGTCCTCCCTAGGAAATGTCCACATGAATTCAACCAGTGATATTTTGACAAAGAACCATCAAATTTAAGTCATGAAGATCTATTGATATAAACAGACAGCCTTGTGATGGCAGCTTAGGACTAGCTCATCACCACCAGAGATTTCAGATGTGTATCCATAATAATCCGACTTTTTGATCCAGGCATATTATGCAAGGAAATGGTTAAAATTATGAAGGATGTAATACTGTAGCCCCTGCTGAATACCTATCAACATCCTACCTGGTTGCTGTAATTATACATTAGAAGTTCAGTTTTTAAAATAAAATAGCAGAATAAAAATCTCTGTAATACAAAATAGAAACTTCAAATTATCCTTAAGGATTCATCAAACAAACAGTACTTGCACTAGACCATTATCAAAGACAGAATAATTGCCCACAATTTTCTGGACATTACATTGATCCACAAAGATTTAAGGAGGGGGAAGGGCATAAGGATTTATTAAGTACCTACTATGTTCCAGATATTGTGCTTAAAGTTTTACACAAATTATTTCATTTGATCCTCACAGTCACCCTGTGTGGTAGGGGCTATTATGATCTCCATTTTACCACTGAGGAAATTGAAGCAGACAAAAGGTTTAGTGACTTGCCCATGGTCATACAACTAGTATGCATCTGAAGTCACATTTGAACTTAGGTCTTCCTGGATTCAGGCCCAGCCCTCTATTATGCTACCTAGCTGCCTTAGAACAATGATTTTAATAGATGTCACCATACCAAATATTCACAAATCTCCAAGAGGTATGGAACAAGAAACTTTTCAAATAAATATACAGAAGAAGAAATAAAAATAATGTGGGAACAGGACAAAGTACATATATCATCCCTCCTATCTGCTATCAGAATTGACTCAAAGATACTTTCAGTGAGCCTACAGAAGATGAGCTTATATCCCAATACTTTTGTTTAATCACAAAAAATCATCTCTTTTATCTATTTCCCCAATAGTCCACAGAACATTAACTATAAAAGAATAAGAACAGGATAATGACTTGTCCCACAATCATTTGTATCTGAACTCCATTAAAAAAAGATGAGAAAAATGAGATGAACCATAATAGTAAATCAGCAGTAGAAACATTGCCAGACAGGGCCAAGCAAATCAGAGTGAAGCAAATTAAAATTTAGAGGCTGGGTTGGCTCTTCATATACTTAACACATTAAAGATTAAGAAGATATATTTCTGAAATTTTGTTTCCTAACCAGGGACTTTAAGTCTCAGCAATGGAGACTTGATTAGCTTTTGTATTGTCACAATTAACTGAGAACTAAAAATAAAACACCATCATAGGGATAGAAGGGACCTTAAATGTTATCTAGTCCAAATCCTTAATCTTACCTATGAGGAAACTAAGGTCTAGAGGGAGCAATAATTTGCCCAAAGTCACACAGAAAACAAACAATAGAGTTGGGGATTTAAACCTAAGTCCTCTGTCTCCCAATGGAGGACTATTTCCAAGTTACTGCTGCTGCATTACCATCATCATTTCCTACTAAATTATAAGCTCCTAGAGGGTACAGACTGTCTTCTTTTTTTCTTTATTTTGATAGTCCCAGGAGGCAGCACAAAACTTTGCACATGATGAAAATTTAATAAATATCTTCTGAATTGAATTAAATCATGCAATCAGCTCTCAACTGCTTTGTGGATTATTTATAGACAATTCATGAAGGCAGTGTTTCCTCACTGTTGGGAATGACTTTACACTGTCAAAATAACAGATCCACACAAAATTAAAATAATTTTCATGTCAGCCTATACTAAATATAAATGCTTAAAGTAAATCTATAGAAAAAGATGTGCCCATAATGCACTGGAACAGACTTTTAATTATAAAAAGCAGTTCCACAACAGTCCACAGACTATTAAATATAACAGAATACTAGCAGCATAGTGATATGTGCTTGAACCATTTCTATCTGAATTCCATCAAACAAGGTAACAATTATCTTTTCAGATCATCTATATTGTTCCTTAACTTGAATATGTATTATTATTACAAATAGTATTTTTCACATTCAAAATATTTCTTCCAGAGATCCCATTGGCATGGTTATCTCTCCTACCAATATAGATCAAAAGCCATCCTTGCTTGCTTTCTTATCCTGTGTGATTCCTTTCCATATTCTCAAATAATTCCTTCATAGAGGATCTGCCCAGAACACTGGAACCTTTATTTTATTCGCCTTATTATTTTATGGATGCTAGTGCAACTTGTGGGCCATTTATCCATTCTATTTCACTCTTGCTACATGACTAAGTCACCTCCTTTTGTCGTAATTTGTATGTTCTATCAGTCAGTCAGTCTGTTAATAAACGTGTTAAATGCTGGACATACAAAGAAATGCAAAAGACAGTCAAGGAGCTCACAGTGTAATGGGGGAGGAAAGAAGCAAATGAATATGTACAAACAAGTCACATATAGAATAAAGAGGAAATAATTAATGCAGGGAAGGCACTAGAAGTAAGAGGGACTTCGAAAGGCTTCTGTAGACAGTGGGATTTTAGTCAGAACTTAAAGGAAGTCAGGGAAGCCAGGAGGTGAAGATGGGAAGAAAGAAAGCATCTCAGGCATGGGGAATAGCCAGAGAAAATGCCTAAAGGGGAGGGATCATTGTGGAACATCCAGGAGAGCCAGTGTCACTGGATTAAAGAGTACATGTTGGGAAGTAAAGTGAAAGAAAACTGGAAAGGTGGCGGGGGCGGGGGGGGGGGGCTTTGAATGACAGAGAATTTTGCATTTAATTCTGGAGGTGATAGGGCGCCACTGGATTTTATTGAGTAGGGCAATGACTTTGTTGTGCCTTCACTTTAGGAAAATCACTTTGGTAGTTGATTGGAGTGTGGTCTGGAGTAGGGAAGCAGACCCACAAACAGGATCACAGACTTAGAACTGGACAGGACCCTAGAGACCAGTTGTTCCAACACCCTCATTTTATGGATGAGGAAAGTGAAGCCCAAAAAAGTTCATTGACTTGCTCAAGGTCACACAAGTGGAAAATTGCAAGCTCAGGTCCTTTGAGTCCAAACGCAGGGTTCTTTGTGACATGCTACTTTTATTCTACCACTTCTGGCACAAAAACAATTATTGCTAAGCTGTGGTCTACTTAAGCCTTACATGTTTTTCCATTGCCATTTAGATCATCTAAAATTTTGATTCATTGGAGACTGGGGTATCACAAGAGAGGTTTGGATCTGTAGCAGCAGAGGGATCACCCCCCACAGATGAAGTCATAGACTCATGAACTACTGAGATGAAAATCCTACAGGAAATACAAGGTATTCCTGAAATGCTTGTCTCAGTACTCAGATACTCCAGTAAGTCTGTAGTCTCATTGAGGTGGCTGTCCCCTCCAGTCATTCAGAGTCCTTCATTTCACTCGTGTTTATGACCACAGCAAGCATGCCCAGTGTGCTGAGGTCCTTCCTCAGTTTTTCTAGACCTTATGAGGATAGAGAACATGGGCTATCTACCAATTAGCCTTTGCCCTCTCCACATAACCAGCTCATCTTTTTCAATTATACATTTCTCTGATGGCATCCTTGACTCTTGTTCTTCTCCTAAGTTCCTTATTTGTTATATGATACAGTTTGTTCGTACCAACCAGTCACCTCTCTGATGTACTCTGAATGATACTAATTCTTAATTCTTTGGAGACTATAGACCTTTATTTCTGGAAGACATTTGGGGTCAATAAAAGAGTGTTGCAATTTCCTGAAGGAAATCTAGCCAATTCTCCTTCTGTTTATTCTGGATCCAAATTATTACCCATTTATATTTGATCTCCAAGAGAAATACATATTGGTGACTGAGCTATGTAAATTGTCCATAAACTACAATGAGTGAGAGCTTGCCTCTTCACTACTAATACCCCATTGAGGATGCTGTTGCTATATATTGCATGATAGAACTACTATCTACCCAAAATTTCCCCTCTCCTCATCCCATGGGTTAGGCTAGTTTTTCCCTAAAAAAGCAACAAAGTTGTCCCTGGGATTTAATTGGTGAAGGATGCTGAGACTCAAGTTGTAGCCCCTTGACACAGCTTCCTGATCTGCTTCCCTACTCCAGTTTCCATTGATGTGGTTTTCTGGCTAGATAAGGGCATAAAAAGACCCACCTACATGAGTTGGGCCCCTTCAAACTTGGTTGATGTTCCAAGACTACATTAGTCACAAAACCCTATTTTGTTGACAAGATATGTTTCATATAGAATTAAAGGGGGTGACATCTACCCAAGCTAAATGTCATAGTAACCTTGTTGAATATCCTTTCAGGCTAAGTAAAACTCTTGTTATTACTGTCGAATGACCTATACGTATTTCATTTTGTTCCAACACCAAGTCTAAATTAATAGGGTACTGGCCTGAGTGAAGTGCCCTCATTACATATGTAGGTAGGTCTCATAGAGATTTTATATGGATGGGAAAGTAGGAATATAGGTTGGCAGTTGATGTCTCAGCTGCCTTTTTTCAATGTTAATGAGGTCCAAGATTTTTTTCAATACCTTTTACATATTGCTCTCCTCCAGACAATCTGTGAAGCAATATTTCAAAATTTGTACAATTTTGCCATCTCCAATGTGGATCTCCTCCATGTATATCTGGTCTAACCCAGCTGTTTTTCTTATCTTTATTCTCTTTAGTGCCATTCCTATTTGCTCTATGAGAATATCCCATAAAGTGTTATTAGGATCCATGTGGGATGGTACCTCCGGCCTTGATAATGGACAAAGTTTGCTATAAAAATCTTTGCAGATATTTCTGTTTTTCTTCTCTTGGCTGTCCTCTTTCCATTTTCAGTCAACGTCCTTGGAATGATGTTGCTTAGTTGAGACCCTTCCTAAACTTTCTTTGAACTGGTTTTGCCCTCTGTTGCTTGTCTATTTTGAGGCAATGTTGTTCATAATCTTCCTTCTACCTCCATAAGATTTTATAAATGAGTTTATACTCTAAACTGATGTTTCCCTTGGTTGCCATATCCTTTTTGGCAAGTAAGTAGAGTGTTTCCTGGCTAAGATGCTTTTAAGTCTTTTTTAGTTTCCTACTTATGCCAATTGACTTACATTGGTTAAATTTCCATATGCCATTACTATAATTTTCATCTATATCCTTTTTTCCATTCATGTCTAATTTTTCATCACCAGTAACTTGTTTAGATAGGTCAGGATGGAGGCATTTTAATTGCATTCTGTATACTTCTGAGTTTTATTTTTATTCTTCAACTTTGTACTAATTTTGATCTTCATTCTAACAAGTTGCTGGTCTGACTATACACAGACAGCTGTTTCAGGAATGGTTCCCACATCAATAATGAGTCATCATCTGTTTGTTAAAAATAAAAACAACTTCATTTTTTGGGTAATATTTTTGAGTGCTTGCCTTGTCCAGTTCCTGTTCCCCCCTTAGGATTCTGTTGCAGAGGATGAAGAGATAGAAAAATTCTACAAAGAACTTGGCAAGAATCTCCAATTGAATCAGAGTATACTTTGATACTTGGTACCTTTCTTGCAAAGGTAGCAATAGGGGAAGATTGTGGAAAATATGTTGGAAAACATGGATCAGAGAAGTTAAAGACTTGCTAGAAGTGTCAAACATTCCACTCCATTATACACAGTAACACTCCTGAGTGTGGTTAAGGACCAAATTAAAAAGCAACTGGGAAATATTTAACAAAATAAGTAAAAATAGAGTACAACTTAGATAATGCTAATAAGTGGTTTTCTTACTCAATATGCAACCCACAGGGATCCTTACATATGTTTTAGATGCTTAATTTCCTTTTTTTTTTTTTGCTTTAAATAATATATATATATATATATATATATATATATATTTTTTACAAATCAAGAACATTTTTAGCATCCAAATTTTACAGGGTTTTCCAAATTAGTGACTTCATTTTTATTTGAGTTTGACGCCATTGTTGTTGACTATACAGTAGCCTATGCCTATATATCAAGAATGCTTTTTCTGGGAAAAGTATATATGTGGTATATACATATATGTGTATGGATAGGTATATATGTGTATGTATGTGTGTGTATGTACACACACACATGAATATGCATTTATACAGATACACACATACATATTTCCAATAAAATACCCAAAGCTCACCAGTTGTCCTCATTTTTCCTGAGTCTCTCCATTACTTTAGCTCAAACAGGTTCTTACCTCTCAGCATGTAGTAGCTTGTTGGCAGTCTTCAAAAGAAAATGCCTTGCTCACTTCAGGAACTGATACCAGAGCTAGGTGACTCCAAGGCCTAGCTCTTTCCTTCTAACAAGGGACAGAAGCCCAGTGGGATGGCTTCACTTAGTCACCTGTGCAAGGGAGTATGTAAAAGCACAAAATGTTACTTCATAGGTTTCTGAAAGTCTAGTCACCAAGCTCTAGATCAGAGTATTATTACCAGCATTTTCTCTTGGTTGAACAGTATAATTGGAGTTCTACTGAACATACAAGGCCTAGTCCCTGCCCAGGAAATTTAGCATTCCAAGTGGATTAGGACTTGGCAGTTTCTGCTATCTCAGGCTGTACTCCAATCAACTTCTGGTGCTTAGTATGCTGTGACATAGTCACCCTCAAAGGGAAAGGCTAGCAGCAAAACTTTGCTGTCAGCAATGCATGGTTGATTTCTGCTCTAATAGTCTGTTGTCCCAGTGTGCCCTTACGTCAGTGGGAGTTCTAGGCACTCAAGAAGAATAGGATGTCTGAATCAAGCTCCATATTGCAGTTTGGAAGGGAGAGTTTTGCCTGAAGCCATTCAATTTCTTACCTGTTTTTCAGTCTTGAAGTATAATTCTGGGGGAAGTTTCTGCCTTTATATGTCCTCATCCTCATGTAATAGAATCTTCATCTGCTATTTCATTTTTATTCCCTCCTTTTGTATTATTCATGAATTATGAATTAAATATGTGAACATGGGGGAGAGGAGACCAGTCATTACTGTTTTGCCAAACTTTCAAATTTTTATTCCACTGTTAAGGCAGAATGCCAAAGTTTGTGATTTTGGAGCCACATTGGAATCATTGAATTTAATATGTCCTTTGCTTATTTTCTTTAATTGTAACTGACTGAATTTCATAGTTGGAAGGAACTTCAGGAGTCATCTTAGTCCAACATCTTCCTGAAGCCTGAAACACTCATATGATATCCTGAACAAAGGGTTATTCAGTTTAGTTACAAACACATGCATTCATAAAGAAGCCACTATCTAATGGGACAACTCATTCCAATCCGGGATGGCTCTAGTTGTTAGCAAGTTCTTCTTTGTACTGAAATGAAATAACACCTCCTTTTAATTTTCACCCATTGATCCTAGTTCTCCCCTGTAGAGCCATATAAGGTAAATCTAAATAGTGGCTTTGAAATATTTTGAGTAGAATTAAGGTCCTGGATCTGACACATTGTGACTTTAGATGTCACTTTACCTCATGGAGGTTTAGTCTTCTCATATGTAAAACTAGGATGATAATCTTTGTATTATCTATAAGTAAAGGCTGCTTTGAGAAAATCACTTTGTAAATTAGTAAAATAAAAATTTGATGTTGTTGTTCAAGTGTATGTCTTCATATACTTGAAGACAGTTACTGGGCCTTCCCTGAGTTTTTTCTTCTCTAGGTTAGACATCTTTTTCCCTTCAAATGATCTTCATTTGGCATGGTTTCATTTCCCCTCTTCATTCTTATTGCTGCCCCCTAGACACATTCTAATTGTCAACATCACTCTTAAATTGTGCTGGCCAAGTGATGAACACAATATTCTAAATATAGTGTGTCTAAGGGAGGGCACAGTAGATCTGGTCATGTCACTCCTCTTCAGAACCTGTCCTTGGCCATTCCCTACCAATTAGTGTTTGAACTCTTTAGCTTGGCATCAATGACCTATGATCTGGTGCCAATCTATCTTTCAAATTTTATCTTACATTACTTCTTTCTCTGTAACCTCTACTTATACTCTGTCAAACAGAGACTCCTGCCTTGGAATTCTTCCTTGTATTAACAGTTCTGTGAACCTTTGGCTTCATGGAAGTCTGTCTACTGTTTAGGGACACCTTTCTTTCCCCTTTCAGTTTGGATGAGGATGACTCCCACATTCTAGGTTTCCTGTCCCTGGGTGGTGTCCTTCCTGCCAGTGTCAACAGATCCCAAAGGTCTAGTGGGTCAGTAGAGCCTTATGATTCAATTTGGTTCAATTCAACTGAATAATTAGTCAATCATTTATTAAACACACCAAATATACCAGGTACTGTGCTAGTGGCTATGAATACAATGAGCAAAAAAACCACCAGTTATTTCCCTCTAGGAGCTTACATTCTATCCCATCCCCACCCCCAATTGTCCCTTCAGGACCTCTGAGTACTTTGGGGGCCAATTGGGCAGAGTTATTTAAATTACCTAAGGTTAATTTCCCAAATTAAAGGGGATAGACTGGGTGGGTGGGTGGGAATAGGGTGGCATCATACTGGGGTAATAGTGTAAGGTCTATTTTGAATCTACCCCAGAACCTAAAACAGTACTTTTCAGTAGGACTTTAATAAATGTTTGTGAAATGAATTGAATTGGATTGGATTACATTTGAGAGTGGTGAAGATTTAGGTCTTTATAATACGAGCTTAGTTAAGTATGAGATGCTGATGGTACATCTAAGTGGAAATGACTTGTATGCACCCAGGAATTCAGAACAGGAGAAAAGGTGAGAGGCCAACTCTGGAGACAGACTTGAGAGCTCTCTGCATACAGTTGGTAATTGAAATCATCTGAGTGGAACTCAGGCTAATGAAGTAATCTCCATACAGAAGGAGCTCTGAATTAGTTCTAGGGACACAGAGGCAAAAGATTAAGGTCTCATAATTGTTCATGGGGAGGATATAGCATAGTGAAGGGGGTTGCTTTCCTCCCTATTCGCTGCCAAGAAACAGTGTAAATGGACATTTTGGCATTCTAAATCATCTGTCCAGCCAAAAAGCAGAAGGAACAGGGCTTCTCCATAGCAACCCAGTCATGGATGGGCCTCAGACAAGATCCAGGGCAACTACTCACTTACGAAGGGCCCTTCCAAAAAAGCTCAGTCAAGGTTTCAGAGTTTTTTGTTGGGATTGGAAATTGACAGCTAGAAGAGACCTTATTTCATAGATGGGAAAACAGAAGCCCAGAAAAGTGAAGTGATTTGCCCATGGTGACCCAGGTAGCAAAGGCATAATCTGAAGCCATGTCCTTTGACCCCAATTAGGATTCTTATTCCCCTGTGCCAGTGGATACTTCCTGTGGAGGTACTGGGAATGAATCACCTATTTGCTGTCAATGGGAAAAAGCCTATCAAGTTATTTCAGAGCAACTGCCAAATCACAAAAATTTTCACTCATATCATTATTAGCCTCCAGCTGCCTATTAGACGTCTTATATTGGATGTCTTTTGTAAACATCAGAAACTCAACGTGTCCAAAACTGAACTCAATATCTTTCCTCCTAAAGACTTTGCCTCTTCCAAATATTCTTATTACTGTTGAGGGCACCACCATCTTCCTAATCCTCTAGGCTCACTACTGAGATATCATCTCTCACGCCTTATATCCAATTTATTGCCAAGGTCTGTTGATTTTACCTAGGCAACATCTCTTGAATATACTGTCTTCTCTCCTCTGATACTGCCACCACTCTGGTCCAAGCCCTCATCTCCTCACACCTGGACTATTGCAATAGCCTCATGGTTGGTCTGCCTGCCACAAGTCTCTCCCCACTGTCCACCTCAACTCAGCTGCCAGTAATTCACCCAAAGCTTAGATCCGACCATGTCACCTGCCCTACTCAGTAAACGCCAGTGGCTCCCACCAGCTTCCAGGATAAAGTAAAAAATCCTCTGCCTCTCAAAGCTTTTTATAACTTAGCCTCCCCTCCTCCCCCATTCTTTTCAGTCTTCTTATGCTTCTTCTCCTCCCTCCAATGTACTTGGTGTTCCAGTGGCACTGGTCTCCTTGCTGTTCCACAAAAAAAGAGACTCCATCTTTGGACTCCAGGTATTCTTATCACCTATCCCTCATGCCTAGAATGCTCTTCCCTGTCCTCTCCCTGCCCTGGCTTCCTTCAGGTCCCAGCTAAAATCCTACCTTCTTTAGGAAACCTCTTCTAATCCTCTTCGATTTCAGTGCCTTCCCTCTGTTGATTATTTCTAATTTAACCTATATCTATATATAGGTTACACACACACACACACACACACACACACACACACACACAGAGTTTATACATAGTTGTTTACATATTGTCTCTCCCATTAGACTGTGGGCTCTTTGAGCAGGGGCTTTCTTTTACCTTTCTTTGTAAGCCTAGCACTTAGCATAGCGCCAGGCAGATGGTAATAGCTTAATAAATGTTTGTTGACAAACTGCTATTACCGCCACCATCACCACCACCACTGCTACTACTCAATCCCATTCCAACATTAAATAGAATATAAACTGAGGGAGGGGGCTGTTTTGTTTTTATCTTTATATCCTTAGTGTCTAGTATAGTAGGGGCTTAATAAATGAATATTTAATGATTGAGAGAGTATTTATTAGCAGTGCAACCATAGAGAAGTGACTTAAGCCTCTTCCTCTGTAAAATGGGAATAATTGTACTCTCACTGAATGCCTCTCAGGGTTATTGTAAACCTTCAAGCACTATGTAAATGTGAATGATTATTACATAAGGTTAAAAGAGGAAACTCTCATTTTAGCTGACTTTCTGAGCTGTCTTTTATGTTACCTGTGAAAGGGACATTAATGGTTACTGAACATAAAAGTAAATGTCAGTGTAAAACTTGAAATTACTGTGTTTTAGGGAGAGATAGGTGTTATTTTTCACATTTTTTATGTAGTGTGAGTGGCATGATATGGAGTAATGTGAAAAAAATTGTAAATAAGCCTGAAGAGTGCTTATTTTAAGACATGGCATGAAGCCAGCTTATGCGCTATCTTTACAATATTTGCGAAAATGTGTGACATTTGTCACTGTTTAAAGAAGAGACATTTTCTCACAATATTTATCTGTCAAAATGATATAGTGCAACAGAGCCATAGTTGTGTTTCCCAAGACCTAGTGTATAATCCTTTGCTTTCTAAATGAGATTGACTCTACTTACCTTGACCTTACTGGAAGGATAATGGGTGGACAGAGAGAAGGAATATGGTAATGAGGCTGACCCTAGGACAAAATGTTGACACCTCTTCCTTTCCCTTTCTTACTATTCCCTTATAAATACCTTGTTTACCCATCTACTCTGCTACTTAGGTCTTGTGTCATTAAAACTTCTTTTTTATTTTCAGCCTATTCCTAACTCTCTAAGTTGGCAGCTGACAGTGTAGTGGGCCTTGAATGAAGACTCATTTCCCAGAGTTCAAACCTAGCCTCTAACATTTACTAGCTATGTGATCCTGGGCAAGTCACTTTACCCTGTTTGCCTCAGTTTCTTCATCTGTAAAGCAAGATGGAGAAAGAAATGACAAACCACTCCAGTATCTCTGCCAAGAAAACTCTAAATGAGGTCACAGCCAGACACAACTGAAAATGGCTCAAGAACAACAAAGCTTCGTAGGGGTCTCTCTAGCTATTTTGGTAAATGTATCCATTCAAATGGGAAGAGTCAAGAGAAGATTTTCCTCTTTTCCCATTGTCTTCTACTTCTAGGTAATACATGGGTATTTTATCAGTGGTAGAAGGAGATAGTGTTTTAGGTCACCGGATTACAAGATTTAAAGCTGAGGTCTAGTCATCTAGACCAACATAAGGAAACTGAGGCCCAGAGAGAAGAGTTTGCTCAAGGTCACACAGCTATAAAGTGATAGAACTAAGAGATCTTGTGACTCCATGTCTGGTACTCTTGAGCATTTAGTCTGATGTACATGCTCTATAGATGAGAGATCGAGAGAAGATGTGGCTTGTCCAAAGTTTTGCAGTTAAGTTGCAGGGTCTGTATTGAAATTCTGGTTCTCTGACTTCAAATCTAGCACTTTTGCCCTTACATAGAACCTCCTTCATTAGACCGTCATCTCCATGATCAGGGACTGTGTTAAATCTCTGTATTTCCAGTGCTGCCTCAAGGCCCAGGCTGTATACAATGTCCCTCTAAGTGAAGAATATTTGATAAGAGGAACTTTTCACTTCCATGTCCTACCCATTTCATTGGGCCTGACTATACCCCAATATACCTAGGAAACTTTAGTTTGAGCAATGAATAGATACAGAACAAAATTATCTCAATTCATTTTTACAACAATCTTATGAGGCAATCACGGGGAGTGTGGTATTAATTTTATAGATGAGGGAACCGAGGCCTAGAATGATTAAGGAATTTGTTCTAAGTCACATGTCTATTAGGTGACATGCTCAGTGGTTTTTCCTCTAAAATATATCTACATGAAAACTTATATAATAATATGAAGCAATATATGACATTAACACAATACCTTGCACATATTGTCGTTCAGTCATTTTTCAGTTACGTCTGTCTCTTCTTGACCCCATTTGAGGTTTTCTTGGCAAGGATACTGGAGAGGTTTGCCATTTCTTTCTCCAGCTCATTTTACAAATGAGGAAATAGGCAAACAGGGTTAAGTGACTTACCCAGGGTCACACAGCTAGTAGGTGTCTGAGGCCTGATTTGAATTCAGGAAAATGACTCTTCCTGACTCCAGGCCCAATGCTTTATCCGTGTACCACCTAACTGCTTACCTTGTACATAGCAGGTGTTTAATAAATGTTTGTTGGCCAATACTTCTACTTTTGTAATCTGAAGGCAGCTGAGGGAAAACCATTGATTGGGAATTAGAAAACCTGAGTTCTACTCCTGAGTCTGGCCTTTACCTTGGTCAAAGGACTAGAACAGAATATAAACTACTCAAGGGCAGGCCTAGTTTTGTTTTTGTTCCTGTATTCCCTGTGACTAATGCAAAACTTTGTGCAGAGTAGGAACTAGATAAATGTTTGCTGATTTGAGTTGAATTAGATAAGTCATTCCATCTTTCTGGGCCAAAGTTTCATCATCTATAAAATTTGGGAGTTTAGAAAAGCCAGAATCCCTTCCAGCCATATACTTCTATGTTGGGAATTTTAGATGAAGTAACATGGCAAGTTGGTAGGGGAATGGTTTAGGGGAGGGATGGGGCTTTGTTCTGTAAAATTGGGATCCAGGCAAAAGGCCTCACTTAAGGGTCTAGAAGGCCACATGTGTCCTTAAGGCCTCAGGTTCCCCACCCCTGGTTTAGGGACAAATGAAGTTTCCTGGTCTCTCTCAAATCATACTGAAGAGGCAGCTGCTCTCCACCAAATAGGTCATTGACTTCCAGACTATGGAATTATATATTTGTATAAGTAAGACACAGCCAGTCAAAGTTTTTGTAGAAAAGGAAGTCCAAACCTCTCCTGCCTCCCCAGTCCCCAAAGATGTGTGAGAGCAATAACATCTCCTAAACTTGATGGTGGTTATTCCAGCCTTTATCTTGGGGATACTAAGTTGCCTGAAAAGTCTGATGAGATAACTCTTCTACCTTTGGCTTAAGAGAAAGAAAGCTATAGGAGCAGAGAAAAGCCAGGTGATTAGTAGAAAGTGAGGGTTCTATGATATTTGCCCTGTAACTTAGTGATCCTTTTCATCTTGCCAGCAAGCAGTCGATGGTATTGTGTAGGTAATTTGTGTTGTAGATCGTTTCCTGAAAGCTCCCCAGAGTCATCAGGCAACAGCAACTGTCAATCATGGAAGCAGCAGTGGAATGTGTGGATTCTGGAAGTGGGAAGCACTACCACCTCTGATCAATCATTGGCACTCCCCGTTCTTCACTTAGAATGAAATTTAGTAGACATATTAAAATGCAGCCAAGCACAATAAAGTGCAGTTTGAAGTCTAAAATACAGCTTGTCAGCAGAGTATTTAGTAGTGTGCTTTAATATGCATAAGTGCAAACAAAAATTTAGTGTGTAGGCTAAAACACACATTAGCAATTTCATAAGTGATCTGAAATTGAAGGATACAGGAGGAACTTTTTGGAAGGTTTAAACAAGAGGGGACCAAAAATGCTGTAAATCTTCAGGACAGCCTCCTTTTTATTCCCAAATAGAAAACATTAGGTTTCCAGGCTATAACAGTTGTGTTTTCTTTATTTTATTTCATACACCTGGGCCGATCTCTTGACACCTGCATTCTCTGCTGGGGCACAGGAGATGCCTGCTGCTTTGGAAGAATTCTGATGCTGCAGTGCAAGAGATGGAAGGCCAAGTTGTTCAAAGTCATTGGGCAAACAGAAGCAAAGCTACCAGATGGAAACTCAGCTTTGCATCAGACTTTAGAAAGGGGATTTGGTTCAGCATCATCACCCAAAGTAGAGAAGGATGCTTGCCTTGGTGATTGAGCTCTATTGAGTTAGCAGACAAAGTAGAGGTGTTGCTACACATCCAGCTAAAGTAGTGCATGAGGGCAGAACACAACACAAGGAGCATGTGTGGACCTGAACTAAGCTCCCTCTGGTCATTTCAAGGATGCATTTGCTCAACACTGAGGTTCTCTGGGGTGATGCAGCATGGTCCCTCTTGATGATAGTAAGGGTTTTACTCTCTTGCTAAAGAACATGCTCAACTCCATATAACTCCCCCTATCCCATGATAGGGTACTTCATAAAATAGGATTGACCACCAACCTGGGAAGAGTGACTCACTCAGTGGATCTTAAAAGGAACGACTCCACCCCATCTTTCCCTGACTCTTAGAAGTAGCTGGTGATGCAATGGATGGAGCATGAGGTCTTAGTCAGCAAGATCTGAGTTCAAATTTGACCTCAGACATTCACTAGCTGTGTAACCCTGAGAAAGTCACTTAACCTCTCTCTTTCTCAGTTTCTTCATCTGTAAAGTAGGAATGATTATAGCCCCTACTTCATGTGAAGATTAAATGAAATATTTATTTTAAAAAAGCATTTAACACAATGCTTGACATATAATAGGTGCTTATTTCCTTTCCCCTTTCTTTCCCTTTTTTTCCATCTAAGGAATAGCTTGAGACTCTCTTTTGGGCTTCCCATCAGGAGTTTCTCTCAACCCCTCCAACTATGGTGGCTATTTTAATGTGGCAACATGTGCTACCTAGGTTAAGTCTGAGCCTGGGCAGCTTCTAAAGATTTGTGTTCCTTTCTTTGAACACAGGTGGCCAAACAGAATCCTGAGTTTAAGAAGTTGGGAGCTCCCAGGTCCCTCATTTAGAGCTGACTGGCAATGGGAGGGGCTCTCAGAAGCTATATCCTTTTTGGAGAAGATGACCATTAATAGAAGTTTGCGCCTAAGCTATGCCCTGATTTTCCAGCGGATTTTCCTGCCTTAAGGAAATTGTTAGGACAGTATCAATTGGTTTTTTCCCTCTGTTCTCAGAGGACCAAAATGATATACTTATGTTGGAGTCCAAGGTACAATATGTCCAACTGTGGCTGATTAGAGCAATGTGAACTTGGAAGGCTCTACCACAGATTGGGCACAAATAGTCCATATGAACATGTGGAGTGGAGATGTCTCTAAATCTGTGCATTTCATATTTCTTTTGGGCTATTGCAATTCTGCTTTGCTTATAGAGCACAGTGCCTTCTTTGATGAGGCATACCATGCTGGGCAGTACTTTACCAATGTCTCCCATGTCACACAATCATTTCCAAAGTTCTTCAGAGAGACCTTGAGAGTGTCCTTGTATTGCTTCTTCTGAATACCGTGTGAGTTCTTACCTTGCATGAGTTCTCCATAAAATAGACTTTTTCACATTTCTGGCATCTGAACAACACAGCCAGTCCATGTGAGTTGTGTTCTCTGAAGCGGAATCTGAATGCTTGGCAATTCAGCTCGAGAAAGAATCTTAGTATCTGGTACCTTATCTTGCCAGGTGATCTTCAGAATACTCCTAAGACAATTCAAATGGAAGTGATTCAGTTTGTTGGCATGGCACTGGTGCACTGTCCAGTTTTCACAGGCATATAACAATGAGGTCAGCACAATGGCTCTGTATACCTTTAGTTTGGTAGGCAGCTTAATACCTCTTCTCTCCCACACTTTTCTTCAGAGCCTCCCAAACATTGTACTAGATCTGGCAATGCATACATCCAATTCATCGTCTACGTAGACATCCCTAGAAAGTATACATCCAACTTATCCACAGCATTCAAAATTCCTCCATTTGCTGTAACTGAGGGTTTCACATATGGATGGTGTGGTGCTGGCTGGTGAAGTACCTGTGTTTTCTCAGTGTTAATTGTTTGGCCAACATCAACCCAAGAAGTAGAGAATCAATTGTTGTATCTCAGCATCAGAGGCTGTATTGACTGCACAATTATCTGCAAACAAAAAGTCACTCACCAACTCTCCCTCCACTTTAGTCTTAGCTGGTATGTAGCCTTTTCAAGTTAAATATTTTGCCATCAGTAAGGCAGCTGACCTTGAAGTTGTTTTTGTCCTTGTTGAACAGTGAAGGTGAAATGACGGCTTAGCTGTCTCACTCAAATTTCAAGTTTTAACATTTTATGTATCAACTTCCCAGGGCGGGGTGTGTGTGTGTGTGTGTGTGTGTGTGTGTGTGTGTGTGTGTGTGGATGTGTAATATAATAGAAATTAAAGGTTATTGTTTCATCTTTTTATTCTTTGTAGTGCCTACTTATTAGTCTTTTGTTTGTTTGTTCAATTATTTTTTAAGTGGAGAAAATAAATACCTGTCTCAAACCTGATCTATATTGTTTATTGAGTAACTTTCTCATTACTTTTGGGGGAGATTTGAGGCTTGAGGTAAAATTAAACTGTAAGTGATTTCCTCTGAGGCTCTGAAGAGGGGTCATAAAAACCTAGAGAATATAAGCAAAATAACTTCATCCCTATCTTTAGAGGTCAAGAACCCCCAGTACTGAACTCAATAATTCCATGAGTCCAGAGCTGGTCCTGCTTAGTGAGAGGGAATCCTTAGTTATCCTGGACCCAGGGCCTTATTACAGCATCATAACATTTCCTGTCTTACCCCCACTTCCTCAGATTTGTGATTTAATTGTTGTATCAAACTGACATTGAAAAAGCTATATTGCCTCTCATAATAAGGGCTTAGTTTAATAGTTGGTCAGAATCTGTCTGTTATTCTTACATTGTTGATGTATGGCTGTGAATCATGAGAAGAATTAAAGTAGAGAATCACCAGAATGGTAATTGAGAGGCACATGATGGGTATGAATAGACTGTACAATATTATCAACCAAGGACTGAGCAAGAAAAACAGTACAAAGGAAGCTGTCAGTAAGATTTATGATGGGAAAAGATAGTGAGTGAGTCATGTGGTACAGAGCAATGGATAATTGATGGACAGCTTGAATGCACCACTGGCATATTCATAAAACATCAAGAGAACTAGACCAAGCCCTTCAGTGTGTTAGGTGCACCCTTGTGGAGGACATGGACGAGACTCACTCCAGAGGAGAGGGCTTGGGTGACTTGTAATCTACATCTCTGAAGGGATTATTTACATCTATGAGATCATGATCCATTGAAGTATAGATGTATCTGTCAGACCTGAAGATTCACTGAAGTTTCTGTACTCAGTTAAACAATGGTTCTGAAAATCATAGAGTTAATTTAATATCATTGGAAATCTCCATTAACCCCCTCCATAAAATAGATAATTGAAATCAATAAAAAATATTCAAAGTTATGCCTGGAATAGCTGGGTGGCTTGGTGGATAGAGTATTGGGTCTGGAACCAGGAAGATCTGAGTTCTAACCCCGTCTCAAATAGCTGTGTGATGCTGGACAAGTCCTTTAACCTCTGTTTGCCTTAACCCACTGGAGAAGGAAATGGCAAATCATTCCAGTATCTTTGTCAAGAAAACACCAAAGACAGTATTGGCAGGTGATGATTTACAGTCACAAAGAATTGGGCACAACTGAATGACTGAAACAACAACAAATTAAATCTGCCTTGACCATTAACCATATTCCTTCTATTAACTATGGGTGTTCTCTAAAACTCCATCTGAGGTCTTCTTCTCTTCTTTGTCTACACTCTATGGAGACTTCATCAGTTCTCCTAAGTTTATCTTGATCAGATGACTCTCATGTCTATATGTGGACCCTGGTTTCTTTCCTGAATCCGTTACCAGCTGTCTTTTCAACATTTCCAACTGCATACCTACTAGACATTTCAAACTCAGCAGTATAAATGGGACTCATTATCATCTTTCTACCCCAAACTCTTCCCATCTTCTCTACTTCTGTTTTAGGCACCTCCATCTTTATATTCATCTTCTTCTTCCTCACCTCTTTAACCCAACTCTCTTCCACACTTCCTTATTTCTATAAAGGGTCAATTGTTCAATAAATTTTCAGTTGTGTCTAAATCTTTGTGACTCCATTTTGGATTTTCTTGGCAAAGATACTGGAGTGGTTTGCCTTTTCTTCCAGCTCATTTTTATGAATAAAGAAATGTAGGCAAACAGGATTAAGTTACTTGCCCAGGGTCACACTGCTAATAAGTATCTGAAGCAAGATTTGAACTTAGGAAGATGAGCTTCCCTCACTCTAGGACCAGCACTCTATCCACTGTGCCACCTAGCTCCCCCTTTCTCCCTCTACCTCCAATTGTCTTGGATCACTTTATTGATAACAGTAACCAAGTCTTTCATGGTTGATCATTTCAGCATTGCTGTCACTATGTACACTGCTTTCCCAGTTCTTCTTATTTCACTTTGCATCAGTTCATATAGATTTTACCATGTCTTTCTGAAATCATTATCTATGATACCTTTTATGATAATGTAGTTTCCTTGATTATCTCTTCTAATTATGTCTATTTTTGCTTTGTCTGAGATCATGATTGCTACCTACCTCTGCCTTTTTAACTTTAGCTGCAGCATATTAAATTTTGCTTCAGCCCTTTATTTTAATTGTATGTGTCTTTCTTTTTCAGGTGTGTCTCTTGTAGGCTCTCTTGTTTCTGTGGTGCTGCTTCCAAATGTGTGGGTTCTGGACAGATCTCCATCGTAGTGTCACAGATTTTTCATGCTGACCTTTCAACTTTCCTTAGGCCAGAAAAAATGTCTCACCCTGATCTTTCATTGACTCTGCTGCTCTAAAATTTTATTTGAGATGTTATTTTAAAGTTGTTTGGAGGGGAATGTTGGGAGAGTTCAAATGGGTGGTTGCCCCTATTTCAACATCTTGGCTCTGCCAGCCTTTGGCCTTCTAAAATGTATTCTGATATAGCCTCCTAGTCCCAGTTGGATGCTAGAAATGTTGTGATGAAATTTAATTAAACACATCTCATTTCAGCCCGACTCAATTCAATTCAATAAGACTTTGGACTGTCTCTATGGAAAAATAGGGGCTGGGATCCTCTCATATCCCTTCTACCTGAAAAAAAAAGGACTCTTTTTTTGCCTTCCTTTCCTACTAGCAATTTTATACTAAGAGGGACAAAAAGTCAGAGGTGCTATTGTTGTCTGTAGCTGTTGGTGAGTACATTTCAGAATTATCTAGCTAATTTAGATTTGGGGAGTTCAAATTTTTAATTTTATAGGTAAGGCAACTGTGAACATGTGATTTGTCCAAGGCCCGTTTGGGTTGGGTATTGTATATGCCATTGAATACATACAAAAAGCCTAAAAATACATTTAAATAATGATGAAGTCCAGTCAGAGGCAAAGACAGTCAGCAACTGATAATGTCTAGTTAGAGACAAGGGCAAGTTGAGAGGAAATACCTTTTGATTATAAAAATATATTCAACCAAATGAGGCAGTTGGTACATGAGCCACTGATTAGGTACCCTAGGGTTATTGGTAGGAGAGATAAGGTAATTAGAAGATCTACACTTCCAGATTGAAATCCTAAAATGTAGCAGACTATTTACATTCTGAGGAATCAAAGTATATCCATTCTCCTTGTTCTAATACAGAGGAAGGTCCTGCCTTTAATGCAGGCCCTGGGGATTCTGATTTTAGTGTGGTCTTGCTTTTCAGTAGAAAAACAAAATGTTGAAAGAAGTTAGACTGGATCAAAGAAAGGTGAATTCATGAAGCTCTTATTTCTCCTGAAAAAGAAACTTACCATTGCCTGTGTTAAAAAAAAATGTTAAAAATTAAATTGAAAAGAAAACATTGGTATTCTTGACAAGGATTAGTGTTTGAGTTATTGGTGGGAAAGATCTTCCTTTAGTGATAGCCTAAATTTTGGAAAATCAGAAGGAGTGAGCATGAGAAGTTGGTTGAACTTTTGATTAATACTCCAGAGTCTTTTCTTATATTAAGGCAGTGATGTTAAGTCCTTGTCATATCTGGGTCTGCATATATTTATGTCATTGCCATTGTCAACAGAATAATTATATGTCTCACATCCCATGTTTATACACACACATACATAAATACACATGTATGTGTTTGTGTGTATAATACCACCACTAAGGAAAAAATGCATTTTTAAAATTATAGTGCTTTATGTTTATGCAGCACATTTTCTCAAGAAATTTAAATCACAGTGGAATAGGCAGGCAAATTTCTAGTGGATATAAAAATGTACAAGACAATGTTATACTGATTTTCAAACCCAATGAGCCAGATTCTCCTCTCTAAGCTCAGAGAGTAAGCAAAACATCCTCAGCCCCAAGTCCAGACCCTTTGCTATTTTTTCCACATTTCTAACTTATCACTAAATAGAGAGGGATTTGTTTCCTAGGACCAGGGCACTCCACAACCATTAATTAATCCAGTCACTTTTATGACCAACAGGCAGAGAATTGGCTAAGTTAAGTGTGCAGTGGGTGGGAAACATGGTGAAAGTAACTGGTTCACACAGAGACTGGATGCATGAGCTTGATCTCATCAGCTTCATTCCCTGAAAAACTGAGATACTGAGATGGATAGGATGAGCAAAAGAGGAAAACAAAGGCTTTGTATACATAAGGAAAAATACAGTGTGAAAAAGAGGATACAGTATTATATATATATTTATATATATATATATTTTTTTGAAATGTGTGCATTGCTATTATTTCTTGTTTTATTAATCCAGTGCTTAGCACAGTGTCTGGCACATAGTAAGCACTTAATAAATGTTTATTTATTGATTAGTTGATATGCTTTCATTTTTTTAAACATTATTACTACCCATGACTCCTTTTCCTCCTAATAGAATCCTCTTTTGTAACAATATGTGCAGACAGGTAAAAACAAATCAACACACTGACCATGTCTGAAAATATATAGCTCATTCTACACTTGAGATCAGATACCTCTTTATCAATACAAAGGAATCATACTTTACCAGTACTAAGATTCTGAAATCTCAGTTGGTAATTACATGCTCTTTTATTTTGTTAAATGATATTTTATTTTTCCCAATTACATGTACAGACAATTTTTAACATTCATTAAAATTTTTTTATGACTTCCAAATTTTCTTTTGTCTTCTTTTACTTTCCCCCTCACTGAGATGGTAAGAAATGTGATAGAGATTATATATGCTCATGATCAAAACATATTCAGTATTAGTTATATTGTGACGGAAGACAGACCCAATGAAAAAAAACAGACAAAAATAAAGTGAAAAGTAATGTGTTTTAATTCAGACTTCATCAGTACTTTAATCCTTTCTGGAGGTGGATAGCATTTTTTCGTCATGAATTCTTTAGAATTGTCTTGGATCATTGTATTGTGGAGAATAGCTAAGTCATTTGCAATTGTTCATTGTATAATATTGCTGTTACAGTGTACAATGTTCTCTTGGTTCTGTTCACTTCACTTTGCATCAGTTTCTGTAAGCCTTTCCAGGTTTTTCTGAAATCAGTCTGCTTGTCATTTCTTATAGCACAACCAGTATCCCATCAGAATTATATACCACAACTTTTTCAGCCATTACCCAACTGATGGGAATCCCCTAAATTTCAAATTCTTTGCCACTACAGAAACAAGTGTTACAAATATTTTTGTACAAGTAGGTACTTTCCCTCTTTAAAAAATGATCAGAGTTTTAAAGTATTTCAATGCCAGCATTCTTTCCACTATGCAACCTATCTGCCTGCTTCCTTGGAGTATATGATTAATAGTGGTATCACTTGGTCAAAGGTTATGTACCTTTGCTTAGTGCCTTTTTAAAATATAACTTCAATTTTTTTCCAGAATGGTTAGAATAAATCACAGTTCCACCAATAAGATATCAGAATACCTGCCTTCCCACAGCCCCTCCAACATTTGTCATTTTTATCAAACTGACAGGTCTAAGCTGAAACCTCAGAACTCATTTAATTTATTTTTTGTCATTTAGTTGTTTCAGTCATGTTAGACTCTTTGTGATTCTATTTGGGTTTTTTTTTTGGCAAAGATACTGGAATGGTTTGCCATTTCCTTCTCTGTCTCCTTTTACAGATGAGGTAACTGAGGCAAATAAGGTTAAGTGACTTGCCTAGAGCCGAATAGCTAGTAAATGTTAAGAGGCTGGATTTGAACTCAGGTCTTCCTGACTCCAGACCTGGTGCTCTATCCACTGCACCACCTATTTGTCCTATTTAATTTATACCTTTTTTATTTTCATTGATTTGGAGCATTCTTTCATATGATTTTGATAGTTTGCATTTCTTCCTTTGATACCTACTTGTTCCTATCTTTTGACCACTAATCTGTGGGAAATAGATTGGCTCTTGTTTTTATATTTGTACCAATTTCCTACATACCTAGAATTCAATATATTCAACAATTTTACCAGGCAATTTACATCAATGCATGTGGTGCCAAACTCCAAACTGAATGAACAAATGATTTGGCAGACACATTTAAATACAGGGTATCTCAAAGTAGATGTTCTGTAGGAATCGCCAATTCAACATGTTCAGAATACAACTCCATTATCTTTCTTTTCAAACCTTCCCCTCTTTCCAACAGTCTTACTGTTGTCAGTGGATACTACAGTCACCAAAACTTACAATGTAGGATCTGCCTTTAGAGGCCATGAGGTGCTGCTGTAGATAGGTCACTTACTACTAAACTCAAATCTGACCTCAAACACAAGCTAGTTGTGTGACCTTGGGCATCTCACTTAATCTCTCTTTGCCTTAGTATCATCATCTGTAAAATGGGAATGACAGTAGCACCTACCTGTTAAGGTTGTTGTGAGGATCAAATAAGATGATACTTGTGCTCTGCAAACCTTAAAGTAATTTCGATTTATCAATCAATTAACAAATATTAATTAGCATATATTTTCTGCAGTTTCATGTGCTTCTGTTACAGAGGAAGAAGAGATAGAGAAAATATATGTAGAATGTGATAGGATTCTAAAAAACAAATCAACATGTGTGTGTGTGTGTGTGTGTGTGTGTGTGTGTATACACACACAGGTGCTTGGTGACTATCAATGTAAAGGTGGTCACATGGGATATGGTAGATAATTTGTTGGAAAATATCATTCCTCATTAAGAAATGAAATAAGTCAAGAGTGGTAGATCAGATTGATAAAGTATTTGTAAGCTTTTTTAATGTACCATTTTATGCACTAAGCACTATTGCTGGTGATACAAATCTAAGCAAGCAAGACAATATCTGTCCTCAAAGAGCTTGCATTTTAAGAGGGAAAGACAACACATAAAACTACTCAGAAACCTATGTGTGTGTGTGTGTATATATATATATATATATATATATATATATATATATATATATACATATATACATATATACACGTATGTATATTTTTTTCTAAAGAAGGCTTTGGAAATGATTAGTTATTAAACAGCAGCAAACACTTATCCAAATGAAATTGACTATATTTTGATAGATAAGAAACGCCTATTTCTTAGGGTCTTTCTCTCTATCCCCCAAATACTACAGGACTTTGAGAAATATATCAATATCCTCTCAAAGACCCTAACTTCCCACTTCATTAGTTAGCTCAACTTCCATAATTCTCATCTCACCTTTATTTCTTCAACTGTACTCAGGGATAGTCACACCCTTGATCTTTCCCACACCCACTTTCGTGATCAAATTCCCCTAACTGATCACAAACTCATAGGATCTAGACTTAGAGCTGGAAGAGACCTGAGAGGCTTGTCTAGCTTTCTATTTCTTCCTGTGACTTACCTTTCCTGTGCCAATTCTTTGTTCTTACCATATCTTTTAGTCCATTCAGAGGTCTTGAAGACCATCACCCCCGACGTGGCTTCACTTTTCTACCTTTCCAAACATTATTCTATAGCTAACCAGGATAACTTATTCCTTGTCCCCTTGTCCTACCATTGCTCATGCCTTGTCAAAACCCTGCTTTGCATTACCTCTGCCATCTACCTCCTGTGCTCTAATTGACATGCTACTGAATAGAGATGCAGGAACTCCTGTAAATATGCTGACTGAGTCCACTACAAATTTATGTTATCTAATATTTACTGGGCCCTTACTGCCTCAAGGTAGTCCTCATTATTCTTCCTTAATTGGCTTCTACCACATTCTCCACTGAAGCTAATTCAAATTTCTTCTCTCTTGAAGCTTCACCCATACTACTCCCTTATCCTCAGTAGATGTTATTGACTCATATTTTGCTGCAAAAACAGATGTCGTTTTGGATAGTGCTATCTTCTCTTCTTTACTCAATAACCCTCGACACTATCCTCCAATCTCTCCTTTACTCTAGTTTCTAATGAAGAGGTTGTCAATTCCTTTATTTATACACTTGATTCCAATCCCCCTCCTGTCTTCTCTGGAAGACTTGCTCCCCAAATCATTCTCCCCCTTTCTATAATTTTTAATTTTTTCCATATTTACTGGCTCCTTCCCTACTGCCTACAACATGCTCAGGTTTTCCCCATCATTACAAAAAAACCAAAACCCTTCACTTGACCAGATTATTTTCTCAAACTGTTGTTTTATATCTTTCTTCCCTTTCACAGCCAAACTCCTGGGGGGAAAAAGTTGCCTCTATTCCTTACCTCCACTTCCTCTTCTACTCATTTCCCAACCTTTGTAATCTGGATTTTGGCTCTTAAGACCCAAGGGAAATTGCTTTCTCTGAAAGTTATCAATGGTCTCTGAATTGCCAAACTCAATGGCAATTTCAGTCTTCAACCTTCTTGACTTTTCTGAATCATCTGACACTATATTGACCATCTTCTTTTCTTAAATACTCCTTCCTCTCTTTTTTCATGAACTCTGTTTTCTTCCAATCTACACCTGTTTGACTGTCCCCTCCCAGTCCCTTTCCCTGGATCATCATCTATGTCCCACCCCCTTAAGCAGGAATGCAGCCCTATTCTCATTCCTAGGCTCTGTTGCCTTTCTAAATGCTCTTTCAATAATCCCATCAACTCCCTTGTGTCCATTTATCATCTGCAGCCAGATGATTTCCAAATCAACAGACCTGGTCCTAATGTCTTAAGCAGACTCTAATCCTACATCATCAACTGCCAAGTAGACATTTCCAATTCTCCTGTAGGCATCTCAAACCCAACATATCCTTAGCAGAATTCATCTTTCCTCCTAAACCCACTCCTTTTATCTTCCCTATTTCTGTTGAGGTTACCACCATCCTTCTAATAACCTAGGTTTGCAACCTTGGGGTCAGTCTTCCTGGACTTTTCCTCTTATTTTCACTTTCCCACTCCCATACAACCTGTTGCCAGTTCCTGTCAATTGTACTTGGACAACATTTCTTCGATTCTCTTTACTCACATAGACACTGCCTCCACCCCTCCAATCTCTGCCCTTTCCAATCCATCCTCCTCACAGCCTCTAAAGGGATATTCATTAAGCATTTCCAGGCTCCAAGAACTCCAGAGGCTTCCTATTGCTCCTGGATCAATTACAGAATCCTATGGCCTTTAAAGGTCTTCACCCTCCGGTTCCCTCCTACCTTCCCAGACTTATTATGCACACTGCTATTTACACTCTCTTTGGGGACTTAGCTCAGTGCCTCTCGCACTGAACGAACGCCAGCTGAGTGAGTGGCTTCCCTGACTTCCCACAAATCCCGCTGACGTGCTACCATGGGCGGCTAGGTGGCAGCAAATAGCGCGCTGGGGCTGGAGACCCGGTTCAAATCCCGTCTCAGACACTTTGTCGTTAAACCCTGTATGCCTCATTTCCGGAAACAGCAAATTACTCCGGTATCTTTGCTGGGCTGGCGAAGAGAAACAACTAGTGACAAAAGGAGTTCTTCCTTCTGAAAGGAGCTCTCCCAGCCCTCTAATCTCCGTGCCTTTCCTCTGAGACTGATTTATCCTGTGTACATCTTGTTTGCACATAAATGTTTTCCTCATTAGACTGTGAGCTCCTTGAGGGCTGGAATTGTTTGTTTTTTGCTTTCTCGGTATCCCCCCGGCTTGCACATAGTAGGCCCTTTAAATGCCAGTTTTAACTCTTCCGTGACAGTCCCCTCCTGCCTCGGGCTTTTGCACCAGCCATCCCTCCCGCCTGAACTTCACTCCTTCCTCGCCTCAGCCTCGTGAATCCCAGGCCTCCCTCAAAGCTCAACCCAAGAGCCTCCCTTTACAGGAAGCCTGTGCCCATCCCCCCAGTCACTTTCTTAGTTCGTATACGTTTTAAGATTAATTTTCCGCAAATATGTTATTTCCCCTATGAGTAGAAGGCCAGTCGCTCGGTTCATTCTCGTCTCTGCCTCCTGCGTCACACATAGTAGGTGCTCATTTAATGAAAGAACGGAAGGTCGTTTGTACCGGTGGTTACCGCTGGATTCCTAATGTGACATTACATTTTGTTAGGTGACTGCTGGTGTTCCTGCCGGGGGAGAGGGACAGACAGACAGACAGGCAGAGAGGGAGGAAGAAGACGGACGCGACTGTAGAGTGGCGAAGGAACTAGCTGGGGACGGGGACGGGGACGGGGACGCGGGGGAGGGAGGGAGGAGAGGAGGGAGGAGCGCGGGGAGCCGAGCGGCCGCCGGCCGGTTAGGGTTAGGGGGCGGAGGATCCCGCTTGCCAGCAGCAGAGGGCGCCCCGCGCTCCCGTGTCCAGCCTGCTGGGGCTGGGGAGAGGAGAGGAGCCAGAGCACCGGCGGCTCCTGCCACGTATTCCTCCGGCCGCGGCGGTGAGGCAGGAAGCCGAGGTGAGAGTGGGGCTGGCGGCGCCGCCGAGGGGTGACCCTCCGAGCAGACCCGGAACCACGGGCTGGGGGCGCGCAGCGGCGGGGCTGGCCGGGACCTCCTCTCCCTGAGCCCGAACCGGGGCTGGCCACCCTCGGGCAGTTGCAGACCCGCCTGCAGGGCTGCCCAGCGGGCTGAACTCCGAGCCCCGGGGAGGAAGGAAGGGGCCGAGAGAGGACGCGTCCCCGCCCGTCCCAGCTCAGGAAGTGCGGCCGGGGCCGCCCCGAGAGCAAGCGGGAAGCGGGCAGCGGAGCGGAGCCGGAGCCGGAGCCGGCGCGTGGCGTGGGGAGGGCGGGGGAAAGTTGGGGCGGAGTGGGAGCTCCGAGCGGGCCGGGGCTGTGGGCTAGGAGGCTCAGGCTCGGGCAGGGAGAAGGCAGAAGTGGAGGGGGTGCTGGGAGTTGGGGCCGGGCATCGCCGGAGTTTGGGGAGGAGGTCGGGTCACCTTTGGGCTGGACGGAGCCGGGGCCGAGGAGGGGCGCTAGCAGAGGTCGGGAGCCGGCAGCCTCTGGAAACGAAGGAGGGGAGTCAGCCATAAGTTTGGGTCCTGAGGACGTGTGGGAGGGTCTGCTCCTCGTGGCCCACGCTGACCCCAGGAAGTGACTTCTGCTGGGATCGGGGTCCGAGGGCGGATAGGTGGCCGGGTAGGATGGACGGGAGCCTCCGCGCTCTCCCTCTCTGCCTCGTGGGAAGTTCTGTCCGAGCCTCGGAGTGGGTGTCAGTGCTGGGCTCGGGGACGTCTGCTGACCCCAAGCAGGCTCACTGAAGCGGGGATTGTAAGGGGAGAAGGGTCAGGAGACAGCCGAGGCAGTAGAGGAGAGCCGGCCTCAGAGAGCTAAGAGGGGGTTAACAGTTTGTGGTTACTGCGGAGCCTCCAGTAGTGCTTAATCCTCCGAGCCTACAATACTTGATCCTTGGGGAAGTCTGAACCAGTTTGAAAGGGTAAGACTTTCCGGAAGGCTCGCAGTTTAATAGGATTAGATTGCTTGAAAATCTGCTCATCTTTCACTTTTTCCACCTCATCCCTTCACCTTCATATCTTTTCCATGCTGTGGGTAACCTGGACACCCAGGGTTAAAGTATTGTTTTAATGAAATTTCCCCTTTATACATCAGCAACTTCTGCAGCCCCAAAATTCCATTCTAGTATGAGGGTCATCTTTGGGGTAAGTTGCAGCTCTGTTCTTGTATCTGGTTGTCTTTTATGGGGTTATTTCAGCAACAGGTGGTTCTGAGGATTTTGATTCCATAAACCTATTTATTACACACCTTAGGACAGTAGAGGTGAAAGGCGCTGCTTTTCTCAGTGTGCTCGGGAGAGTAATGGAGACCTAGATTCAACTTTAAGTCTGGGTTCTGCCATTATCTGTGCTTCCCAAGACAAGGCACTTAGTTGTCTCCCCTATTAGCTCTGTGATCTCCTTGAGTGAGAAGACCTTTTTTTTTTTTTTTGCCTTTTTTGTATCCCTAGCACTTAGCACAGTGCCTGCTATGTAAGAGCCTAATGGCGCTTCATAAATGATTATTAACTGACTACTTAGTTTCCTCATCTGTAAAATGATAGAAGGTCTCTAGGGTCTCTTCCAGCTTCAAAAGCATGTCATCCTGCTGAGGACTGGAATGGATTCCTAAGAGAGGCTGGACAATCTCCTTCCTTGGAGAACTTTTAAAAATGAGACCAGATCAATCGTGCAAGTTAAAATCCTGGCCCTACTACTGCAGAGAAATGTGGATAGGTTTAAAAGGATAGTCTGGAGGCAAGAAAGGCTATATATATAGCAGGAGTGGAAAATTCAGCCTATCAGATCTCCAGCCCATAGGGTTTCAAGAGGTTAAGTGACATGCCCACTGTTAGGGAGTTAGTGGTAGGGCGCAATTGGAACTTATGACTTTGGATTCTTTGGTCCCTGGGACGTCATGCTATAGGTTCTCTTACATGTCTCATTTGATTTCCACAACAGTAGCGAGGCATGAAAAGAAGATGCATTGGGATTCCAGAGGCTAGATTTGAGGGCTGCCGGGGCTATTTAGAAATACTAGCAGTAGCACATCCATCAGATTTTGTCACCTTAGTAGGCCTCAGTTTCCCTCTTTGTAAAATGTGATGGGGTTGGATTGGATGATCCCTCAGGTACTTTGTGACTATGATTTTTTTTTTTGTCCTATGACATAGGCAGGGCAAATCTAATTTCCATTTTTACCGATGCCGCTTAAGCGCCCTAGAAGTTGTGACTTGCCCAGAGTTACACAACCGGTGGCTCTGGGATTTGAGCCTAAATCTTCTAACTCCCACTCTAGGTTCTCTTTATACTTTTAACATTTACTTCCCAGGGTTGTTACAAGCATAAAATGAGAAAATATATGTAAAGTGCTTTGTAAACCTCAAAGATATGTGTGTATGTATACACATGTATATATGTATATTATATATACTGACACACCCTTATATATGTACACACATATATACGTATATACACATATATACATATACATACATATTAGATTATAAACTCCTTGAGGCCCTAAATATCTTTTGCCTCTTTTTTTATCTCCAGTGCTTAGCATAGTTCCTGGCATATAAGTGCTTAATAAATGTTTATTGTTCGATTTGTTGACATGTATTTGTGTATATATAAAGGTTAGCTGTTATGATAGTGGCTAAACATTTATTAAGAATGGAAAACACAACGTAACCGATAGATACACACACTTGGAACATGTACATGGTATGTGTTCTGACAGCCTAAAAATTCTGGACAGGAGGAGGAAACATCCAAGGCTGGGCTAAATGACCAGTTAGGTTGACCCTGAAGGATGTCCATGTGAGCCCCACAACTTGTAGGGTTCTTTTCAAGTTGAGTATTTGTGTGATCCCAGTGAGAGGGTAGGCACCATGTACCTTTTTTCACCTTCATGCCCATTTTTCATCCTCACTTGGACAGTTATTGGTGAGCTGGTCCATTTGACATCTCTCAACTTCAAATCATCCTTTTCTGGTAGGGTGGAAAACCAGTGTAGTGAAAAGCAAGTAAACAAATAATAAAAGAGCATAAGACAGCAGTATTCTCCCTCCTGAGTGGAAGGAAGAGTTGAGGTTCAGGTTAGTTTCCCTTAATCAAGTGTTGGTGGTGGTGGTGAAGTCACTTTTGAAATAAATACTCTTGTTTAACCAAATCCATTTCAGTAATCTGTTTTTTGCTGGCTCTTGAAAATTGCAGTTAGTCATGCTTTAGTCTGTGTTTTCAAAGGTAGTGGTAGAATTAAAGCCTCTACCTACTTATTTTACTAAATATTTGATTTGTTAGCCTAAGTTTTAAAATGTTTAATTTATAAAATTTACTTTGATTCATAGTGCTAGAAAATTGATCAGTCAAATTGACGTGAATGATCAGAGGTGGGGGTGTGTGTGTGTGTGTGTGTGTGTGTGTGTGTGTGTGTGTGTGTGTGCATACAGAGTTCAGATTTAAGGGGTAGCTAGGATATAGAAGTTAGGCTTCTAGGGATCTCAGGGATCAGGAAAACTTGGGTTCAAATACGACTTCTGACGACTCCATGTGACTATGGGAAAAATCCTTTCTCTGGTCATGACTCCTCATCTATAAAATGAAGAGATTGGATTAGATGACCTCAAGGTCTTTCTTTTTGGGCTCTAAAATTCCCAGAATAGCATCATGTTATAATAGTCATTAGGGCAGTGTTATTTTACTGTTTCCAGAAGGGGCTTTGGGACATATGGTAGCAAATTCTGTTGCCCTGGTAAAGGAACCCAATTATTGCCTTAAGCACACAAACGTAAATTTTTGACTTTGTCAATATCTATTTATTCAGCTTTTTAAATCGCATCTTTTACAGGAGTGCTTCAGGGCACAAGTACAGAAAGCTGATACATTAATTATAATAAGTAAAACATTACAGAGCAACAACTAACAATTTCATATAATAAAGTAGAAAAAAAAAGGTAGTCTTGGTACTACTGTTTGTGGGAAGACCACACAGAATAAATAGGAGATCTTACACCAGTAGAAATAATACATTTTAATCTATGAACCCCCTTCCATGTGTCCCCCTTTCTTCTATACCCCAACTCCTAACAAACCACTATACCTCCTTATGGGAATAAGCGAAGATTGTGGTTCAGTCTTTTTGCCTTTGGGCTTAGTTTTTACAGTTTGAGGTCCAATCAATCAACTGTCATTTTTAATAGCTCCTACTGTATGTGAGGCACCCTGCTGGATGCTAAGAATACAAAGTCAAAGGTAGTATTAATTCCCATGCGGTGCCCCCTCACCCCAATTTCCATATGGTAGCACCTCACTGATGAATGGAAGTACTTTCAGATAGGTAATTTAAATTTTCCTCCTCACTCATCACTCCAACCCCGGAACATCTGCTGGGGACAGGGAGAGAAGGGTGGAGGGCGGAGAGAAAGGGTTAAATTCTACCCAGCAAATTCAGGGGGCATTGAGCTGATGCTGAGTAGACACATAGTTGAAGAGAGGCCTCCATCTTCCAGATACATATAAATACAAATAAATACAAATATTTGGACACAGTGTGCAAGGTGTAGAAAAAACACTTTTGTCATGGCCTTGGTAGGGGGATTGGGGAAAGAAGGTGAAACAGATTTCTACTGTGCATAAACTGTTCTGTATCTCTTCCTCTCACTGAAAAATTGAATATTTCCTAAACTTGATCTTTGGTCTCTATTTTCCAACTTTTCTGTTCTGAAAAATCTCCGTGTTCTGTTGGGAGGGGGGGTAGGGAGAAGGTTTGAAGGGGGGTAGGGAATGTTCCAATCAATCCACATGCATTGATTAATATCTACTGTGTGTTTCCCCTGTGCTAGGCACTGGGGATACAAAGACAAAAGGGAATAGTCCTCAAGGAACTTATTCTTTTGGAGGTAGGGGAGAGAAGAACAAATATATGGAAAAAAAGTACATTTATAAGAATGTATGAGAATAGGACAGTTTTGGCTTTCTTTATACCCCCAGTTCTTAGCCTAGCACATGGAACATCATAAGTGTGTAATAAATGCTTAATGACAATCCACATATATATTTGTGTATATATGTCAAAACATAAAAAAATAAATTTTTATGTATACATACATATGTACATTTGTATATATGCATATACGTACGGGTATATGTCTGTGTATGTATATATAACAAAGGTTTTGGAGGGGGTTTGGTAGAGGGTGGCTTTAACAGTGGGGGGAGGGTGGGCATTGGATCAGGAAAGACCTTCTTTCTTGGTAGTGGTTCTTGAGCCATACTTAGAAGGAAGGCAAAGATTCTACAAGATGGAGGTAAAGAATAAGTGCATTCCATATATGAGGAACAGTCTGTACAAATACATTGATATGGGCACATAACAATGAGAAGGGTATTTTGACTGGAGTATGTGAAGGGGAGTAATATTGGGAAGGGCAGGGAATAGGCATTTATTAACTCTTGCCATGTGCCAGACACTATGCCAAGCACTATATAAACATTATCTCATTTGCTATAAGTATGGAAAGTGAGGTTGGAGCAACGTTGCAGAGGACTTTAAATCCTGAACAGGAGTATCTGTTTGTATGTACTTCTTTCGGGCCTCACTGTGATATGGGGATGACCCTCTGGGTTCTTTACTTATGCCAATAGAGCATAAACTCTGGTGAGTCCACATTGGAAAGGCTTCAGTTATACATGACCCATGATAAACTTGTTTGTTGTCCAAGGAGTACTTACTCCAGCTACATTTAGAATAGCTCATCCCTAGTTTGGCCCCAGAGTGATGGATTTTTCCTCCAAGACATCTTTCATAGACCATCTATGAAGTTATAGAGGGAATAAGGAGCTATACAGGTGGAGGCAGGACCCCTCTTAACAAAAGTACATCCTTGAACTATAGAAGAACTGGGAAAAACTTTACAATGATGCTTTGGTCTTGCTGGCACAAGTCTTGAAACCAGGAACTTAAAGCTGTGATGCTAGGCATCTTAATGCCAGTCACTTAATCTTTCTGTGTTTTGGTTTCCTTATTTCTGAAATGAGTGACTAGTTGACCCCTTGGGTCCTTCCAGCTCCATATCTGTGATGATATGATCCTATGCTATGTAGTCCAGTGCACATTTGCACAACAATCTGTGGTTTTCAAAATGCTGAAACACACGCATTTTATTTGAGGCTTATAACACTCCCATTTGGGGAAGAAGACAGGATAGCTCTTCTCTCTATACTAGAGGAGAGGGAAAGCAGTTGGACAGGTAGGAAAAGTAGGGTGGGATATTAGCACTGTCTTATAATAACTTGACAGTGCCTTTCTCCTTTGGGTCTTTGGTAACTAAGGTAGGAAACATTTAGTAAGATTCACTAGACCCGTGGTGGAGAAATTGGGACTTTTAGAAAGCTGTGGGGTAGTATTTCCTCA
This sequence comes from Gymnobelideus leadbeateri, assembly GCA_011680675.1. Lineage (NCBI taxonomy): Eukaryota > Metazoa > Chordata > Mammalia > Diprotodontia > Petauridae > Gymnobelideus > Gymnobelideus leadbeateri. The sequence continues at coordinate 113,210 of WOXC01003121.1, read as the reverse complement.
TTTGTAAAATGAGGGGGACAGTCTATTCCAAGGGTTCTTAGCCATTTTTTTTTTTTAACAGATCCTTTTGGCAGGTAGGTGACACACTGGATAGAGTGCTGCACCTGGAGTCAGGAACACTTGATTTCAAATCTGGCTTTAGATGTTAACTAGTTGTGTGACCCTGGGCAAGTCACTTAAGCCCTGTTTGCCTCAGCTTCCTCATCCGGAAAACAAGCTGGAGAAGGGAATGGCAAACCACTGTGGTATCTTTGCCAAGAAAATCTCAAATGGGGTCACAAAATCTAATACAACTGAACAACAACCACCATCCTTTGGCAGTCTGAAAAAGCCTGCAGACCTCTTCTCAGAATCATTTTTTTTTTTGGAGGGGGGAAGGTAGGGCAGTCAGGGTTAAGTGACTTGCCCAAGATCACAGAGCTAGTTTAGTATCAAGTGTCTGAGGTCACATTTGAACTCAGGTCCTCTTGACTTCAGGGCTGGTGCTCTCTTCACTTCACCACCTAACTCCCCCTCAGCCATCACTTCTATCTTGTAGTCCTGTGATTCGAGGTCCAGAATGTGAGGTTACAGGATCAAGAGGAGTGGGGAAGAGGGAAGGAGGAAGAATTGAATGGGTGGGCAGTCGGTAGAAGATGGAAGAATATTCCATGGCTGACATGCATATTAAAGGGTTTTGTTAAATATTGGTATAATTTCCATCCAGCCCTATAGGCTTTCTCACCAGGCTTTGAAGTTCTCATGTTAGAGGCAGATTTTGACTACTTGTGGTAGCATCATAAATGAGTTTCCACAATAAGTACGTATGCTGAGAAGGAAATTATATTCCACTAGAGTGTTTGTTGTGACTGATGCCAGATTTTTGCTGAGAATTTTATTAAGATTCACTTAGTCTGTGAAAAGTACTTCTTGGTTCTTTGGATATTAATTAGGAAATAGTTAAAAATAAGAAATGTCTCTGTTTTGAAATGAGGGTTTGTTAATTTAATCTTCTTGAACCTTCACAACTGAATGTAATTCCTATATGATTTACATTTATGTAGTCGATTTCATAGAGTCAGAGAAATAATTTAACTCAATCCCTTCATTTTACAAAGGAGGAAATTTATGTTTCCTCCTAAAGAGTTTAAGCAACTTGACTAATGAATTGGGTTCATTTTATACATTGATTATTGCCAGTAGAGTTTTCCTTAGATGCCAATATGACTGTATCACTCCTGCTCAATAAACTGCAGTGTTAGGACCTGCCTAACAGGGCTGAAGTCAAACTCACCTCTCCTGCCGCCTCTACGGCACTCCAATCGCCTTCTGCGATTCCTGTCGCCCCTATGACCCTGCTTGCCGCCACAAGCCCTTCTCCAGCTGTCCCTGCAGTCTGGTCACTCTGGTCGCCCCAACGACCCGGGCTGCTTCTACAACCCTCTCTCCAGCTGCCACCACAGCTCTAGTCACTCTGGTCGCCCCCACGAACCCCTTGGGGGAAGTCTGCTCCTCTGAGAACAGACAAAGGAGTCCTGACACCAAGATGTAATGTCTTGCCGTTTAATCTCTTTCTCATTTACAATCACCTCATCTCTCTCTCTCCTCCCCCTTTCATCTTGCTCCCCTCCTTTTAGCTCCTTTCCCCTCCGCCCCCCTCGTCTCGTGCCTCAGCAGTAACAAGCTTCTCGTAGCAGGGTAGTGCTCCCCTGTTAGCAGCGCATACTCAATACCCCAAAATCACGGGGGAGAATAAATGCCCAGGTGCCTCCAACCCTGCTTGAGTTGCTCTGTCCTTTGCCTGAGTTTTCCATGGGTTTTCAGAGTTCAGGTAGAGTCTTAAAGGGCCCCAACACTGCAGTGGCCACCTTTTGCCTCAGAAATCACATGCAAATTCTTCTGTTTAGCTCTGAAAGGCCTTTGTATGTTGGCCCCAGATTATCTTTCCAGGCTCAGATAACGCTCTCATGCAGTCCAGTCAAACTGGATTTTTCTGCTGCTCACACACTACACTTTGTCTCTCTCCTATCTCCCTTCCATCTCTGTACCTTTGCATTGGCTATGTTCCATGCCCACAGTGCCCCTCCTCCTCAGTTCTGTCTCACAGACTCCCTCCCTTTCTAACTTCAGGAGAGAGTTTAGGCACCACTTTCTACAGGAATCCTTTCCAATTCTCGAAACTACTAGTGTCCTCCTTTCCAAAGGATTTGGGCTTAACTACTTTGTATTTATACTCTTTATATTTATTCTGTATATATTTGTTATCTCTTGGATCTCTCCTTGAGAGGAAGGATTATTTCATTCTTTTTATTTGTACCCTAAGCATCAAGCCCAGTGCCTGGAACATGTTATTCAGTTGTTCAGTTATGACTGAGGTTTTGTGACCACATGGCTCAAATTGTCAGGAGGATTTTCTTGGCAAAGACACTGCAGTGGCTTGCCATTTCTTTTAGTGAATTAAGGCAAAAAGGGGTTAAGTGACTTGCCCAGGGACACATAGCTAGTAAGTACTTGAGGCCATATTTGAACTCAGGTCTTCCTGACTCTAGGCCCAGTGCTCCACTGAGCCATCTAGATGCCTTGCCTGTCACGTAGTAAGTGCTTAATAAAAAAAAAAAAAACTTATAGATTGCTTGATTGCCCAAGGTAACACAGGGGAGTAAGAGGTAGAGCCCTAGAATGTGAACCCTGGTCTTCTGACTCCACCTTTACTTTTTGTCCTTCTTTCCCCCTCCCCCAACATTTTAAATGACTTTGTTTTAAATTCTCTCCAATTTTCTTTTTCTACTTGCATGCCTCCTTGTTTGATTTAAACTCCTATTTGCCTGAACCTGGATCAACTTTGCACAGATTTCATGGGAGACAAGGGTCCCCTTGAATTTGAATATCCTTTGATTTTTGAGTTAAGGTAAAAAAGGGGGAGGATTGTATCTTGCTCCTTGACTTCTTCCACTCTTTTCCAACCCAGTTATTCGTGGGTAGCCCTGAATTTTTGGTTATCTTTTGAGCAGGCAGAGAGCACTTTGCCATTGTCTTACTTGAACTTTTCAGGAACTTATAAAGTGAAAACCAGGGAATTTTTTTTCTCCATGTAATAAAAAGCTGAACAGTGTATGTCTTTAATAGATACAGTCCCAGACTTCCAAGGGATCAGGGAGAATCTTTTTGCTCATAGATGGTAGCCGAGTTTCCTACCTTTTCATAGATTTGTTCCTAAATGAAGGCCAGTTGGTTACTTTCATGCTTTTCATTGTGTATGTTTTTTTCTTATCACTAAGGCAGAGAATGGAAGTTTGTAACATTTTAAAAACCTGTTTATTACCAAGCCATTATTTGTGCTTGCAAAATAAATATAAATAACATGTGCTTGCATGTAAAACTAGAAGAGCACTTATCTATTTTTTTCATCAGATCACAGATCTACAGGTGAAAGTGAGAAAAATGATTATTTTTCTTTTGAATCAGGACCAAGGTTTTTCCCCTTTTCTACTTCCTCCTGCTGAAATCAACCAATGTTGGAATTTCTCCCCAACTTCAGAGCCTGGAAGACTGAGATCTAATCAAAGACAGTAGAAGAAATTTTAAATCAAGGCAAATGGGTGGATTCCTGGCCTTTGTGTTTAGTCTGACAGGTCCGAGAAAATGTGGATTCTCTCTTTTGTCAGACAAGTGATATGGAATTTAATAAGTCTTTTTGACCAAGATTCGGGTTCTCAGTGTCCTGAACTCGTTGATGGCAATATAACCCCCCCTCTCATAATAGTCATTCTCTCATTAATTATTAACCACTCAAAGTTAATTGCTACCCTCAGGAACAAGTGAGTGGGTTCCATGGGGGTCTTTGGCATTTGAGAGTGCCACTGACCTCTTTTATTAATAACATGCTAGCATTAAATAAAATTATTAATTACCCAGAAACTTTGTCTCTGGGACTTTTGAAATGTCCCAGAAGGGACTTCAGAGAGGCCATTTTACTCACTGTCCCTCCTCCCCTCACCAATTTTACAGTTAGAGGGAGTTGAACCTTGGGGTTTAACTAAGACATTCCCCAGGTTACACAGGTAATAAGCATCCAATACAAAATGTAAAGCCAGGACTTTTGATTCTTCCCGTTTCATCACAATGCTTCCTTTCCCCATCTTTGCCCCTTAGGTAGAAAATCCATTTCGAGATCTTAGTTAAATTTGGATTCACTTTTCTGGGTGTGAAAAGATTCTGGGCTGCTGGCCCAGGTTGAGGTTCTCTGATAAGTTAGCTTCTGGGCTGCCAGGCTTCGCTTAAACTTGCTCAGATTCCTTTCCCACCCACCATCCCCCACTTCCCCCTTGACTTCTTCAGGGATTGGCTTTATTATCATGTGGAAAATGTCTTTTAAAAATTTTTTGACCCTTCCTCTCCCCTTTGTGAGGGTTGGGAGCTAACCAAACCAATCAAAGATAAAAATTGCCCGGACAATAGAAATTTACTTTCCATTGTTTACATGTAAAAGCTTCCCATCCCCAAATCCTCCCCCTCTCCTTGGAGTTACCACTCTCTCCCTCTTCAAATAATATTTAAATTTATCTTTTATTTGCTTACTCTACTAAGATTGAATCTCTTCCCTTTCTTCGTTCTGGGAGGTACCCCCCCTCCACTGATAAACTCTTTTAGGACTGGAAGTCTTTCCCTTTTTTGCTGGTCTTTGTTTCCCTAGCACCTATCCAAGTGCCTGGTAAGTAATAGATGCTTAGAAAATGTTGAATTTAATAATAATAACAACCTCAATAATAGTTAGCGTTTATATAGTACTAGTTGTGTGGCAGGCACTGTGTTAAGTGCATTAAACAATATTTTTCCATTTGATCTTCACAACAGCCCTGGCAGGTAGGTGCTATTATTATCCGAATTTTACAGATGAGGAAACTGAGGCAAACCAGTTTAGTGACTTGCTCAGTCACACAGCCACTGAGTATCTGAGGTTGGGTTTGTACTCCAGTCCTCTGGTTCCAGGCTTAGTGCTCTCTCCACTGCACCAGCTGGATGAAGAAACAAAGGTCAAGAGATATATCATCAAACATATTAAATACCAGCTATGTACCTGTCACTGTTCTGAGTGCTGACAGATAGGAAGCAGGGCAAACGATGGATGCCCTCGAGGGGATTGCCATCTAGTGAGAGAAGACAGCATTCAGACAACTGTGTGCTGAGAAGATACAGACAAAAGAGATTGAAGATCATCTCAGAGAGGTTTTAGAAGCTTCTTGTTGACTTGAGCCTGTAGAGAAGTTAACCAGATTGCTCAGGGTGCACAGTTAGTGAGTGTCTGAGATTTTATTAGATGGCCTTTCTGGCCTCTTAATCTATAATCCTCTGAAGTGACAATGAATTAAGGCTTGAAGGGAGCCAGGGGATTCCAGGAAGTGGAGGCAATATGTTTTAATTATGTAGCATATCCTTTGCTAAGACTGGGAGTTAAGATACTAAATATCAAGGTCTTCCTGACCGAAGGCTTGGTGCTGATGGGTGGGAGGCTTTGAACAAGGGGAGAAATGGACAAAAAAAAGCATAAAATTTAGAGAGGTCAGAATAAGAAAAATGGGTGACAGATAGCTGCGTTCACCTTTGCCTGGTTATCATTGCCCCTGGTTTTACCCTCTAAAGCTGAGAACAGGTCCAATCCCTCCTGTATGGGAGAGAGAAGAGACTTTAAGCCAAAACCCAACTAGGAGTCTACTGCCATAGACCAGGTTCAAGTTGATGACTGTCTAGGTGTGACCACCTAGACCACAAAGGTGGTGGCGGTATAATGGAGAGAAAGGAGCAAGCTATAGTCAGGAATATGGAGGCTAGGAGGGAAGAAGGCCTAGCTGGTGTGTACAATGAGGGGAGAATTTAGGATCTTTGGCATTTCTTGTTGAGTAGCTTGGCTTCTTCTAGTCCATTGATTCTGAAACTTTTTGGTCTCCGAACTCATTTTATAATGCCTAAAAATTATCTTGGACCCCAAAGGGTTTTTTTTTAAATGTAGATTTTACTTATCAATTTCTACTTTATTAAAAATTAAAATGTTAGTTTTGTCATTAAAATAGTTTTACCCTTTCTGAGCTCCTAAAAGGATCTTGGAAATCCTAGACTATACTTTGAGAACCATTTCTCTAGTTCATTCCTGGTTGAGTAGTTTGTAAATCTGACTTGTCTTTGGAGGGGGAAAAGGGGAGGGATGGGTTCTTGGAAAATATTCTTCACCCAGAGTTTGTACTTCTGAAGGAAATTTAGCCATGAAAAGCATGAAGAAGCTTGCCCAGAGGGCTATATCAATTCTATGTCAGAATTGAAAATAGAAAGAGCCTAACATTATGAACTTCTAGATCTGGGAAAAAGAGATTAGACATAGACCAATAACCCCACCCCCCCCTCCATTTCAAAGGTGGGGGAGCTGAAGCTTATAGAGATTGTGACCTGTGTGAGGTCAAATAGGATCAAGGTGCCCTGAATCCCAGGAGATTATGTGATAAAAGCATTATTTGGGGGTAACTGTGTTGCTGCAGTGTTTATGAAAACTTGGAACTGAAGTCACACAAGTGCCACATTCAGACCAATCTGTCGTTCTGTTGATGCTAATGTGTGTATTTTAGTCTATGGGATGTAAACTGTGAAAACGTTTTCATACACGTGTTTATAATACATAATATGTTATTCACAGACACTTCTCATTAAGTGAACTTCTCTTAATATGCTGAAAATATTTCTCAGCTATGTGATAGTGATTTTCCCTTCTCTTCTGGCCAGGTTTGGTTACTTGTTAGGCCATTTACCTTCTTTAAGGGGATGGTGACTACGACAGTGCCTTTTACGTAATAGGTACTTAAGTAGTAATAATAACTACCATTTATATACCTCTTTATGTTATATGTATATATGATCCTAACAGCCATCTTGAAAGGTAGGTGCTATTATTGTGCCCCTTTTACAGATCAGGAAAGGAGGCTAGGAAAGGTTAATTGAGGTGACACAGCTAGCTAGTTAGTGTTTGAGACAGATTTAAACTCAGGTCTTCCAGATTACAAATCCAGTCATCTATCTGCCACTCTACACCATCCATCTTCCTAATTAGTTGAATTTAAACATCACTTTGAGGGTCTGTGTTATAGTTTTCACAGTTTAGTTTGTGGTTAGGAGGATCAAGGATCCTGCCACTTGAGTTCCAAGTAGGGGAACTAGCAGCTGCTTTAAGAAAGTTTTGTCAGGTTTTGATGCATAGCTATGGGTTTCGAAATTCACATAAAGTCATGAGAAATTGTTATGTAGTAGCTTCAAAGAAAGGCTGTGCCCCCTTCTTTCTCTTCATTCTTAGGCCTTATATGTCTGGGAAAAGTCCCCTTCCCAACAGCATTGCACCAGATGACAGTCAGGGAGAGCCTTTCATTTTCTGGAAACTGAATCTACTCATCTAAGTATGTCTTTGTGACATAATAGTGGCGGTAATAAAAACAAGATCACAACAGGAATGAATGAGCCTTTCTAAACTGAATGGTGACAAAGCCCCATACCACACATATAAGGCCCCAAACAGATCTTTGTGAATTCAGCAAATAAACTGAACTGGAATTAGAGAACAGTTACAGAAAAAACACCCTCCCACCCCCATGACATTAATTCATAAAAAAAAATAATAATCCAAAAAACATAAAAGTAAAAAAGAACAGTTTTTAGTAGATTTTGCAATTGGCAGGTATTGATAATCTTCTGACTACCTGGAATGAAGAGCTTCCACATACAGACCCTAGGAAGAACTTAACACCGTGTGGAAACTGGATGAGGCCCCCACACCTTGGCCAAGGTTGTTCCACACACATCATCTCCAGGGTCCTTTCTGCTTTAGAACTGTCCTGACAGTGCTTCCAGGGAGTTTACTGAACGTGAATTCCCACATGGCAATATGCCTGTTCCTTATGGGAAGAAGACACTTTATCCATGTGTATAATAGTCCATCATTAAATAGACAATAATAATACATGTAAATAGTGACTTGCCTTTGGACCAATCTGAACCCGATTAAAAAAATGAGAAGGAAATAGTAATGCTAACAATAATAGTAACAGTATTCAGTGTTGTTAAATGATCATTTCAGTACTTCAAGGAACTGGGATTTCATTAAGGGTATTTTTTTCCACCTTTTAAAGAAATTAATTCAGGCTGTTCACTGGAGGGCCAAATACTGAAGCTGAAGCTTAAAGGAGAAAATGAAGCTTATTGGAAAAGACCCTGATGTTGGGAAAGATGGAAGGCAAAAGGGAAAAAGGCTCAGTAAAGGATAAGATGGTGTCATGGAAAGGATGGACGTGAGCTTGGACAGATTTTGAGAGATAGTGGGAGATAAAAGGGTCTTGGTATGCCATGCTCCATAGGGTCACAAAGAGTTGACCATGACTGAAAGACTCAACAACAACAAATTTCCCCCCTATGCAGGCTGTGTTCTGTATACATCCTATTAAGTGACTGTTTTTATGGCTTACTGTAGCTGAAAAGATTCATCTCCAATATGGCCAGCCCTCTGGTGATAAACCAACCTGAGCTTATCAAGGCTGGTCCTTGGATGACAAACATACAGTCCATCACAGGAATCATATCAGAAGCTTACCAGCTTCCTTAGTCCCCTTTGAAGGCTGGAAATTTGAACAGAGGCCTGGATAATTTATGCTGTCTACCTTCAGGCACTTTTTTTAAAAGTTAAAATGTTTCTATACAGAAATTTAACTGTTCCTTGAATTATTTTTTCCCTTCTCAGTGCCTTCTCACCCACCCACTCTTATTGAAACATAACTACACCACAAGTCTATTGCAGAGAGAAAGTAAACAGGACCAAGCTCTATGGGAGTGAGGAAAACCATTAGAAAACTACTGTCAAGCAGTTGAGACTCTCAGTTTCTTTGATCCTCCTCCTCCAATAAAGTCATGGTGCCATGAAGAGTTGGGTTCAGCTTGCTTAGGTGGCAGGGAGTCATGTGCAACTGTGTCCTTTGAGAGGGGGAGATACAGAATAGTGCAGCCTGATAAGGTTAAAAAATCAGTCGATTGAACAATGGATAGATAGATAGCGCCCCCAAATTGTAACAGGTTGGAAAAATTAAGCTAAATGCCTCAAACATTTATTAGTCTCCACTATGTGCATAGCACTATGCTAAGGGCCAAGTTTTAAGTTTCCCCCATTCTTAATAATATTAACAACGAATATAATTGCTCTACAGTGTTTCAAAGTTTATGAAGCATGTTATGTCCATTATACCCTTTGAGCCTCACAGCAGCTGTGAGACGGGAGGTACTATGGGTATTATTCCCATTTTATGGATCAAACTAAGGCTCATCAAAGCTAACTTTAGTCTATGGTCACCTGGCTGGGATTTATAGCCAACCCTTACTGATGGTGCTGCCTCATTTGTATGTGGGACAGAGATGACAAGCAATAATGTGAGCAACCAAAATTTTAAATATAGAGTCAGGAAGTCTCCTGCCCTCAAAGTGTCCAGCCAGTTTTCTTTGAGGCCTTTGTTGTAAGTAGTGGCTGTGGAAACTTTAATTTTACATTTTTTCTGTGCTTCCCAAGGAAAAATCTCTTTCTCAACCTGACATTTAATTTCTTCCAGGGCTTAAAGGGAAGAAGTTGAATTTGTATGTTTAGCATGAACTGCCTGTCCATGGGTCAGATTTCAGGGTATCTCTAAATCTCCCTTTAAAAATAAATTAGGGCCAGAATTCAGGTCCATTTAACAAGAGTTTATTAAGCATCTACTTTGTGCTATGCATTTTTCTGGGAGGGGAGGAAGGTTTGGGAGGGGTAGGTGGGATTAGCTATAAAGTTTGGATAAAATGTTAGTGCAGTTTGGGGGTTCTGGAAACCTGAAATGTCAGGGTAGAGGGGGCTTCCACTTGGAATGAATTCACATACTCAAACCTTCCAGTTTAGGAGCAGTTTATTATAACAACAATAGTTACTGGTGAGATTCCTAGTGAATTTACAACTTGATGGGGATGGGACTGATACATACAAAAAAAAGGGGGAAAGGGTCAGTGAAAAGATCTTGATGGGATTAAGGGGTGTTAAATAGCCTGTGGTCAACCAGATGAAGCAGAGAAAACTTCTAGGTGGGATTAAGGAATATCAACTCATCTGTGAGTAATCAAGGTGTGGGAACCCACATTGAATTCATTACCTATTGGAGGAATTTGTCTTTCTGGAGAAGATTGTTTTTAAACTTGGGATGGATGTAAAAGGTAGGTGGGAAATACATAGGAGGGAAGGAAAAGCGTAGAAAATATTTTAGGCCTGAGGAATAATAGTATGAGCAAAGGTCCAAAAGTTTGTGCAGGTTGTCCAGAGTATAGTCTGGCTGTGAGGTAGAGTATATAGAGAACAGCAGCATGAGAGGCATTTGAAAAGGTAGTTTGGCTCCAGTTGTGGAAGGTTTTGAATGCCAGGCAAAAGAAGTTTCAGTTTACCTGGTAAATAGTAGGGGACCATTTAAGGCTTCTGAGCAGGAATGATATAGCTAGATTCAATTCAGTTCAGTTAGCATTTATTCACTTTTTGCAGTGTGCAAGACAAAAAACAGTGTGTACCCTCAAGGTATAAAAGTTTGTTCCCCAGCCTGGTGAAGGATTGATATAGAGGAGTGATAAAGAGTATATACAGGTAGAAAGTTCTATTATGAGGCCTGATAGGTGGTAGTAAGGAGGCCCTGACCTTGTTTCATGGCTGTAGAAATGTGGAATAGACTGGATAAAACTTTTCATGCATTTATCCAATAAACATTTATGAAGCACGTGTACTAAAGGCTGGGGATACAAAAAGAGGCAGAAAACTGTCCCTGACCTCAAGTTTATAATGTAATGGGAGAGACAACATGCAAACAAATATGTACAAAGGAAGCTATTGACAGGATAAATAGGAAATAATTAACAGAAGGAATTAAGAGGAGTTAAGGAAGGCTTCCTGTAGAAGGTGGGATTTTAGTTGGGACTTAAAGGAAGCCAAAGAGGTCAGTAATCTGAGCAGAGGAAGGAGAGTATTCTAGGCATAGGGAACTTCCTAACTGATTGGATTTGAGGCCTGAGTGGACAGGATTGGGTATGGGAGACTTGTAGAATGGTGGTGCAGATAAACAATAGTCAAGTTAGAAAGAAGAGCAGGTTTTGGGAGAAAGATAATAAACTTGGCTTTGAATATATAGATTTTGAGGCTGTCAGTGAGCTGCCTAGGAGATGTCTTTACAGATGCATGTCAGGAGCTCCAGGGAGGGGGTTGAGACTGAAGATAGAGATGTGAGAGGGCCTTCAGAGAACAGTGTCTACATGATTATTTGAGGAAGAAGGAGAATCACACTCAACTAGGGGGATTAGGAACAGCTTCCTTAAGGAAGCTCAGCCTTCAAAGAATCTAAGAATTCAAAGAAGTGGAAATATGGAAGAAGTTATTGTCTGGGTTTGGAGACTAGCCAATCCATCTCCAAGGTCCCTTTGCACATATAAATCTTTGTGCTTCTAATGATGTACTTTCAAAGAATAGAATGGAAAGAGGGACCAAATGCCAGTTATGTGGTGGTAGAAAAGAAAAAGATCATGACTGTGTGGTAAATGACAATGCTTGATGAACAGAAATTTCAAGAGGCTGAGTGGCCCTGGTAGAAGGTAGGATTTTAGTTGTGACTTAAAGAAAGCCAGAGGGTTCAGATGTCTAAAGAGAGTATTCTAGGCATGGGCCTCGATTTAAGTGGTCAGGGTAAGTAAGTAACCATTATCTTTAGCCCTTGGATTTTCACTTTTTACTACTTTTTAGAAATGGTCCCCAAAACTGGCTTGAAGAGAAGGTGTTGACTCCAGAAAGCCGAGACAGGTGGTATAGTGGACAGAAACCCTGGGATTTAAGAGAATCAGACTGGAGTTTGAATCCTGCCTCAGACACTTAATAGCTCTATGATCCTGGGCAAATAATTAAAATTGTCATACTTTCTTCATCCTGGAAAGTGGGGATAATAATCGCACCAGTTTTCTAAGGTTGTGGTGAGAATCAGAAGAGGAATTATATGTAAAGTACTTTGCAGTGCCAAGACCTGGAGGTAGTAGAGAGATTAGTTAGGGGGACAGTTTGTAGGGACTATACTTAGGGAGGCTTGTGAAGGGGATCCAGAAAGGTGGGCAAGAGCCATACTTTAAGGGACTGGGGATCAGCTAAGAATCACAGATATAATTTCTTTAAAATAGCAAAGAACCAGAGGTACTGGAAAATTCTGAATAGGGGAATTAAGGGGGAAACCTCTTCCATGAACCTCATTCTTCCCAATATAGTAGGAGACACAGCCATACTTGGATGAATAAAGAGAATAAAAGGTTTGTAATAATCACTGTGTAGAAGTAGTTCCATGGATAGAGTGTCAGGAAGACTCATCTCTCCGAGTTCAAATGTGGCCTCAGACTCATGCTAGCTATGTGACCCTAGACAAGTCATTTAACCCTGTTTGCCTCAGTTTCTCATCAATAAAAGGAGGTGGAGAAGGAAATGGCAAACTATTTTAGTATTGTTGCCAAGAAAATCCTAAAAGGGGCTGTGGAGCATCGGACATGACTGAAATGAAACAATTAATCACTGCGGATTATAAGATAGAGTAAGAGTTTGTGGTCAAATACGCCAGCAGTACAGGCTGTCTGAGGTTACAAGGTTTTGCTTCTTGTAACTACATTCCTTTTTTTGGAGGGTGGGGATCAGTTGTATCTTTTATGGCCAGTGACTGCATCTCATAGACTCACAGAAATAACCTATCAGTCCTGACACTGGGATTTTGTGTGCTCCAGACAGTGACTCCTCTAGAGAACACAGATTTAGAAAAGAGTTATGAATAAGTTAATATGAAAATAGAACGTCCCTTTGTTGGAAGCTGCCATTTTTTCTTTTGCTGTTCTGTAGAATTGAAATGGTTCTGCTTCTAGGGGCTACTCACTTATATCTTCCTCCCTTAGGACAGCACATCTGGGGAGTTGTGGGGAATATTCTTGGATGAAAAATGAGCGTGCGTTACAAATATGTTTTGCTAGATACCTAATCCATTTTCTGAGTTATTTATGGAGAGCTTTCTTTCTCCATATAGTGCTTTAAGGAGAGCTGCCTTTTAAATAATAGAATGGCAATTCATAGCTTCAGAGGAGTTCAAAAGCTTTGCTGACGTGATCTGATCCCTGGCACATCCTCCCATGTTGGTGGGGGCTAGCCTTTTCTTCAGTTTATAGGCAGAGAAACTGAAGGACAGAGCAGGTCTGGAGCTGGAACTGGTGCGGTCAGAGGACCTGGATTCACATGGATCCTCAGATTTGCTACCTTTGTGACCTCAGGTATATCACTTAACCTCCCCAGGCCTTAGCTTCATTCTCTGTAAAGTAAGGGGGACCTCTGAGGGTACCTTTCAGCTGGAGATCTCTGATCCTGTGACTTAAATTTCCTAAACCTATAGGAACCCACATTGCCAGCATGGAATTCTGTTGCTGAGAGATGGGCCTTGTCCTTGTGTGGACCAGTTCTTTTACAGTCCTCTTCCTTATCTCCTATTGCTTAATTTTCCTCCCAGGGTTAACAATTTTCTTAGTAAACTCTAATGACCTGAGAAAGAAGGTTGTTGTGGTGATAATTTTCCTGTCAAGGTTTTAAAATCTTTGTTCCAGGCCTGGTTAGTGGCAAGTGTCCAGTTGGTGAAGATCATGTAGTTCTTTTCTCCTTAAGTTTCATATAACCTTTCCTGCTTGCTTTGAACCAAGTTTCCGTTTCTTGAGGTCCCGAGAAAGGGTGACTTTTTAAGCAGTGTGTTGTATTTTGTGTTGTAGGTTAGTCAGTCAGAAGAACTCTGGTCGGCCTGGGATCTCCTGGTTTTCTGGCTGGTGAGTATTGGGTTTATGTCTCTTCGGTTCATGCTGTACTGTATACTAGAATGTTGTCAGATGGATAGCCAGCTAGGATAAGGTTTTGAGATAGTTTAAAGTCATCCCATTTAAAATTTGTTATAAAGAACTTGCTAGAAAGTCCCGAGGGCCTAGAGCGGGGTTCTTATTCTTTTGCGTGTGTGATGAGCCCTCTCTGAGTGAGTGAATGAATGAATGAATGAAGCATGTATTAAGTGCTTCCTGTATGCTAAGCTATTGTGCAAAGTGTGGGAAAATAAATCTAGAAAAGTAAGATAGTCTCTGCTTTTAAAGGAACTTATGTTCTAATGAGGGAGATAACATGTAATGAAGGATTTAGCTTTTAAGGCCAATGGAAAACTTTCATGGTCCTTTGGATGCTGCAGTTAAGCATATGTTAATGCCTCTCTTTTAATGCCATTTCCACGGATAAAATGACACTGTGAACCACTGGACAATGCCAAGGACTCTGTCGGCAAGAACTCTCTTTTCCCAATAGTCAGTAGTAGATCCTTTTTCAAAGGTTAATGTTTTTAATGCATACAATGAACTACATAGGATTACAAAGGAAACCAATTATCTTGAAATGCAGTTTTCAAAATATTAAAAAAAAAAATTCATGGACTGCAGGTTGAGAATCCCTCGTTTAGTTTTTTTCTCTGGGCTCAGGTAAGTCCCCTTCAATAGTGGGTTCCGGTGTTTTTGTGGAACGTCGCCATATAGAGGAAGACAGAGACATCTTTCAGTTTTCTGATTTGGATTTTCACATATATTACCAAGAATGAGAATAATAGTAATAGCCAGCATTATATAGAACTTCATGTTCTACAAAACACTTAACATGTAATGCCTCATTGGAGTCTCACGACAACCTTAAGAGGTTGGTATTACTATCCATTTGCTAGATGAAGAAAGTGAGACAGAGAAGTTCATTGACTTGCCTAGGGTCAGACAGCTATTAAGTGTCTAAGGCAAGATTCAAACTCAGGCCTTCCCGACTCATAAGAACCAGAGTTCTGTCCTCTATACCACCTTTCTCAACTTTCTGGGGCCACTTTTGGGAGCCATTATCTTTGACCCTTAGATTTTTGTTTTTCACTGCTTTATAAATCTTCCCTGACCAATGAATCCTAATTCAAGCCATTGAGTCTCTCGAAATACCTGTCTTTTAACTGAGCATTGTAATTTGCCATATGTCATCACTCATTATATGTCTCTTTTCTACTGCCACCATAACTGGTCCTTCTTTCTATCTATTCCTAGCAGATCATCATAAAGGCTTTTCTGTAAGGGACCTTAGAGACATTTAATCCAGCCCACTCCTTTGATAGATGTGGAGGGTGAGGGCCAAATATTGAAGTGACTACCCCAAGGTCATGCAAGTATTAAAATTAAGAATTGATTACAGTTTTTTTTTTTTTAAAGCAATTGGGGTTAAGTAACTTGCTCAAGGTTACCCGGCTAGTCATTATTTATGCGTGGGTGCTCATTTTCTGAGGCCGTATCTGATCTCGGGTCATCCAAACTCCGAGGCCGGCGCTCTTACTCACTGGGCCACCTAGCCGCCCCTTTAGGGCAATTGGGGTTAAGTAACTTGCCCAAGGTTACACGGCTAGGTTTTTGTTTGTGCTAGGTTTTTGTTTGTGCGGATTAAGTGTCGGAGGCCGGCTCCGAACTCAGGTCCTTCGATTACAGTTTTTTTAACCACAAATTTTAGACGTATAACAGATTTACAAAGCACATATGCACACCCACACATTATGGAAAGGCAATTTGTAGTTTATATATATATTAAAAAAAAAAAAAACAGCTAGTCCCTTCTACTGGAGTGCTATTACTGCTTTCTAATGTCCTCTCTAAAATTCTTCAGACCTTGACCTTTTTTGTGTGTGAATTTTCTTTCACGAATCTTTCTAGACTGGAAGTGTATGGCCCCCTTATGGACTCATAAAAGAATGGTT
The DNA here is from genome assembly GCA_011680675.1 of Gymnobelideus leadbeateri. NCBI lineage: Eukaryota > Metazoa > Chordata > Mammalia > Diprotodontia > Petauridae > Gymnobelideus > Gymnobelideus leadbeateri. The sequence goes on along the minus strand of WOXC01003121.1, from coordinate 97,350 downwards.
TCTACCCTCCAAGAATATTCCCATGCTAGTTTAGGATTTACCCACACGGGCACTCAAACTCTCAACTAATCATGAAGCCCCCAAATTGTATGGTGGCTTCTGTGGTAAATGAAAAGCCCTAGAGACAGAATTTCTGGGTAATTAATAATCAGTTTATTCATTAGGCTAGCTAATATAAACTTATGGTCAGTGGTCTCTCTTGGTAACCAGAGACACCCAATGAAAGTACTGAATGCCTTAAGTATATTTTTGAAAGGGAATGCCCCTGACAAGAGAAATCAACCCTATTTGGTGGACATTTAAATGAGGAAGTGGGTTAAAAGTCTTCAGCTCCTCTTGCTGAGAAGCTGACTTGATCATTAGACTCACTTGCATCCAGCAGTCTAGATTGAGGACTCCATCTCTACCCAGAACACTCTGATTGGTAGTTGGGTCACCCTAAACTCCAGTGGAGGGGTGCAAGGGCCTGGACTCCTTGCTTTGGGGCAGGAATTCACCTAGATTAGATTCTGTTTATACTCTAAACAGAAGTAAGGTCTCCTAGTTGGGTGGGATCCTGCCCCAGATTGAGGAAAGTGTTCCTGGAGGATATCCATCATCCTGTCCTTAACCAACTGGTTTACTTACTGAGGCTGTGCCCTAAATAAGGAAATAAAGAATTTTTTAAATGGCTCCTAGTTTAATAATTGGTTATTAATATAATAGAAAATAATCTCCCTAGGGGTGGTGAGGTGGTGCAGTAAATAGCGTATGGGCCCTGGAGTCAGGAGGACCTGAGTTCAAATCTGGCCTCAGACACTTAACACAAAAACTAGCCATGTGACCTTGGGGAAGTCACTTAATCCCAATTGCCCTTCAGAAACCAAAAAAAAAAAAAAAAAAATCTCCTGCCTTCCTATTTAATCCCTGTTAAATTAATCAAATCTTTCTTTCTCCTCAATTGAAAAAAACTCCAAAAAGCTAAGAAAATAGAAACCAGTTACAATGCTCCTATTTCTCCCCACATAAAACACACTACTATGCTGAAAGTACACAAAGATGAGCCCCATCTATCATTTCTTCCTTGGAATCTTTTGTGCTGACACAGGGGAGACTTTGGACTTTTTGGAAAGAGTAGAATAGACACGAAGTAGGCTTGCTTTGTCAAACACTGTGTGACGTGTATTTCAACGCCTGCATACTAATGGTGGAACTATTTTTTAAAAAACTTATCTTAATTTATGAAATAAAACATGCATTTCTATAACAGTAGAAAAAAAGATGATTGTACATGAAATTCCAACATCTATTATGTACAACTTGCTCTTCCTTTTATTTTTTTTTCAAATGCTTTATTAACTTCTGTTTTACTTCATTCATTTCCAACAGTTTTTGTGTTACAAATTTTCTCCCTGTTTTTCCCCTACCCATCTCCCCAAAATAGCAGTCCTCCAGGATATCCCCTCCTCTTATTTCCCAATTACATGTAAAATAGTATTAATAGTAGTGTGTGTATATATATATATATATGTGTGTGTATATATATATATATATTTAAACATTTGGTTTTAAAACTTTGAATTCCAAATTCATTCCCTTCCTCCCTTGTCACCCACCCTTACTGGGAAGATAAGCAATTCAATATAAGTTGTATATGTGTGGCTAATGTAAAACATTACCATAGTAGATATATTGTAGAAGACTGATTATATTTCCCTCCCTCCTATCCACCTCCCACTTGTTCTGTTCTCTACTTTGGTCCTGCCCCTTTTCAAAAGTGTGTGCTTCCTACTTCCCTCCCACCTAGCCTGCTCTCCCTTCCATCATCCCCCTACTCTCCTGCAGGGTGAGATATCCTATTTCGTGTGTGTGTCATTCCCTCCCTGAGCCAAATTCAATGATTATAAGGTTGACCCATTCCTTTATGCCTTCCTGGTCTTCCCCTCCATTGTACCCATTTTCCCTTGCCTCTTCTGTATGAGATAGTTTGCCCCATTCTGTCTCTCCCCATCTCTTCTCATTATATTCCTCTCTCACTTCTTGATTTCACCTTTTAAGTATTATCCCTTCCTATTAAATTGGTCCTGTGCCCTCTGTCTATGTATACCTGTAAACACACACATACACACACACACACACACACACACACACATATACACACTCACATATGTATTCTTATTACTTTGTATCTTCTGATAAAGACAATATGTGTGTGTATGTGTGTGTGTGTATGTATACATATTTCTATTCCCTTCAACTATTTTCATACTGAGAAAAGTTTCATCAGTTACAGTTATCATTTTTTCCATATAGGAATGTAAATAGTTCAACTTTGATAAGTTCCTTATGATTTCTTTTCCCTGTTTACCTTCTCATGCTTCTCTTGCTTCTTGAATCTGAATGTCAGCTTTTCCATTCAAGTCTGGTTTTTTCTTCAAGAATACTTGAAAGTCTTCTAATCCACTAAATGACCATATTTTCCCCTGAAACATGATACTCAGTTTTGCTGGGTCAGTGATTCTTGGTTTTAATCCCAGCTCCTTTGACCTGCAGAATATCATATTCCAGGCCCTTCAATCTCTCAGTGTAGAAGCTGCCAGGTTCTGTGTTATCCTGATTGTGTTTCCACAATATTCAAACTGTTTCTTCCTGGCTGCTTGTAATATTCTCTCCTTGATCTGGGAATTCCAGAATCTGGCTATAATATTCCTAGGAATTTTCTTTTTGGGATCTTTTTCAGGAGGTGAATGGTGGATTCTTTCAACCTCTATTTTGCCCTTTGGGTCTAAAACATCAGGGCAGTTTTCCTTAAGAATTTCTTGGAGGATGATTTCTCGGTTCTTTCTTTGATCGTGGCTTTCAGGTAGTCCAACAATTTTTAAATTGTCTCTCCTGTATCTGTTTTCCAGGTCAATGGTTTTTCCCATGAGATATTTCACATTGCCTTCTGTTCTTCGATCTGTTTGGATCTGTTTTACAGCATCTTGATTTCTCAAAAAGTCACTAGCTTCCCTTTGGTCCATTCAAAATCCAAAGGAAAGATTCTCTTCAGTGAGTTTTTGAGAATCTTTTTCCATCTGGCAAATTCGGCTTTTTAAGGCATTCATCTCCTCATTGCCTTTTTCAGCCTCTTTTGCCATTTGAGTTAGTCTGTTTTTTAGGGCGTTGTTTTCCTCAATCAGGCTGTTGACTCTCCTTTCATAATTTCCTTACATCATTTTCATTTCTCTTCCCAATTTTTCTTCCGCTTCTCTTATCTGCTTCTTAAGGTCCTCTATGGCCTGTAACTAGCTCGTAGTTTCATTTGAAGCTTTTGGTGCAGGAGTTCTGACTTCACTTTCCTCCTCCTGTTCCATGCTTTGATCCTTTTCGCCCCCAAAATAGGAGTCTAATGTTAAATTTTTCTGTTTATTTTGTTTCCTTTGCCTGGGCATGTTGCCATTCAGTTACTTGACTTTCAGGCTTGTTGCCACAGTAGGACTCTGCCACCAGATCAAGGAGCTTCCGTCCCAAACGTTGGGGTCTTCTCAACTGCCGGAGGTATTAGTTGGGTGGCCACTCCGAAGCCTCCACACACTCTGTCAAGCTGGTCACACACTCCAAGACCTCTACCCTAGAGTGCAATCCAGATCCAAGAAGGTTAAAGCAAGAGTGATTACCCACCAGACTGGTCTCCCAGTCCCCCTGCAGTCCTCAGGCCAAGAGCTGAAGCTGCAACATGGCGCAGGCTGCATCTAAGCATCTCAGCGTCTCAGTGGCTTCTCACCCTGGGGGCAAAAGCAGATGCTTTCCCCACTACTAGATCCCAAAGTCCACAGTGCACTGACCTCTCACTTTGTCCTTAGCATCTATGTGTCGATAATCCTGGAAAGGGTCACAGCTGCTCGTGTTGTGGAGTCCCTCCAGCTGGCTGCTGGTCAGGCCATTCCTGGGGCTAAAACCTCTGGCTCACGTGGATTAGCTTCTCTGTGTCATTTTGTGGGCTCTGTAGCTCCAAAGTTTGTTCAGAGTCACCTTTTACACGGATTGGTGAAGGTGGAAGCCGGAGCCTCGGCAAAGTCCTATTTCTACTCCGCCATCTTGACTCCGCCTCCCTGCTCTTCCTTTTAAACATAAAATAAAATAAAGTTATCTAAATTAATTATTTCCTTTTTTTCTCCACCCCCCCATGACTACCATTAGACATAAATATGTGTGTATATGTAAAATCATTCCATACATACTTCTGTTTATCAGTTCTTTCTCTCCATGCAGATAGCATCTCCCTTCATAAGTCCTTTGTAGTTAATTTGGGTATTTATAATAGTCAAAATGAATTAGTTACTAAAAGTTGTTCTTAAAACAAGATTCCTGTTACTGTATACCAACAAGTTCTCTACCGTTCTCCCTCAGCCCCAGTTGCAGCACCCAAGGGGAGGTCTTCCCCAGCCTGTGCCTCATCTAATACTACCCTTTGAAGCATTCCTCTCCTGGTTTCCTGGGGTCTTCCCTCTACTGCAACAGATTTTGTGTCAATTACTAGTGTTATTTTCACATCATCACTTAGAGATTTGTTTCGAGGGCTGTTTTCCTGATGTTTCCAATGTCACCAGCATTGCTAGTTATGTTTGATACTTGTCAGTAGGATGTCATGTGCTGAGCCTGGGTTGGCACATTCCATTTAGCCTGGAGTTCCTGAACAAATACCCCATTTTTATTTACCAGGATCCATGTCACTGGTAAAACAGATTGTACATGCTGTTAGCACAAATTAGCTATGTGGGATGTTTAAAGTACCTCCTTTGATTTTCCTGTACTCATTAGCTAGAACCTCTGGCAAGCTACCCCTTGGTTTGACTCTGATTTAGTTGTTGGATTGGGAGGCTGAGGATAGTTAAGTAGGTAATGAACCTCTTTTCTATGTGCCTCATTGCATAGATTAACTGGACCCTGCCGTTTTTAGTCCTCCATCAAATGGAGGTCTTCAGCTAGAGGTTGGATGACCTCTTCTCTAGGATGCTAGAGAACGGATTTCCACTGAGGTGGATGAGTAGACTAGATGATCTCTGAGGTCTCTTACAAATCTGATGTTCTTTGACTATGTTTCATAACTAGTGACTAAGTAATAAACACATCTTTTAGTAGGTTGGCACTGTTTCGTGGTGCCTCCTTGATGAATTTTTTCCCTTTAGAACCTTTTGAATTACCATTTCAAGTTATCTGTATGCCTGTTTGTTTTCAAGAATAGTTTGTGCTTAAAGGAAATCTTGAGGAATTACTATAAGTCCTTATCTGGAAAATGAACATTTAGGTATTGTTTTCTTTTGATATGCAGTGCCACACATGGGTTACATGTTTGAGAGTGAGACCATTGGCTAGGTAGGTGAACTTGCCTTTCTGTCTTGGCATTTCTTGGATATGAGGGAACTGTGGTCATAGACTAACTAGGTCATTGATATCTATTTTGAAGGGAATATGGCCACAGCTACATGAATCTTTAATTTCCAGATCAAATCCTGTTGGACTGGTTTACCAGGGAAGCCGGCAGCAAGCACTCCCTGGTTGGTCATATAGGTATTTATAAAGTGTTAAGAGTCAGGGTAATGAAACACTTGAGTTCTCTTTTCTAGGGAACAGTATAGAGGTTTTAAAAAACCCTCAGAAAAAGAGGAACTACATCTTTTTTTCCTCCTAACCTGTTCTGTGACGTATTCTAAAAATCATTGGCCCTTAGTGACTGCTCCAGTTTTTAATTTTGGGTGAATCTGCTTTTTTTTTTTTACAATCATTCTTACATTTTAACTATGTAAATGAAGATCTTTCTAAAGAATCGATGAGCCCTACAAATCGAAGTCATTCTGGAGCTCTGAGGCCCAGATGTACTCAATGTTCAAGTATTATGATATCAATATATAGTAGAGTTTGGATTAAACTGCTTAAGGAACTTCTGAGCATGTACAGGATGGCATTGGGTTCTTTTTTTTTTTTTTTTAAAGCAATTGGGGTTAAGTAACTTGCTCAAGGTTACCCGGCTAGTCATTATTTATGCGTGGGTGCTCATTTTCTGAGGCCGGATCTGATCTCGGGTCATCCCAACTCCGAGGCCGGCGCTCTTACTCACTGAGCCACCTAGCCGCCCGTTTAGGGCAATTGGGGTTAAGTAACTTGCCCAAGGTTACACGGCTAGGTTTTTGTTTGTGTGGATTAAGTGTTGGAGGCCGGCTCTGAACTCAGGTCCTTCTGACTCCAGGGCTGGCGCTCTATTCACTACGCCACCTAGCCGCCCCAAGGCATTGGGTTCTTGATTGCCATAATCTAACAGGACCCAGGATTTGCAGTAGTTCGGTGGGTTTGCCCCAGTTTCCTCTCTACTGACCTATCTGGCTTCCTTTAAGTCCATCCTACATGAAGCTTTCTCCAACTCCTCTTAATTCCAGGGCCTGTTAATTACTTCCTATTTATCCTGTATATAGCTTTGCATATGCCTGTTTTCATGTTCTTCCCTCCATACCAATTAGATTGGGAGCTCTTTGAGATCAGGGCCTGTCTTTTGACCCTAACCGTTGGTGTTTAATAAATGTTTACTGAATTGAATTAGACTTTTGAAACTTTTTTTTGCTATTTTTCACTCAAGGGCACCTCTGATTGAGTACTTAAGAAGCTCTTTCCCCAGATAAAGATATTAAAATTAAGTTTGAAAATTTGCACCTGACAAATACAAAGCATCTACCTCTTTCCCTCCCCCCCGCAATTTTTGAGGAGAAACACAGGGCACTTTTTCTTTTTATAAGCGCTGTCTCTCTCTCCCAGCCCCTCAGGGTCCCCTTCCCGTTACTATTGCCCTTAGCTACAGCAATCCTGAACCTCTGAAGGCTTGGTAAGAGCAACCAAAGAGGTGTTTAATTAAAATCTGTTTTCTGAAAGTAAAAGGAAGGCTGTGAAACCACTGTTCACTGTTTTCCAGCTGCTCTTATTAAACTTTCAATCATTGTGTTCCAAAAGGGAATCCAGCCAGAGGAGCAAGAGGGGAGGGATTACTTTTTTCCTGGCTATAGTCATCACAAAAAATAGGATCACCATCTAAGTGTAACTCATGATCCCTCCTCCTCTCCTCCCCCATCCTCAAGTTAATCATTAACACCTTTTCTTCAGAGTTTGAGGGAATTAGGAAAATAAATAGGCATGTTTTATACCATAAAGGACTCCTAAAGCTTTGGACACTGCGCAAGGCATGTCTGCTTAGTGTTTCTAGGGTAAGATAGTGCTGAATTCAGAGACCCCTAAAGTCTAGGACTTGATATTTTCTGCATTTTTGATCAGTGAATTGAACATACCCTCGTGACTTATTTTGTACTTTGTATAGCTGAATAAACTATCAGTTGGAATGAATCTTAAAAGCCATGTAGCCAACCCTCTCATTTAACAGATGAAGAAACAGGTCAGAGAGTTTAGATGACTTGTCCAGGGTCACACAGTTACTAAAAGTGAAAAGTGGGATTGGAACCCAGGTCCTCTGACTCCAGAAGCCAATGAGCTTTCCACTGTATCATGCTGTGTTTTTAGAGGGAACTACAGATGAAAGGTAATATTTTGGGACTTTACAAGCTCTGATGTTGCGAAAATCACCACTTTCTGAACTTCTCAGAATTAGTGAGGCCCGTAGTTGATGGAGCCAGAAGAAAACAGGAGAGGGGGTGGCTAGGTGACGCAGTGAATAGAGCACCGGCTGTGGAGTCAGGAGGACCTGAGTTCAAATTTGGCCTCAGACGCTTAACACAAAACTAGCTGTGTGACCTTGGGCAAGACACTTAACCCCAATTGCCCTTCCTTCCCGCCTCCAAAAGAAGAAGAAGAAGAAGAAAATAGGAACATTAGTCAGTGAAGAAAAGTGATAGAAAGATAGTCTGGTATTGGAAAAAAAAAAAACAGTTGATATGCAGTGGGGGCAGGGTACTGAGTTTTCTGCTTCTTTTACTTAATAGTTGTGTGGACTGTTCTGTGTCCCTCTAAAGATTCGATACATTTTCCCACCTCTGTACCTTTGCTCAAGCTGTTCTCCACGTATGACCTGTCCTTTCCTCTTCTCCTTACCTTTGTAGTTCTGACCCATCTCTTAAAGACCAGTTCAGATGCTTCCTTCTTTATGAAACCATCCCTGATTTCTACCCTCTGCTTTGTAATTATCCCAGTTAGCATTCATATAGTCCTATGAGGTTTGCAGAACCTTTTTACATATAAAGGGTGTCCCAAAAGTTTTGGTGCAGTTTTAAGCTAAGTTAGGTGAGATTTAGACTTAGATTTTCTTAACTCCAAGTCCATTGCTGTATCTGCAACACCACCTAGCTGCCCTTCTCCCCTAATTGATCATGATCCTTTCTGCTTTTGACCTCCATAGTACTTTTTAGGGTGTCCTTTCTAATGCATTCATGTAATACTATGCATTATAGCAACCTGTGTTCTTACTGCTGCGTTGTTCTATAACCTCCACAAGGCAGGGACAATATCTTAGCCAAATTTTGTATCACTCTTAGAGCGTAGCACAGTGCTCTTTACCCAATAAATAAATATTTCCCAACTGAGAACAGAGTGAGATAGTGGATAGAGTATTGGCTTCAGAGCCAGGGAGACCTGGATCCAATATAAGTCTTGTTCCTGATGGTTACAGGCTATGTGACTCTAGTCAACTATTAAATTACAGAAAAGGAATTGACTTGCGTCAGTAGGGGGAATTCCTTTTCTAAGAGCTTCCTGTGTCAGTGAAATCACCAGTCCAGTCCTTATCCTTGCCTGAGAACATGGGGCTGTAACTTGGTGGCAGCTTTTTTTTTTTGGAGAGGGGGAGTGGGTGTAAGTGGGTAGGATGGTGGGTAAGGCCCTGCTTCATTCATGGGGAATGAGAGAAGGATGGAGATTGTTTCTGGTGTTTATTTGGGGGGTTGGGGTTGGGGTGAAGAACATAGCTTTCATTGGAAAGGATCTGATTAATTTGGATCTTGGAAACAGTGCTATTAGTAATGGAATCTGAAAGAAAAAATGGTGTCTAGGAAGAAAATAAAGGGCTTTCTAGAGTCAAAAGGTGACATTTCCTTCCTGAAACTGAAATATAGCATCAGCTATTAAAACAGAGAATATGTCATCTAGTCTCATTATGGGATGATTTTGGAGGAAGTTTCACGAGAAGAAAAGAAAACCCTGCCATTAGTAGAGCTGATAAATATTGCATGTTAAAGTGGTTGACCAAAGTCCCCCACGTGTCTTTATGTTCAGAACTAAGCACATGAAAATAAACATCTGAAACATTACAGGCCTAAGAGAATGGAGAATGTTCCCAAGGGGCCTGGTTTTACTCAACCTTTGTTCTTCAAGTGGTGTCAGTTCTTCTGTCTACCTAGGATAGAGTTTTGTTTGTCTTTGCAAAGTTCAAGTCCTGGGGTGGCTGAGTGGCTCAGTGAATAGACCACAGGCCTGGGAGTTTGAAGGACCTGAGTTCAAATCTGGCCTGAGACAGTTAACACAAAAAACTAGTTGTATGACCTTGGGCAAGTCACTTGACCCCAATTGCCCTACCTTTCTCCCTCCAAAAGAAAAAAAAAAAGTTCAGGTCCATTTTCCGTTCAGTAAGACTCTTGGGAGAAACAGACTATGGCATCATATCCTCAGAGTGGGGAGGAACCATATAGTCTGACTCCCTTGTTTTACAGATGAAGAAACTAAGGCAAATTGTGAATCACAGATTTGCAGTTTCATGTGGAATCATACTTTTTCTTATACTGTATTATAGAAATGCTTGTTTTATTCTATAAATAAAAAAAAAAAGTCCAATGCTCTTGCTACTCCTCCCCTTACCCCCCTGAAAGAAAGACAAAAGCCCAGAGACAGATTTACTCAGGGATATCAAGGTCATAGGTATATAAAGTGGGATTAGAAGCAGGTCCTTTGACTCCTGTACCATACCTAAAGTGGCATTTACATTAAAAGTAATACCTTCCTAAGATGGTTGATTGATTTTCATAGATTTCATTCTTTTATCCCACTTCTACCCTCATGTAGTGAGTAAAAACTTGCAGCTAGAAGACCTGGGTTTTGTTCTCGCTCTGCCTCCAGCTAGTTATATGACTTTGGGCAAGTTAGCTCTCCTAGATAGCAGTTTCTATATCTGTAAAATGAGTTTTGATTTGATCTCTTAAGACAGCTAGGAGGTATGGTGGATAGAGCACTAGGCCTGGAGTCAGGAAGATTTGAATTTGAATGCTACCTCTGACACCTACTGGCTCTGTGACCTTGGGCAAGACCTTTGCCTGCTTCAGCTTCCTCATCTGTAAAATGGGCATACTAATAGTACCTACCTGGTTGTGAGGACTAAATGAAATAATTTTTGTAAAGCACTTGGCATTGTACCTGGCACAGAGGCACTGCATAATTGCTAGCTGTCATTATCATCATCATTATAATCGAGGGACCCTTCTAGCTTTGTCCTGTTGTAACATTATCCTAGGGCAGGGATTCTTAACTTGGGGTTCATAATTTGCTTTTAAAAATTTTTTGATAAATGTATTTCAGTATAATTGGTCTCCCTTGTAATTCTGTGTCTTTAATTTTAATGCATTTAAAAACATTATTCTGATAAGGAATCTATAGGCTTCACTAGATTGCCAAAGGGTTCTCTGACACAAAAAGTGGCTAAGAACCCTCTGTCTGGGGGTAATCTGATAGTGGACTATCTTAGGGTTTTTAGGCAGTTCAGATCATGTCACATTTTCTTGAAAGGGACATATATGGTCCCATTGGCCAGCTGTTTTCCTTTCTTTTTTTTTTCTGTTTTCCTCTTATTTCTAAGTTGTCCTCTGCCTTTGTATGTCAGAGATCTGTGATTTTGTTCATGTAAGGATCTCTTCCACTAATCTGAAACCTATTCATATTGTCTTTTGGAGAGCTATTTCAAGTTGAGAGGAATTGTGACTTCACAGGGTCATACAGTTAATAAATGTCATAAGAGACATTTGAACCCAGGTGAGAATTCTGAGTCACTCTTCAAGCGCCATACCACACTTTCTCTATTGCCCACTAAATATCATTAAAATAGTTTTCATTAGTTGTACACCTGAAGTGGTACAAAAAAGTGTGTTATGACAGTGAGGGCAGCTAGGTGGCACAGTAGATGGAGTGCTGGGTCTAGACTCATTTTCCAGAGTTCAAGTCTCACTTCAGATACTTAGTAGTTACGTGACCCTGGGCAAGTCACTTAACCCTGTTTGCTTCAGTTTCCTCATCCATGAGCTGGAGAAGGAAATGGCAAACCACTCTAGTATCTTTGCCAAGAAAACTCCAAATGGGGTCAGAAAGAGTGAGACATGACTGAGCAACAAAAACAACAACTAGGCTGGTGGGCTTGAATGAAGCTGAATTCAAGATTTTGTTGAACACAATTTATGGTTTTAATAGTGCTCCAATGTTGAATGCCGTCATAGCTGTCCTGAGGATCAAGGCCACTACATTCTTGGTGGGCTGTAGAGGACCAGCCAGTGAGACTTTCTTTTGAATAAAGATTAGTTCTTGGTAAAGTAATAAACTTCCTTCACACTCTGACCTTTCTGCTTTGGTATGGACTTGGCAGCTTTTATTTTGTGTGGGCCTCCAAGAAGAGTTACACAGACCAAGGCAGGGTGTGGAGTGATCCATGTTACCTTTGAGACCCTTTGTTCTGTCCTTGCCATGCTTTGCATCCGGCTTCAGTCAACCTTATCTTGGCTTTTGGTTTCTTCCAGGGAATGGAATTAATTGAGTTGTCTGCAGCCCACTTTCTACCTAATTAAACACTGGCCTGACAGACCTTGCCAACCCTACTGGTTTTTGTATTTTTTTATTACCTGATGTGAAGGTTGGCTTTGTCACTGCGTTATGTTTGTATCTTACTGATAACTGGATAGTTGAATTTGTTGTTTGTCTTAGATTTGTGTTGTTGAGTCAGTCACTTTAAAAAAATATCACAGTATTGCCATCTCTCACTTTTAACCTTTAGATTTCCTTTCTACTTCTTTAGTGGAAAATTTTTAGAAACTTTAGTGGTGATTGATTGATTGGTCCCATAAAAAAATTGCATCATTTCAAGTGACCTAACATTTACTTAGTGCCTGATGTGCCCAGAACACTGAAATAGGTTGCCTGCATGGAGTTTGTTTAATAGGAAATAATATGAAGTATGCCTGTAATTATAATAAAATAATACCTCATAAATACACTAGAGAAGGATGAACAGTGCTCTAGGGATTCTGAGGGGGAAAGGTCATCCTGACTTTGGGAGGCCTGCAAGTTTCATGGAAAAAGTAGTATTTGAATTCACAGGATATTCTATTTAAACCCTTTTACAATTCAGAAAGATTGGGCTTTAAAGGACAGTGTTGAGTATTTAGGAGTATGTTGCAGTTACACAGAATATAAATACAATTAAATGAGAAACAAGAGTAACCATGAATTTGGCCCAAATATGAAGTGAATTTCTAGCTCATGAGCTCTTTGTGTTTGTTTTAATAATATTTTATTTTCTCCATTTACACATAAAGACAAATTTTAGCATTCATTAAAAAAATTTTTTTGAGTTCCAAATTTTCTTCCTTAATCCCTCAATTTCTCCCTTCTCTAAAATGGTAAATAATTTGATGTAGGTTATATATGTGCAATCATGTAAAACACATTTCCATATTATTCGTGTTGTAAAAGAAGAAACAGAACAAAAGGAAAAAAAATCATGAAAAAAAATAAAGTGAAATGAGTATGCTTCAATCTGCATTCAGACTCCATATTTTCATCATGAGTCTTTTGGAATTGTCTTAGATCATTACATTGTTGAGAAGAGTTAAGTCTATCAAAGTTATTCATTGTACAATGTTGCTGTTTACTGTGTGCAATGTTCTCCTGGTTCTGCTTACTTCAGTCAGCATTAGTTCATGCAAGTCTTTCCAGGTTTTTTCTGAAGTCTGCCTGCTCATCATTTTTTTAGGAATATATTTTTAAAAATGTATTTATTATTAGTTTACAACATTCAGTTCTACAAGTAGGTTTTTCAGTTCCAAATTTTCTCCCCCATCCTCTACCCCTCTCATTCCCATGGCGACATGCGATCTGATATAGATTCTACATATACCTTCACATTAAACATTAGTCAAGTTGTAAAGGAGAATTATAACTAATGGAATGAATAACAAGGAAGAAGAAACAAACTAAAGCAAAACATAAAAGAGATAGGTGCTCATCATTTCTTATGGAACAATAGTATTCCTTTCTATTCATATACCACAGCCTTTCCCTGATAGATGGGCATCCCTTCAATTTCCAATTCTTTGCCATCACAAAAAGAGCCACTGTAAGTATTTTTATACAGTTAGGTACTTTTCCCTTTGCATGAGCTCTTTAGAAGTTGTTAAGATTAGGCAAGTTGATTCCTTAAGAGGAGCAAGAGATCACTGGTAGGAAATTCATTCTGTGTCTTTGCCACCCCTGGACATTTTATCCATTGCCTACCAGGTGAACTGTAACATGTTGGTGGACTGTGTTAAAGCCTGCACATGAGTAGAACATAGCCCCTTCCATTAATTTACAACCGTTTTTGATCCAGACTTGGTTTGGGTAACTCTCAGTGTGGATGAGCATCTGTTCTGCAGTTTAGAGTCTTAGAATCACTGAGAAATTTGGTGACTTGCCTGTGGTCACACAGCCAAGTGTCAGAGATTGGACTCCTGCCTAGGTCTTCTTGAAGCCAGGACTGGCTATAGCAATTACGTAAGGTAAGATACATCTGAAAAACCCAGAGATTTCCTGTTCAGACTTTTTGACTGTGGTTGAAGGGCTTTAAAAATACTGCAGAAAATTTGGTGGGTCCTACTAAGCCCTAACCTAAAGGCATTTTAATATTGACAGCAGTGCTAGCCTCATAGATTAGGAGAAAGCTATAGTGATATTTATCTGGGTTTCAGATAAAGCCTTTTGTGTCTGCCTTATTCTTCACACAAGACCCTTCTACCAGATGGTGGACGTTTTCCCTGGCAGTCCCCCATGCCTGGAATTCTCTCCATCCTCATTTCTGCTTCTTGCCTTCCCTGGCTTGATTCAGTTTAACAAACATTTATTAATGCACTTTGCTAAGTGTTGGGGAAATGATGAAAATGAAGAAGTCCCTGTTCTCAATGAGTTTACAATGAAGTTAAAAAGATTCAGGCAATTAATGAATTACAGACCAATAAAGAACTGTGGTCTAGCCTACCCAATTGTGGCCTGATGGGCATACTTTTTAAAACATTATTTGGATACAAAAAGTATACTTTTTTAACCTCCTTGTATCCCATTAGATTGTAAGCTCCTTGAAGGCAGGGTCTTTTTTATTTGTATCCCTAACACTTAGTGCAATGTCAGGCACATCGTAGGTACTTAATAAATGCTCATTGACTGGCTGACTTTAATATCCCCCTTTTATAACTTCCTTAGCACCAGGGTCTGGTGCATCATTAGTCCCTAGTACTTACTGACTAGAACTTACTATCTGTACTGAACAGTTCATCACTTTATTACTTTGCTAAGCAGTACCAGTTGTTTCTTAGTCCTTGTCCTTCTTGATCTATCTGCAGCATTTGAAGCTCTTGATTCCCTCTTTTGGAATACTCTTTTCTCCTTTGATTTCAAACCAGTCCAAATATTTTCTTCCAACTTTCTCTTCTGTTCTAGTTTCCTACTCTCCTATATCCCAGGCCCAGGAATAAGGTGTTCAGAGACAAAAGAAACAAGCAAAGAATCAGCTTCATCAGGGACTTTGTGAGATCCTTTTAATAAGATTGACCCTAAAATGTCAGTAATAGATAGGTTTATCCATCTTAAAGGTCCCCAGAAATGGAAGTTCTGAGATCTCCCTATGAGTCCTCACAGTATTGGTTTATACACATGATGGTCAGGGAGTCTATTCATTTATTCAGTAAGAATTCATCAAGAACTCACTATGTATTGGAGACATAAAGAAAAAGATAAAACAGTCTCTGCCCTCAAAGCCCTTCTGTGGGAGAGGAGGGGGTGGGGAGAAGGGAAGAATATATACTCAGAAAACCAAGAAAAGTTACTCCATCTTTAAGTCTAACCCAGATTTCTCTTACTGAAATAAATGACTTTTTATTCTTTTTCTCATTCCTCTGTGAAGATAGATGAATGAATAAATGAATAGCCTTTATTAGGCCCTTATTATGTGTTGCATTCTTGGGGCTACTAGTACAGAACCAACACAGTCTTATCCTCAATGAGCTTACATTTTAGTAAAACAATACATATAAAGGGATGGTGACCAATAAGGGGTGATCTGCTTAGTAAGCCAACATCTTTTTGTAGATGGGGGGCAGCTAGCTGCTAAAATGAAAAGAACACAGGGCTTGGAATCAGGAAGAGTCATCTTCATGAATTTAAATCTGGCCTCAGACACCTATTAACTATGGGACCCTGGGCAAGGCACTTAATCCTGTTTGGCTCAGTTTCCTCATCTATAAAGTGATCTGGAGAAGGAAATGGCAAAATACTCCAGTATCTTTGCCCAGAAAACCCCAAAAGCGAGGTCACAAAGAGTTGGACGTGACTGAACAGCAACTCTAACCTTTTAACTGGCTTCACTGCTAATACTTTCTCCTCCTCCTCTATTCTTCAGCTCATTGTCAAAGTACGGGTCGGGATATGTCACTCCTCTACTCAAAACCCATAGTGACTTCCTGTTATCTAGAGGACAAAGCAAAAATGACTTACTTTATCATTCAAGGTCATCCAGCTTTAATTCATACTGAACCAAAAAAAAATAAATAAATAAAACAATTCCAGGTGAACTTGACATCCTATTTTTTTATTCTGACCTCTCAAAGCTTCATACTTTTGCTTTGTCCATACCTCCACCTGTTGAAGGCCACCCCTTCAAGGCTTAATTTGGATTCCATCTTATCCGTAATTCTAGTTGGTATTATACTTATTTCTATGTCTGAAATATCTCTAAATTGAAGAGAGAGACCGTCATTTTTCATCATTGTTTCTGCAATGCCTAACAGTGCTTTGCTCGTGGTAGGTACTTCATAAATGTTTAAATTGGATTTGTGGTACCTTGATTGTTTCACATTATTTTGCAGTGAATCTTTAAGCTGGGATATGGGGGTGGTTGGTGGGAATGGACTATGTTTCCTTTCTACTTTTTGTATAACCTGTAGTGCCAATAATTAGGTGACCCCCAGTGCTGTACTTATGATGTCAGGAGAAAGTGAGTCAGTGCAAGAAAAGGTACCAGTGTAGGACTGTCTAGGTAAGACATACTCAAGGGGAGTAATTAAAGCCACCATGATATTTATTATGTAGGGAGCTTGTAAATTGGCAAAGAGCTATCATCAAAGCAGTGGGTGATTAGATTGTTCATGGTATATGGATTAAAGTTTGGGAATATTGGTGGCAGGAAGACCACTTCGGAGACTCAGACTCTTTGTGATCCTTTTTGGGGTTTTCTTGGCAAAGATATTGGTGTGGTTTGCCACTTCCTTCTCCTTCTGATTTTATAAGATGAAGAAACTGAGGGAAACCAAATTAAGTGACTTGCTTAGGGTTATCCAGTTAGTAAGTGACTGAGGCCAAATTTGAACTCAGGTCCTCTTGACTCTATCTACTTCTCCACCTAGGTCAGATAATAAGGTGATAATTATCTGAACTCTAGGGTAGTGGTAGTGTTAATGGATAGATATAAGAGAACAATAGGGAGAAGACTCATCAGGACTCAGGACTGCCCAAGAAATCAAAGTTGCCCAAGGTTTTGAACTTGTATGTCATGATAATGAATGTATGAGTGACAAAAATAGTTGAGGCAAGAGCTATTTCAGGGGGAGGGTTTGGGGCGATGGTAGAATGTTCCTAGTGGAGATGTCCGTCCAGTAGGCAGTTGGAAATGTGAGAATAGAGTTTACAAGAGAAAAACAAGAGATGTAAATTTGGAAGTCATCAACAAAAAATAGATGTGATTTCCATAAAGTATATATAGAAAAGCAGTGAGTTGAGCATTGAAGTGGAGATAACCTCCACATTTAGGCTAATCTGCAAAGGAGGCAGAATGATTTTGTAACTGGAAGGCTTTTATAGGGTTAGGATGAGGTTCAAGTCATGTCTAAAAAGAACCTCCCCCCCTTTATAAGCATCCCTGACAAGTAGTCCTTCAGAGTCTGCTGGAAGATTTCCAGTGACGGAGAACTCATTACCAGAAATGAAGGACCGGTTCATCTGTAAAACAGGGCACATGAAAGTGAGTTCATTATCTACTTGGTTACTCCAGTGTCTCCACCCAGCCACTGAAGGAAAAGATCAAACCAAGGGTTTTGACATTGGCCTGTCAGGAGTCCTAGCTGATGAGTCGAGGGAATCTGTTAATCAGCAAGCATTTATGAAGTGTCTGCTATGTTCCAGTTGTGTTAAGTGCTGGGGATCTAACCCAAAAAGTGAGATAGTCCTGCCCACAAGATGTTTATATTCTACAGATAGGTTCTTTACATTTCTTACATAGCTGGTTTATGCTTATAGAGTAGGCACTCTATTTTCCTGTGATATGTGAATTCCAGGAAGAATGAGTCAAAAGAATTTAGCCATGGATTTTAGGCTAGTCAAAGGTTAAACAGTATGTCTCATCTCTAACTCTTCTTTTTTCCTACACTCTCCCCTCTCTTTTACCCATTTCTTTGTGACAGAACCCTGGTTTACTTTCCTGACCACTTAGCCAGAAAACAAAACCACCAAAAAACTTTTGCCTCTTACATATGCTATTAGGTTTGTTTTATGCTTGCAGACTAATTATTTTCAGTTTATTTTCACTGAACTCTTGCCATCTGTTGGTCTAGTCAATTAAGTGATCAGAATCATCTTGGAAAACTCTTGCTCTTTCCCTTTTGTTTTTTATTCTGCCTTTGTATTGTTGTCTGCATTTGGAAATTGCATTTTCAACAACTACCTATCTTACTCTTAGAGATATTTGCTGTAGAGAAGGGCAACTGGTTGGTGCAGTGGATAGACCATTGGACTTGGCATCTGGAAGACTCATCTTCATAAGTTCAAATCTGGCTTCAGACA
The DNA here is from genome assembly GCA_011680675.1 of Gymnobelideus leadbeateri. Classification (NCBI taxonomy): domain Eukaryota; kingdom Metazoa; phylum Chordata; class Mammalia; order Diprotodontia; family Petauridae; genus Gymnobelideus; species Gymnobelideus leadbeateri. Next base: position 79,284 of record WOXC01003121.1, on the reverse strand, counting down.
CTTACTGGCTTTAAGACCCTGCGCAAGTCACTTAACCTCATCTGTAAAGTGAACTAGAGAAGGAAATTACAAGCCATTCCAGTATCTTTGCCAAGAAAACCCTAAAAAGGAGGTCATGAAGAGTTGGATTGAGTAAACAACAAAAATCTCTGGGTGAATCTGAATGTTTTTTTCTTACTTTAATCCCATTAACATTGTTCTGCTCTTCATATTCTGAGATGATTCTATTAGTCCCACTCTTCAGTAGGAATTGGAGACAATAGAAAAAAAGATACTAGCATCGAAGGGTACTGGGAAGATATTCTTGCAGAAGGAGTGTCTTTAGCTCAAATTTGAAGGAAGCTCGTGATGTACTAGAAGAAATAACTCTGAAGTGCATATTCTAGTTTTCTGTTCTAAACAGTAGAGGGAACATAATCACAAACTAAAAGCCAATGAACTAAAACATGCTTTAATTATCTATTAATTTTGTTTGCTTTCTCAGGTTTTGATTTTTGAGTCCTTTCCGGACCTTGCTAACTTTAGCAGATCAAGTCTTAACCTTCATTCTTACTGTTCCCCCCTAAAAGTTGGCCCTCATTTTTATTTTTTATTTTTGGAGGTGATTAGGGTTAAGTGACCTGCCCAGGGTCACACAACTAGTAAGTATTGAGGCTAGATTTGAACTCGGGTCCTTCTGACTCCAGGGCCAGTGTTCTATCCACTGTGCCACCTACCTGTCCCTGCCAGACCTTCTTTTAAACACCATTCCTTCTTGACTCACCCTAACCTCATTTACTAGTTTGCCAGCTTCTTGATTGTTTCCTATGGAATCCAAGCTTCAAAGAGCTAGATATGGAGGACACCTCAGAGGCCATTTAGATCAACCTTGTCATTTAAAATGAGCAGATCAGATGTTAGATGACAAGGTCACATTCACACATAATAGGATTTGAGCCAATGTCCTCTTGACTCCAAAGACAGTTTCCTAAAGTTTCTTGAAACTTGACTTTGCTCTTTTCTCTATTGTCTGTAGCTTATTTTTGGTTATGTTTCATTAACCTATAAAATAGAAAGGCAGAGCAGTGTACCAGATTGAAGGTTAGAGTCAGGAAGGCCAGGCTTCATGTCTTGCATCTGACACATCTTAGCTGTATGGCTGAGCACAAGGCACTTAGCTTCTAAGTACCGGCTCCCCCCGCTTTCTTCCCCCCCTTCACCTATGACTACAGACAGATGTACTTGCCGGTCTGAACAGTGGGATGAAATCACAGGGGTCCCCATCTTCCCAGCTCCCAACCCCACCTTGAAACAACTGCTATAAAAATGTCATCTGAAAGGTTGAGGATCAAAAGGATTATAGACTTGTAATAAATGTTGAGAACAATAACAAGAAATGGTTTTTAGAACTATAAGTTGCCAGAAGAAGATGAAGGAAGGGATAGGGCTGCTTAGAATAGGAAGAGATGACTGAGGTTGGAGAGAAGCCTATTTATTCTCTTACTGCTACATGTGTATCAGGGACATCAGCTATACATTCTCTTAAGCCTATTGTGTTGTCTTGTGCTTAGGATTTTTTCCATTGTATACTATCCCTATTTTTGGTACATATTGAGTAAATACTAATTTTTTAGCAAATTTCAGGTGGGTGTTACAGTGAGAGTTGGACCCAGAATCAGGAAGATCCCTGTTCAAGTGTGGCTTCAAAACATACACTAATCTTGGGGCCCCGGTAAGTCACTTAACTTCTGTTTGCCTCAGTTTCCTTTAAATACAGTAGCAGCACCTGCCTTCCAGGGTTATTGTGAGTATCAAATGAGATAATATGTAAAGTGCCTACAAAATTTTCTGGGCCATGTTATTATTGAATCATTACTCTTCATGACCCCATTTGGGTTTTTTTTTTTTTGAAGAACTGAGGCAAAGAGGGTTAAGTGACTTGCCCAGGGTCACACAGCTAGTAAGAGGCTGGATTTGAGGTCAGGAAGATGAATCTTCATTTTATCACAGAAGTCAGTGCTATATAAATGTTTCCTTCCTTATTATTTTCCCCTGAAATCATTTCTTTGTAATACTTTCCAATTTTTAAGAATTATTTGCATTTCATTCTTTTGTTTTACTACATGGGTTTGTCTTTCTTGGTAGCTTATTTTGTTTTTCTTCAAAAGACTAGAGAATGAATTTTGGTTTTTAGCCTTTTTGGTTGTTTAAAAACCTTTTACTTCATCACCATTTATTTTTCTTAGATTCTAGCTGGCCAGAGTTCTTTGAAATCTTTTTATCTAATACTCTAGTATTTTTCTCTTCTAAGTTCTACAGAGATCCATCAATATTTTAGAACCTCTGCTGTGATGATTGGAATCCTTGGTGCCCTCTAACTTGACTTTTCATCAGACCAATTCAGTTGGCAGTAACTTTTTTGTTCCTGGCAGGGTTGGTTTCAGAGACTTCTCCCAAATGCTTGATGTCTCTTCTTCTCCCCCTCCCCCCTTCCCCCCTCTTGTGTTTCAGGTGATCAGACCTACAGTCTGTAAAAGTGATGAACATTTTTTTTCAACTCCAAAGTTTGCGAATTTAGATTCTGGGAGAAATGTTTTAATGTACACATAAACTTTAGGAAAGTGGACTTCACTGAATCCAGAGTCAGAATAGGTTCAGGTTCTCAACATACTGAAAATTTAAAAGAAAGTTGACTTAAAAGAGGATAAATAAAAATAAAATATCATATATATATAATAAAATATATATAAAAGAGAATAAATAAAAAATAAAATTTTAATGTTGTGATCACATCTGATTCAGTCTGAAGGCAGGGAAAAGTGCAGGGGGGAAGGTTAGTAAAATCTGAAGAAATGAATGTGGCTACATAAGGAACTCATTGATAAACTTCAGTTTTTAAAAAGGTAATGTACAATAGAGGAGCTCAGTGTGGGTTGCTGAGAACGGGTAACCAAAGAGCCATCTAGTCCTTGAAGAATAGCATCTGGCTGAAGACCAAAAGGAGTTTAAACTTGAAATAGATGCTAAGAACAAGAACAAAGGTCTTTTGAAAAGCCTGTTAGTGGCCAGAGTAAGATAAAGGAAGGGATTGAACTGTTCAGGGTAGATGAAAAAATGGTAATAGTTATTGGAAGTAGAGCAGAACCATTCCATTCAACTCCTCTTTTGCTTTTTTTCCTCCCTAATAAGGAGAATGAATTCCACACAGAATAAAGTGTAACCAAAAAAAAAAAAAAAAGGAAAATGCAGATTGGAAAGTAAGGACCCAGTAAAAAACAAAACAAAACACCTAGCTTCCCTCAATGAGTTCACATTACCTGGCCCCAATAAACTACATGAAGAACTTCAAAATGTGGTTGTTCATAAGTCTCTGTCAAGATCAAGATTCAATGAATTTTAGGGAATGGAAGGATTGGAAATAGGTGGATGTCATGATTTTCATAAGGATGGAAGAAGACAGTTGTCTCATCCTATACGCTGGTGACCTTGATGTTGTTAATTCTTGGAAAAGATCTAGAACAGATTATTGAAGAGATGTTTTGTTGAGTCCTTAGAAAAGGAGGTGATAATTATGATTATGATACAATGATAATATAATAATGGGTTCCTTAAAAACAAGTTATGTCATACTAGCCTTATTTCCTTTGAGTGAGTTCTTAATACCTGTTTATTGAATGAATTGATCAGTAAACATTTATTAAGCACGTGTTCTGTGCCAGGAACTATGGCAAGCACTGAAGATACAAAAAGAGGTGAAAGATAGCCCTTACCCTCAAGCAGCATGCAGTCTAATGGGAAAGACAACTTGCAAACAAATATACACAAAACAAGCTAAAAAGAGGATTAATAGAAAATAATTAACAGAGGGAAGGCACTAGAAATTAAGGGGAGTTGGGAAAGGCTTCCTATACATTGGACAGGGTTATTAGACTGCTAGATCAGGGAAATGCTATAGACATAGAATATCTGGATTCCAGCGAGGCTTTGACAGTCTTTAATGATATTATGGGGCCTGCACAGTAGTATAATCAAGTCAATTGAGAACTGGTCCAAAGAGTTGCTTCTCCCTCCATGGACATCCTTAAGGAGGGGATAGCTGATGTTAACCTAGAGGTCTCTGGTAGAGTGTCATATGGCTCTGTCCTTGGCACTTTTCTGTTAAATATTTTAATTCATAACTTGAATGAAGACATAGCTGGCTTATAAAATTTGCAGAAGATTTGAATGTGAGAAAGGGAAGCTAACAGCTTGTGTGACAGAATAAAGATTAAAAGACATTTTGACAGAATGAAACAGTAGACTTAAACTAATAAAGTGAAATTATATAAGAATGGATAAGATGTCTTGCAAAGTCAGTTGTACATGCATGCATGCATACACACGTGTGTGTGTGTGCATGTGTATAATATGTATTATGTTATCTATTAGGGAATATGACTAGGAACTATTTCAAATGGATTTTTAATGACTTCAAGTTCATAGTGAGTCCTAAGTGTGATGAGGCAGCCAAAAGAGCTAACTTGATCTTAGTTAGAATATACAACATTAAGAAAGAAAGATAAATGGTAGTCCTGTTGTCTTCTTCCATGGTCAGAGCACATTGAGAGTGTTAAGTGGTGCACAGCACAGTTTAGCCAGCTGGAGTATATTCAAAGGCAGTTGATCAGAATGGCAAGATACCTGAAGTGATGGCATGTGAGAATTGGTTGGAATGATTGGATGGAATAAAGGAACTGAAGATATTTAGAAAGAAATTTAATAATAATAACAACAATATCAATAAACATAGGGGGGACAGAAAGATTTGGGTATTAATTGTGATTTCATTGCTGTAGGGAACTTCCTGGGTGAAGAAATTAGTTCTGCCCATTTAGATCTGTACTTCCTTACAACTTAAGAGTCTTATTGAATGACGTAGAGAAGTGAGAAGTTATTTGACTTGCCTGAAGTCACACAGCCAGTATGTGTCAAAGACAGGACTTGAATCCAGGCTCACTGTGCTAGCAGACTTTCCCATGTGAATGGCCTTGGAAGGGCAGACTATGATCATTAGATGTTATAGGGAGATAGAATTTTATTTAGTCATAGATCCTTACAGCTAGAAGGAATCTTAGTATAGTCTAACCCCCTTTTTCCACCATCCCCCACTTTATAGATGAAAAAGCTGAAGCCCACAGAGATAAAAGGACTTGTTTAAAGGTACATGGAGGTGAGTATCAAAGCCAGGATTAAACTCAGGCCCCCTGATTCCAAGCCCTTTTTACTTCTCCCAGAACCCTCCACTCTGACCCTACTGAACTAACTACTCTGGTTCCTGCAGAGAAAGAGTGAGAGTGTGTATGTGTGTGTCTGTGTGTTGGTGTGATGTTATTCAGTGTTCACCATGCCCAGAATTTCTAGACTTTCTTTTTGAAGGAGTTATTCATGATATACCAACTTTGGCCTAGATTGCCTATCAGTTTTCCTTCCAACTTTGAGATTCTGTGAATTTATGAGATGGTTGACAGTGGCGGTTGAGGTCCCAAAATGGACTAGCCCACATGGGCATTTATCCCATAATTGGCCCTAATGCCCTCTAACCAAATGAGTTATTTTAGCCATAGACTAAAGTCACTTAATCTGCTTTTTCACATTTATCTATTGCAGGTTCTTTCCTTCTTCCTCCATCCCATTTTGGGAGGAAATTGATATTTTGATGCAGTGTTTTTAGCAGCAGCTATTTGTGGTGGTTAGCTTGGTCCCTCAAACCAAAAAAACCTCCTAACCTAGTTTCTAATTTGACTTAGAATTGCTTACATGTTAGTGGAAATGCTAATGCAATATTTATGTGTATTTAATATTTAATCAAATGCCTTGATGTTGATACAGTAAAATTGGGTTGCCTTCAGAAGAAATAGAGTATATATATATATATATATATATATATGTCTATACATGTGTGCCTGTGCTGGTTGAATGCAGTGGGTAAATGAAATCAGAAAGGTTTGCAGCCAGATGGCTAGGGAGTCAAGACATTAGCAGAAAGATTAGCCTGGTGTTTAATTTGATGTTTCATTTTGTGAAATCACCTACAGAGAAATAAAACATTTACATGTTTATTAATCAGCATTTGCTGGTTTTTGGCGTAGAGCCACACGTCTCTGGGCCAAACAAGCATACTGAATGAGTAATAATCTCCCATTGTCTGTCCTAATTTATGGATGGATAGACAGAAAAATGTTTGCCATTTCAAGTTGTCCTATTACCTCAAAGCCTCAAAATTCTTCAGTGCTTTTGTCCCTGCCAGGATCTGAGACCTAATAGATTTTAGAGAAAAAGAATTGAATGGGGAAAAATGCCTTTTGTGGATTGCTGATTTTTTAGGTTTCATGATGAGATTGAATTAAGAAAGTCCTTGTGGGGAGTCTTGAGTCCCTTGATTTTCAATTCATGTTGTTTTTCTGCCAGTTTCAGGAGAATATTCTTAGTAGAACAGAAACTCCTTGAAGGTAGTACTCCCCGCTCCCTTTTTTTGTCTTTTATCCCTAGTACCAAGAGAGGCAGAGTGGTTTGGTGTGTTGGATAGAGCTGACCTCATAGCCAGAGTTCAGATCCCACCTCAAGCCCTTACTGGCAGGTCACTCAATCATCTCATCGCTTTAGGAAACTTTCTAGGAGAAGGTGCTGACCTGTATTGGTGGAGGGAGTTTCTCTGTTGGGGGTTTTCCCATACTGTGAAGTCACAGGTCTGGTCCCTATCCTTATCCCCAGGACCTGGTGTGGTGCCTGGCACACACACACAGAGTAAGAGTTTAGTGAATGTTTGTGGAATTAGGTTGAAAAGTTGAAATAGGCCATGGAAAATGCCATTACCTTTGGCCTTAAACTTTCAGTCTTGAAGCATTGGACCCTAAAGGCTGCTCAGTCTGACTCCCCCACTTTACAGACAAGGAAACAGAGGGTGAGAGGTGAAGTGAGTCAGTTAGTGGCAGAGCCCTGGGATGCCTGCACTTCCTACCATACTTCCCTGCCTCTGTCAATAAGGGCCTTGAGAGGTCATGGCACATTTGCATGTCCAGAAAACTTGTTTTGGAAAGGTACTCATCACTTCGTCAGGTCTCGAGAACTTTTATTGCTGCTCTGGATGGAAGGGAGATGGAAGGGTTGTTGTTCTTTTACCTGATAAGCATAGTTGGGGACTGATGGCAGGGATTTTCAACTGCAGAACTCCTCCAGCAGTTCACCTGTCATGAAGCTGAAGCCTGTTATGAGAGTGTGTGAGAGGTAGGACAGTCTCAAGCCCTGGGTTGTTTCTGTTATTTTTTTGTTTTTGTTTTTGGACCGGGATGTCCTCATAGTAATGAATTCCTTGATGTAGAAACTCCTTTCACCAAGCAGATAGAGCGATAGTAGCCTTAGAGAGCGATTTGACCATGATTACACAGCTGGTAGGTGACAAAGACAAGGCTTGAACCAAAGCCTTCCAGATTCCAAGGCTAACCTTGAAGTACCACACACCATGCTGCCTCTCAAATAAAAAGAAGCAAATTTAAGTTTCATGGATCTGACTCTACCCCTTTCTCCATCGCTAGGGCCTTGTGAGCCCTGCATAAACTCCAATTTTAAAGCCAATCTAAAATGGCTAGTAGCCAATAGAAACCTGACAGCAATCCTGAAACCAGACATCTATGCCAGAAGCTACTGAACAAATATCATAAGATAGTTAACCTTTAAAAGTGGAGGGCCTTGTATTGATTGCTCTTAACTTGCTTCCTGACTGAATACTTAATTTTTGGCATGTGTTTCACATTTCCTCTGCTAAGGGATTTTAGCCTTCCCTGTCTTCTGTATGGTAGTGTTACTAAAGGAGTTATCTGTTTATAGCTATGTTTTCCAAGTTATCTTTAGTTTTCGAATTATATCCTACCCTATCCACACAGCTTCCTTTGTTTCTGTTGGACTCTTTGTGGCCAATGGTACCAGCCTCTAGATGAAGGCCACCCAACTATTCAGTTCAACAAACACTATGTTATGTGCAGCTAGGTGGTTTGGCAGATATACGCTGGGCCTGGAGTCAGGAAGACCTGAGTTCAGATCCAGCCTCAGACACTTACTAATAGTGTAGTACTGGGCAAGTCACTCAACCTCCGTTTGCCTAAATCCATTGGAGAAGGAAATGGCAAACCACTCGGATATGCTTACTAAGAAAACCCCATATGGGGCCATGAAGAGTTGGACATGCCTGAATGGCTGGACAATAACATGTTAAGTGCAAGGCATTATGCTAGGTGCTTACTAATAATCATTGCTAACATTTATATAGCATTCCAAGGTTTTCAAAGAGCTTTACAAATACCTGATTTTCTTACAACAACCCCGGGAGGTAGGAGACTTCATTACCATCTCCATTTTACAGATGAGAAAGCCAAGGTGGATGGAGGTGAAGTGTTACACAGAGGTAACACAGCTAGTAATTGTCTGAAGTCAGATTTATCTACTGTGCCATCAAGCTACCTCCATAGGTTTCTTTGTGTTAGGGATGCAAAGACAAAAATGAAGCCAACCTTGCCCTCAAGGTGCTGCATCAGTTTGAAAGAAATATAGTCAAGGAATCAAACATTTAGTAAACACCTACTATGTGCCAGGTACTATGCTAGACACTGGGATTACAAAGGGTAAAACTAGTCCTTGCCCTCAAGGTGCTTTCATTCTGTTGTGTGTGTGTGTGCGCGGGGGGTTGTAATACATACATAATATATACAAATTAAATACAAAATTATTTTGTGGGAGAGGGGCAGTATTAGCTGGTGGCGGGGCGGGGGGGCATGCCAGGAAAGGATATATATTGAAGGTGGCTCTGGAACTGAGTCTTTAAGGCAGCTAGGAATCTAAAGAGACAGAGCTGAGAAAGGAGAACCTTCCCAGAATGGGAGATAAGTGCAAAAGTACAGACACAGAAATGAGAATATTGTGTGTAAAAAAGATTGATTAGACTGCATTGTAGGAAGGGGAGTAATGTTTAATAAGGCTGGAAACAAGTACACAACTAAAAGTTTCAGGAGGGAGAAAAAGCTAATGCATAGGAAGAGTAGGGCAGGTCTAATGTAGGATTGGAAGGAAGCTAGGGATTGAATGAGGTTGAGATAAGGAGAAATTGAATTCCAGATATGGAATTGAATGTCAGATGGATATTGTGTTGGGGGTAGGGAGATTAACATGTTAATTTGACTAGAAAGGAGTATATGAAAAGGAGTGTAAGAAATAAGACTGGAAAGGTACATGAAAACCAGATTGTGGAAGGCTTTAAATACCAGGCTAAGGATTTTATATTTTATTCTAAAAGTAGTAGAAAACTTTTGAGGATATTTGAGTTGGGGAAAGGAAAGAAGAGGATGACATGGTCAGATTTGTTTTAGGAGTATAAGTTTAACTGCAGTGTGGAAGATGGATTGGGGAAAAAATTAAACTGAAGACAGAGACCAGTTAGAAGTCCATTCTAATAGCCTAAGGGTTCTTAATCTTTTGGGGGATCATGGAATGGATCCCTTTTGACAGTCTGGTGAAGTCTTTTGGCCCCTTCTCTGTATAATATTTTTAAAATGTGAAGTTAAAAAAACCCAACAACAACATATCATTTCAAAGAAAACCAAATATGTTGAAATGTTTAACAATTTTTTTCTTTTTTTACTAAAGTTCCTGGACCCTAAGCTAAGAACTCTTGCAGTAATTCCATGTGGGAAGTGATATGGGCTCAAATGAGGATAGAAGTTGTATGAGTGGAGGAAAGGGAATGGATGAAGGTGAGATTGTGGAGTTGTAAGATCAAGTGAATTTGTCAGATAATTGAATTTAGGGCTTAAGGGAGAGAGAAGAGTGGAGAATGACTTTACAGTTGCAAACCTGGGTGATTGGAAGGACAGTGGTGGCATCAATAGAAATGGAGAAGCTTGCAGAAGAATCAAAGAGTTCCATTTTAGACATGTGTGGGAGATGCCTAAATGTTAACAGTTGAAGATATATAGTAGACAATGGTTTTTCTTTATTCCTCTCCCAATTGTTAGCCCCCTCCCCCCATTACTTTGTATAAATTTTGTATTTATTTATCTGTGTATATGTTGTTTCTCCCCAGCAGAACATAAACTTAAGGACAGAGACTCTTAATTTTTGTTTTCACATTCCCAGAGTTCTGAGAAAAAGTAAGCTGCTGTTCAATCACTCAGTCATGTATGACTCTTTGTGACCCCATGGACCATAGCCCACCAGGCCCTTCTATCTTCCACTATCTCTAGAATTCTGTCCAAGTTCATGTTCACTGTTCCCATGACATTATCTATCCATCTCCTCCTCTGCAGTCCCCTTTTCCTTTTGCCTTCAGTCTTTCCCAACATCAGAGTCTTTTCTAGTGAGTCCTGTCTTCTCATTATGTAGTCAAGATATTTAAGCTTCAGCTTTATGTGGTATATACTAAATAGATAATTGATGAATTAAGTCAAATTGAATTGAATTAATATGGAACTGAAAGTCAGGGGAGAGATTAGGTCTATATAGATACAGGTTTTTTTAGAGAAAGATTTTTTTTATACTAAATTTAAAAGCATCCCCTAAAATAAGCGTTTTCCTATACACAATAGAACAGAAACATGATTGTACTTAAATGGGAATCTTTATTATCCATGACTTGGTTTTCCTTTTAAATATATAATAAATTCAACATGTATCTTTCAAAACCATCCTGTTTGTGTGTGATCCCTTCTGGTCTTCCTTTCTCTTCTGTATATTTCAAAAACATTTCAGTTTCCCTCGTTTTCTTTTTGACAACCAGTCCCTCTTCCCACCTTTCTCTCTTCTCTTAAAATTGAGGGAAAAAATAAAAACAAGACCTTTGATTATTTTCAAGAGTCAAACAAAAAAAATTCCCAGGTTGGGTCTTGAGAATCTCATTCTGGACTTTGAGTTCCTTAGCTCATTCCAGGAGATTGATAATATGCTTCATCACAGTTGGTCATTGTCATTCAAAGTTGTTTGTCTTTACAGTGCTGTTACTGTATAAGTAGTTCTCCTGGTCCTGCTCGTTTCATTCTGCATCCATTCATACAAATCTTTCTGAGTTTCTTTGAAACCATCCCTTTGATCATTTTTTACATCACATAGTATTTCATTCCATTCGTTTACCATAATTTGTTGAGCTGTTCCCCAGTTGGATACCCCCTCAATTTCCAGTTCTTTGCCTCCATGAATAGAGCTGCCACAAATATTTTTGTATTAATGCATCCTTTTGCTTTCTCTGGTCTCTTTGGGAAGTATGCACCTTAGTAGTGGTATCCAAACAGATTTGAGAGTCATTTACATTAGAGGGCTCTTGTGACTGAGAGGTGCTCTCATTCTGTGAGATGATCTTTGAATTCATGGGAGCTGATGAGGGTCTTTTAGGGATTCTTGTCTAGTGCTACTTTTATTGTTCCTCTTGACCCATTCTTGGCTTCTAGGGAATAGATAAAAAGGAGGAGTCTCTCAGGAAACTTTGTGCTCACTCCACTCAGACTCCCAAACCACTCTGTCAGTATGAGTGCTATACAGACTCAGAGGAGGACGGGGCACGTTTAATATAAGCTGTCCTTGAACAATAATCCCCCTTTATGATGTCCTCAATAGCCTCAGCTTAAAGATCTCTTTCCAGTAAGAGGGGACTCCCCTACTTTCCAAACCAGCCCATTCCATTTTTGGACAGCTGTCAGGAGATGTTTTCTAAGAAATCTGCCTTATTACGACTCCATTCATTGGTTCCTTGTTCTGTTCTTTGAAGTTTCATAGGGACAGCAACTGCCCTGTTTTGTTTTCAGTTTCTAACTGGTAGAAGCTTATCAGCATGGTGTCATGCATCTAGTTGGAGTCAAGTTAACGGGTACTACTACTATGTTCCAGGCCTTGTTGTATGAGTTGGTGGAACAAAGAACAGCAGAAAACAGCTCCTGCTCTTAAGGAGCTCACAGTCTAATAAGAGGCACCATTTCCATTGGATAATAAGTGGGTTACAGAAACAGTTTACCTGTGGGCCTTTTGTCCTTGCCTTACCAATTGCATGCCTTGCCCTTCCCCTAAGGTCAGCATTGGTTTCAACTTTTGTTATAAATCTGGTTTCGTTCCATCTGGATTCTTTTATATTTCCTTCCTACCTGTACAATTAAAAACTCATCAGATCCCTACTTGGTCCACCTTCCCCAGTTGGCCCCCTCCACAGGGGTGTGGAGCTCACAGTCTGATGATAAATAGGTGCTGTGCCCCTGGTTCTGAGTGCCTCCCCGTGGTCACTGTTCTTCTGTGATCTAGTAAATTCATCTTTTGCTGCAATTATTCTGGGTGTGGTCTGTATTTCAAGCAAAAGCAGTTGCAAAAAAAAATGAAGTATTGTGTGTCCATCTGTGTTTTCTTTTATATAATTCACACCCTGATGCATAGGAAGGTAGGAAATCTGACTATCGGGGTGACTTTCTTCCTCTGCCTTCTCCGAGAGCAAGGGTTCTTAACCTTTTTTTTTTGTAATGGATCCCTTTGGATTGTGATCTGGTGAAGCCTATAGATCTCTTCTCAGAATAATGTTGTTGTTGTTGTTCACATAATTGTAGGAAATGCTAAATTTCAATTAGAGGTTAGTGAAAAATAAAGGTATTATTTATTAGATCCCCTTGGGAGTTTGTGGACCTCAGGTTGAGGATTTACTGTCCTAGAAGACCAGATGTGCTTTGGGATTGGTGGGGAGGGGTGGTATATAAAGGAAAAACATTCTTTTAGATGTGGATAACTTCCTCTTTTTCCTAGTGGTAATTCTTCTCTTTATTCTAAGCAAGCTCAGAGTCTTTTCAAGTCTGGAGAGCTGCTTCTTTGCCTGGAAGCCTTGCTTTAAGTGACAGTTATTATCTTTCAGGTTGTTTTTTTGTTTGTTTGTTTATGCTTTTTAAAGACTAGGTCTCTCTTGCCAAGGATGGAAATACAGTGGCTGCTCACAGGCCCACTCTCACTATTTATCACCATGAGAGCTTTAACCTGCTTAGTTTATAATCTGTGTTGGTTCACTTTTCCTTTCCTAACCTGGTAGCTTCCCACTAATGGGGTTTTGCCATATTGATGCCAGACTTAGCCCACATACCTGATTGGCTTAGCCCCCTGCAGCTCAAAACTGCAGAGCTCAAGAGATCCTCCACCCTCAGCCTTCTGGGTAGCCAGGATTTTGGGTGTGCCCCACCCCCTTGCCTTTTTGCCCTGTTGTCTTACTGCCTTGAGCTGTTTTCCCTGTATCGACTCATTCCGACACACAAACATCCTGCCTGTCTTATTACCTTCATTGCTAACTGTGACATTTATTTTGAGACATTGCAGTTTTCATAAAAGGGGCAGTTAGATGGCACAATAGAAAGAGTGCCAGGCCTAGAGTCAGGAAGACTCATCTTTCTGAGTTTAAATCTGGCCTTACACACTTACTAGCTGTGTGATCCTGGGAAAGTCATTTAACCCTGTTTGCCTTAGTTCCTCATCTGTAAAATGAGCTGGAGAAGGAAACAGTAAACCTCTCTGGTATTTTTGCCAAGACAACCCCAAATCCGGATGTGAAGAGTCAGACATGACTGAAAAACAACTGAACAAATTTTACTAAAAGAGTATGGGACTTTAAAAGTATTTATGTCAAATAAAGTCCTTTTTTTTCTTCTTTAATTTATCCTATCCACTTCTAGGCCACTTTTTCTTTTCAAAGTCAACTAGCATCTGTTCAGCAAATGAAAATTCATTTTAGTGTCAGCCCAAGGAAAACATAGATGATAAATGTGATCATAGACCATTTCATAGCTAACGTGGGAACTCATTTAGTGTAATGGAAAAAGCACTAGCCTGGGAGTGGGAGGCCAGATTTTAGGTGGTGGGAGCTGGGTTAAGATCCTTCCAGTATTTACAAGTCACTTAGCCTTCCTAAGGTTCAACTGCCTCATCTCTCAAATGAGTGGTTTCAATTAAAGGACCTAAATTCATTCTAACTCTGAATCTGTGATCCTTCAGCCTGTCTATAACTTGGTCATTTGGCCACATTGGACTTCAGTATCCATTTGTTAAATGAGACTCTTGAGATTATCTCTTGCGTACCTTCAAGATCGAATTTTCCATATTATATTATATTATATTATATTATATTATATTATATTATATTATATTATATTATATTATATTATATTATATTATATTATATTATATTATATTATATTTTTTCCTTTAATTATATATATTAATTATATTTCCTATAATTATATAAAAATTAGATTTTAATTATTTGTATGTAGGATCATAGATTTTGAGCCAGAAAGGACCTCAAAGGTTATTGAGGTCAATGAGTTCAATCCATTCATTTTATAGATAACATAACAAGAGTCAGATCGAGGCAAAATGACTTCCAAAGGTCACATGGCAAGCTAGTAAGTGATTGAAGGTGGAATTTGGACCTACACCTTCCTGATTCTGAGCTTAGTATCCTACTACACTATATTTATAATCTGTAGGTACTGTTGTTCATGCTTTCTGGTTTTTCTCCCCAAAACACTTTTTTTTTTAGGGAATCCAACTTTTCCTTGAGTTTCCAACTTTTTTTGTCCCTCTCTTCCCACCAAAAGGATCACAACATAGTCATTTCCAGAATTTTTTCCTGATTTGTCTAGGTGAGATAACTAGTAAGAGGCAAAAAGAGTTTTGGGAATTGGTCTGCCTTCATGGCAAAGTCCTGAGACCAGAGACCTGGTTTTTATCTATACCTTGTATCTCTTCCCAGTACTGCCCAACACAGGAATCTACAGGGCTAGTAAACACTTTTAATGAGTGTTTTTTCCAGTTGAATTGAATTTTTAGGAATAACAGATTTCTTTCTTGGCTTGCCACTACGGGGTCTGCTACTAGCAACATTATTCATTCCACAAGAATACTCAGACTTTGGGCTCTGTATAATTAACAGAGGTGTCCCATATCCATCTTGTCCCTCAGGATGATTTGTCATACCTCTCAGGAAGCACAGGTGTGATTTAAGGGTTAGTTGGCTGACCCTGGCCTTAATTTGCTTTCCTGAAAAAGCAAGTAACTCCCTCATTTCAGCTTTTCTTCTAATCTTTATTTTTGTTAGGGCTAAATTTAAATGCAAGGCAGTTTAATTAGTTTACATTTATGTCATGCTGCCTTATTTTACTATAAACTAAAAGACAACCAACAGATCAGCTTAATCTAGCTCTGTCTAAAATCCCCCTTGCCCCCCCAAAATAATTGCAAATGGGTTGTATCAATCAAGGCAGAAGATACTAGTACTTTATTGCTGTTCAGAATTCTTTAGTGAAATTTTGTAATAAAAAGAGGCACAGCTTTTAATTAGAAAACAGATGTTGAATCACATTTTGATTTGTCCACTGCTGGGAAATAAGAAAATGCTAAGGAGTCATAATTCCCCTTAAGTCTTTGGGGGAGGGGCATTGACTTAGGACATGAGGACACAATTTCAGAAAAAATTCAGTTCCCCTCCCCTCCCCCCTTGGTCATTTCTACTCTTTCTGACGCCATCCTAGAGCAGCAGGGTATAATGTGATATCCCTCATACTTTTTTTTTCTTTTCCTCCCAGAACAGTATTACTTAGCCATAAGAATCATGGAATAAAATGAGACCGTTGGTAGACTCTGCCCATGCTCTTCCAAATATAGGTTCCATATCAGCTTATGACATGCCTATCTGAAACTTGTCATGGCTCATCCTTGGAGAACCAGTGGTAGAGAGGAATGGGTGTAGGATTAGGGGTCAGAAGACAGGTTCTCCAATTGCTGCTACTTAACTAGCTGCCCAGCCCTAGGCAAATCTCTGGGCCTCAATTTCCTTATCTGCCAAACAAGGGGGTTGGATTAAATGAATTCTAGTAGTCCACAACTCTATAAGACTGTCCATCCTCTTGGCTTCCAAGCAGTGCAGCCTGCCAGAAATAGAAAGGGTTAGGCTGCAGGTCCAAACAATAAGGAATTTCTGCTGGGAATCCTAGAAAATGTCAGCATTCAGAAGGTAATAAGCCTGCAGATGGTACTTGTGTCGATCCCTTTGCACACTTTATTTCCATGAACTTGATATAGTGCAAACACCAGCTCATTGGCAAAGTTATTGTTTTTTTTTAACCCAAAGCCTGTATCTGCACTACTGAAGATTACCATAGAAACAGACCTTAGCATTGTATCGCACCTGCTGGGTGTTAGGCATTCCCTTAGAAGGGGTTAGTCATTCCAGCACTTAGGATGGCTGTTCTTCAGTGTCAGCTGGGAAAGTGTTGCCAGGGAGGGATGTGATGGCCTTCCCTCTGATTCCTGGCAGTATCTTGGGACCACAGTGGGTACCTGAACTTAGATTGTAGCTAAGGTGAGTTCAGAAAACCACAGAGATGCAGGAGCTCAGTTCTGGAATGACATAGACCCAGGGCCAAGAGAGAAACTAGGTGCTTCAAGACCCTTAAGAGGATTTGGTGGAGGGTTAAGAGAACCTCAGTTTTCCTCTTTGCTACTTCTGCCTGCTCCCCCCTTCTTTCCCTATGCCTTTCCCTCTCCCACCCCCAACCCTTGGCATCAACATTTCAAAGCTGGAGGGGGAGGGAGGGCTCAGAGATGACCATATCTTCCTACCTTCCTGCAGGTACTTAGGGCCTTTATGGACCAGCCCTAAGGTTAAAGTGTACTGTTTCCAAGGGAAATGATAGTCTCCTCAAATCAGGAAGCAACCTGAGGAAGGAACATAAAAAGGGCACCCTGAGCTTGGGAAGCAGGACTGGGTTTGAACCCCAGCTATGCCTATTATTAGAACTGTGCAATCTTGGCCAGATCATTGCCCTCTCATTTATCTGTACAATGAAAGTATCTGCCTCTTTTATGGGGTTGTTATGAGGATCAGAGGAGACAGTGTGTATATATATATATATATATATATATATGTGTGTGTGTGTGTGTGTGTGTGTGTGTGTGTGTGTGTGTGTGTGTGTGTGTGTGTATAGGAAGATACTTTGTAATGATTAATACAGGGAGGGAATTACTCTGTGCACTCATTCTGTCTTTAATGTCATTTAGTACATGTTCAATAGACAGTTTCATTTTTGGATATTAATTATAGTTTGTGGCTGGATCAAGGCATTCGATGATTCAGTATGTGATCTTGAAGCATTTCCTGTCAGGCCCTGTGTTGCTTAAGTAATCTTGTTTTCAGTGACTAAGTAAACTTTCTTTTGTGCCCCCACCCACCCACTCCTGCCCTCCAACTCAGCTTTCTCTAGGCTTGACTTTGATCTCAGCTTTTTATCTTGTTTTTCTCTGTTTGGGCCTTTTTGGTATACTTATGATTTGTATATTGTTTCATTTCTCCCCATTAATTTATAAACTCCTTAAGGACAGGAACTATACACATTATATTTGTTTGATTGAATCTGGAAGCCATGATATAGTCTCCTGGGCCTGCCCTGATTATGTCCCTTTTCTCTGGGACATTCTTAGGGACTCCTAAAGCAGACTCAGGCTCCTGGGGTACAGGCTGGGATGCCCATTGTCTTAATAGCTAGCTGATCTGGAACTAACCAAGTTTGTTATCCACTGACAATACTACCCTTCAATTCTGGTGTACTCCCAAAGAACACCTGATTCCCAGGATGCCACCTAGATTGCATATGCTTTGTTCTCTTCCTTGAAAAGTATTTGAGATGTCAACAGTAGACTCAACATCTCTACCTGCTGCTCCCACCAACTTTGAGGTTACATATGAGATGATATGTTCTGGCTACTCTTCTGTTGGTCCTGAAGAAGTAGGCTAAGTTTCTCCTCCTCATAGGAAGAATAGACATAATTTGTTGTAGTTCATTTCTTCACATTAAGAAATTGGTCCAGGGTGGCTAAGTGGCGCAGTGAATCGAGCACCGGCCCTAGAGTCAGGAGGACCTGAGTTCAAATCTGGCCTCAGACACTTGATACACTTACCAGCCATGTGACTTTGGGTAAGTCACTTAACCCCAATTGCCCTCCAAAAAATCGGGGGGAAAAAAGCAAAAAAAGAAATTGGTCCATTTTCAGAAAAGAGAAACAACATGGCCTATTGGAGTGAGCACTGGATTGAGAGTCAGAAAAAGTAGGTTCTAGTTTCATCTTGACTATAATTAGTAATTTGGCTTTGGACAAAAGAACTTCCTTTTCTCTTACCTCTTTCCTCATCTGTAAAATAAGAAGGTTGGATTCAATGGTTTTTAAGGTCTCCTCAATCTTTAACATCCTTTGATTCCATTTTGAATCTCCAGAGACCATGCCTTTGGAGCTCCTGCCAAGGAACTAGCTTGCCCCAATCAGTGAGACCTCATTCTATCAAGTGGCCCAGACCAGGCCACACTCTTTCACTTTGAACATATTTTGACCTGTTACCTTGGCTATCTTCCCTTGTCCTCAAAACCCCTTGCCACCCATCCCCTTCCACCTCTTATTCTCAACTATAATCAAATTAGTATTACCATTGTTACTGCCTTATGTTTCCACTAACCATCCCAGGGAATTCATAGAACAAAATTCCCTTCCCAAGTCACCACTTTGTTCCATGTGTTGCCCTCCCCAATAAGAATGTAAGCTCCTTAAGGCCAGGGACCATCTCACTTTTGTATTTTTATTTATATCCTTAGCACTTATGCCTGGCACATAATTGAGTCCATAATAAATCTTCCCTCCCCTCCCCCCTTCCTTTCCTTTCCTTTCCTTTCCTTTCCTTTCCTTTCCTTTCCTTTCCTTTCCTTTCCTTTCCTTTCCTTTCCTTTCCTTTCCTTTTTCCTTTCCTTTTTCCTTTCCTTTTCCTTTCCTTTTTTCTTTCCTTTCTTTTTTCCTTTCCTTTTCCTTTTCTTTCCTTTCCTTTCCTTTCCTTTCCTCTCCTTTTTCCTTTCCTTTCCTTTCCTTTTTCCTTTCTTCCTTTGTCTTTTTCCCTTCCTTCCTTCCTCCCTCCCTCCTCCCCATCCTCTTCCAAATCTGCCAATTCATTCTCCAGATGTTTTCATAGATCTTGTAATGTAAGTCCTACTCATAATTAAGGGCCCAGTGGATCAAGTTCCACCTCCTCTGAATTGTTCTTTTCCTGGCTGCCATGAGCTCTACCTTCACTAAACTTCAGGAGCACTTTCTGTCTTCACCATTCATTGACTATAATGCCTACAGCCCAGTTTTGCAGAGTTCCCCAACTAGATAGTAGGTTAGCCTTTGAGGACTGTGCCTGTACCTTATATAACCTTTTATTTCTCCCTCAGTGCTTCTCCTTCCTCCTCTTTGTTGTATTCCCTCCATTCTATGCCTGCCCTCCTTCCTCTTGTACATATTTCTTTTCTTACACAATTCAGACTCACCTTGAATTTCAGCTGCCTCCTTACTAAAAAAGCTCTATCCCAGTCTTTAGAAGTCATCCCAAAGTGGCGCTTCTGGCCTGACCTTCTCCTTGGTAGAGTGGCTTGGGAATGGTAATGGATGGGTCTAGTACAAGTTTTATGGCTGGGGATAAGATGAGAAATGCAGGAGAGATTCTGGCAGTGCCCTTGTTCTCTTTCCCCTTTGCAGAACTCACTACATATTAAGCACTTGACATGTTTCTGTGTTGTGCTAAGTGCTGGGTATATAAAAACAAATGAAAAGTGGTCCCATGCTTCAAGGAGCTTACTCGGAACCAACTTCCTGGAGAGAGCATGGACATAGATAAGTAAAAGAAAGGGAATTGGAAGAGGGAGAGAACGCTGACAGTTGGGGCCTGAGGTGGAAGGAAGGGAAGGAGTACTTGAGCTGAGCCTTGAAGGAAGCAAAGGATTCTAAGAGGCTTGAGAGAGGAGGGGGCATGTTCCAGGCATGGCTTTTGTGAAGGAACAGAAATGGGAGATGGACAGTTCAGGGCACAAGAAGTGGGCTGGTTTGCCTAGAACATAAAATATGAGGTGATAGAATAAGTCTGGAAAGCAGGTTGTAGCAAGATTATGGCAAGCTTTCAACGCCAGGCTGTCTATATTGTTAGGGTGTTACTGGGAAGGGTGATGGATTTGGAGTTGGAAGCTCTGCCACTTATTGGCTATGGGCACTCACTTCACCTCTAGGTGTAAATGGCTTCATGTCTAAATAAGGGACTTGGATTGGATGATCTTTAAGATCTCTCCCTCCCATTTTTTTCCACCATTGCAAATGTAGTAGCTATCCCTATTTTTGTGCAGAGGGCAGAGGTAAGCTAATTTTGAAAGCATGAGGCTTTCTGTGGTTATGTTCTGGCCTCTTTCGTTTTTCATGTGAATTCTTACAAGTTTGGCTGCTTAGTATTGTCTTCTGGCTTGGGGGTGGGGGTGGGCAGGGCCATTGAGGAGGAGGAAGGAGGATGAGGTGATGCTGTGGAGCCATCACTCCTTTGTGCTACAAGGTAGTTGTGTAGGACTGTTCATGTACATCCAGTTCTCATCAACATGACAAATCTTTTCAGGGCCACCTTGTCAACAGCAGCCTAAGTGAAGGGCAGTTTAAGACAGAATAGCTGAGCACACAGAATCATAGGGGAAACCCTTTCATCTCTTCATGAAAGGCAGGTATTTCCTGAACATGCCTCTGCCTTGTTTCCTTCCTTCCTCATCCCCTGCCCCCCTTTTCCAACCTGCCTATTTCAGAGGTATTTTCAAACTGCTTGATTTGATGCTTCTGTTATCCTATCCATGTTGTTACCATGGAATTCTCTGCCTGTCCATCCCTCGGTGTGGATTGTAACTCATTGATGCCTTCTCAGTCCTTTGTGATTCTTACCCATTCTTTTGTGTAGATCCTCTGCATTCCATGGTTACCAGTGTAACTCTCCAGCTGAATCTCTGTTCTTGCTAAATGACAGGTCAGCCTCCTTTGCTGAGCATACATTTCTTCCTTTATAGTCCTTATTCCACATCTTGAGCACAGAACCATCATTGGAAATGATGAAACATCATGTTTGTGCCCACCATGCTTCCTCTGTTGCCATTTGAAGGACCTACAACTTTGATTTTCTGGAGATTAAAGTGTCTGAGGCCTGCATTATGGTTAAGATGATGAAATGACTGGTAAGATTTAGTTATTTTGATTATACACATTTGAGCTCAGATGGCCATGAGTTATTTTTCCTTTCTTTAAGTGGATCCCAATTTTATTAATAGAATTTTTTCAAAGTTATTGATATTTTCTTTTGTATCACTTTAACTTCCTGATATATTCATTCCTATTTGCCCTCTCAGAGAAGCATCCTTTATAACAAAAAAGAGAAAGAGAAAACATTTCAGAACTAGCATGTCAGCCATATCTGACATTATATGCCCTGTTCCATGCCCACAGGCCCCAGAATCTGCGAAGATGATTCCTCCTCTCTTCTTTGGGGCCATCCTTAATTATTCTATTTTCATGGTACTCAGTTTCAATTATTTTGTTGTTTTAACAGACATTTATTATAATGGATGAAAAAGGTAGGGGTGCTGAGAATGATAGTTCTAAGAAACTAGAAATATTAATTGTTCACCTTCTTGTGTGATCTTTGTTTTCCAGCATGGCAGCCCTGTTAGTGTAGGGTATTCTGCTAAGGACAGCAGGAGATGTGGCTAGGAGTAATCAGTGAACAAGTATTTTGTTAAGTGTCTGCTGTATGCTAGCCACTTTGCAAGGTGTTTGTGATGCAAATATAAAGAATGGACTGACTAATCATTCCTCTCTAGGAGCTTATGTTTTCATGAGGAGACAAGAACTGCATATATTAATATATACAGAATAAATACAAATATAAATAAAAGATGGGGAGGAAGACATTAGCAGTTGGGGGGATCAGGAAGGACTTTATGTAAGAAGATGGTGGTCCTTAAGCCATGGCTTGAAGGAAGAGAGATCTTAAGAGATTAAGGTGAGAAAAGGAGTTCATTCTAGGCTTCAAGGATGACCAGCACAAATGTATGAGAAACAGAGAGAAGGCCAGTTTGACTGGATTGCAGAGTATGGGATTGAGACTCATGTGCAATATGGTTCAGTAGGTAAGTTGAGGCCAGGTTTAAAGTCTTTAAAATCTTAATAGAGACATTTACATAGGGAAACATGGAGTTTATTGAGTAGGAGAATGGCATGGTTGGATCTGTACCTAAGGAAAATCACTGGTAGCTATATGGATAAGATTTTTGTCTTTGTCATCAAGGACATGGCCTATAGAGGAACTAAGGTATAAAAATACCTGCAATACAAGAAGATGTAAATAAGTGCCAAATTAGTTTTGTTTATATCTGCATGTTTATATTTAATCTCAATGTAATTTATGTACATTTAATATTGTATAATATTATGTATAAATAAAACCCAGAATTGGTAGGTGCAACTGTTCAGTTCTCAAGTTTTTCTTATCTTCTACCTTAGATATCCTTCTGGAAATTCTTCTGATTCCCCATTGTAGCATGGGAGTGATCTTGTCTGACAGATTATACCATGATAGGATTGGCCTACCTACATTTGAAGGCCCAGCACCAGCAGCTAGACTGCTAAATAAGAAATATTGTGGCCAGATGAAAATGCAAAGTGGTCGTAGATCTTGCACAACTTCGATAGTATTGGTGACAGGTGGATGAAAAAGGTAGTCAAGGGTACTGAGAATGACACGGTTCTTAGAAATTGCAAATATTAATTGTTGGCCTTCTTGTGTGGTCTTTGTTTTACAACATGACACCTTATCCCTAATAACATATTTGGCACTAATGGAAGCAGAAAGCATAAATAGTCATAGCTAAAAGGAAAGAGAGCCCACAGATGCCCTTGAAGAGGGAGACACGTATTGGGGGTGGTTTTAGCATGCTTCCAGGGGCAAGAAAAAACATGGAGGGCACACTTGGTTAGTTCTCCTTGTACAGATGGCTAGTGTAAGCAAATACACCATCATGAAAATAACTAAAACTTAGGCACTGCCATCAATTGCTGGGGATAAAGAAATAGAAAAGGGCAGCTAGCTGGCACAGTGGATAGAGCACAGGGCTTGCAATCATCTTCATGAATTCAAATCCAGCCTCAAAACGTTAGCTATGTGACCTTGGACAAGTCACTTAACCCTATTTTCCTCAATTTCTTATCTGTAAAATGAGTTAAAGAAGAAAATAACAAACTGTTCCAATCCATCTTTGCTGAGAAAACCCCAAATGGGGTCACAAAGAGTTGACATGAGTGAACAACAACAAAAAAAGAGAAATGGAAAATGATTTGTGAGGAACTTGAAAATAAGATCTTCCAAAGTCTGTGTACATTATTACCAGGGGAATTGAATGAGAAGATAGGCACAGGGGAGAATAGTGAAATTGATGTTGAAAAATGCAGTTCAGTACGAAGAAAAGAATAAAGGCCAAAATCTTGTAGAGTTCTCAGAAAATCCAAACCTTGTAGATCATAAATACTTTCTTCCAGAAGATAGTCAAAAAGTACTGGTCTTGGTGAGCACCAGACAATTTAGTATAATGAAAAGAGTGCTGGATTTGGAGTCATAAGACTTGATATGGAACCCTATTTCTGCTATGGCCATGTAGCCTTGGGCAAGTCATTTCAGGTCACTGGGCCTCAGTTTCCTCATGTGTAAAATGAGAAAGTTAGACTATAGATCTTTAAGGTCCCTTCTGGCTGTGAATCTTTGCTCTGTGCTAGTGATCCTTGGTCTAGGGTTCTGTGGGTCAGTATCTGGAAAGATGGGCTCAAGAATTGCAAAGAACAAAAAGACCTGGAGGAATTATAGTTGCTGCAGTTGTGAATGAAAGGAGCATTGGATAGATGAGATCATGAGTCTCAACAACTGTGGAAGTCAATTTATCAAGAAATACTATCCGGGTTCTGGAGATTTTCCAGAACAGGGTAGGCAGTAACAGTTTTGAAACATTTGTCTTCCTTACTCCCACTCCCTGGTGTCCTAGCAGACAATGTTCTCAGTTTATATACTCTCATATAGGAAGCCTCTGGAGGAAATTTAAACTAAAATTTTCTTACAGGAGAGCATCTGTGCGCAAAAGTATTTGTAGATAGTAGATCTCCCAGGGTATCATTAGGCTGCGGTGATTCCTTAATCTACTGTCTCCCCCCTAAGGGAATCCCTGGAATGTTTTAGGGGCTCATCCTAAGAAGCATCCTCTAGCTGTGCTGACTTTAGAACATTTAGCCAGTCAATGAATATTTATTAAGAGCTTACAATGTGCCAATTATTATGCTAAAGTGCAGGGGATACAAAGAAAGAAAATATAATGTCCTCTAGCAGCTCCCATTCTAAGGGGGGTGAGGGTGGGGGGCAGAGATAAGATGCAAACAATTATGTATCTACAAGATTTAGAGAATAAATGGGAGGTGATCTCATAGGAGAGGTACTAGTCAAGTCAATAAACATAACCATAGGAAATATAATATAGGCTCTTCACCCTGAGGTCATGTAGAGTCTAGTCTGAAGGGAGTACTTCAGAGCAAGACTGTTTGAGGTGCTCTGTGTTGATCCTCATATGGGCCTTATATCCTGAGATCTCTTTGAGGAGAGGAAAAATCCCCACAAATTTATCCTCAACAATAATTACACAAAATTACCATATATCAAAAAATGTTTACTGTAAAAGGGTTTTTTTATATTTTACTTTTCTTTCAGAGATGCTTTAGTCATTTTTATCATCTCTGTTCCCCTCGTATTTGTCACAGAGAGCAATTATGATAAAAAATGAGTCGAACTAGGATCCTGGTAAGAGGCAACACTGAGGTTTGAGAAAAGCCAGAAAATGGGGTGGGGGTGGGGTACTATAACCTATGTTTGGGCCGAGTGTATTACAGAAAGTGCCAATGGGCGTAGTACTAATTATGTAAGCACCATATGAATCAGGCAAAGCTTCTTGAAATGATACAGAGAAGCACAGTATCTATACCACATCAACACCAACCTGCCTCCCCCCCCCCCCATTAAATTATAGGTTCCTTGAGTCGGACTTTCCTAAGCTTGTACATAGCATGAACTTGTTGAATTGAACTGAACTGAGCTGATTGCTAATGAAGGCACGAGATTCCAGACTGCCCGAACATAAGGAATATGTCTTAACCAAGAACTAAACTATAATGCTTTCCAAGGCTCTGTGCACAGTAGGTGCTAAATAAATGTTTGTTGAATTTGC
Source organism: Gymnobelideus leadbeateri (assembly GCA_011680675.1). Lineage (NCBI taxonomy): Eukaryota > Metazoa > Chordata > Mammalia > Diprotodontia > Petauridae > Gymnobelideus > Gymnobelideus leadbeateri. Next base: position 54,136 of record WOXC01003121.1, on the reverse strand, counting down.
CTCTGAAGAAAAAGAGGTCTTAGGTAATCATAGAAGCAGAAAATGAAGGGAAGACTACAGGTATTCTCCCTACATTGTTGTGCCCAAATAGGAAAGTAGTTGCTCATTTTCATTTTTGCTAGTGAAGCTGTCCAATAAATCTGCTTCACATAGTTGTTTAAAATCACCTTGATGTGGAGGGTTTTCTCTGTAGAGGATTTGCATTTTCTAAATGTGGACTATAAAACATTCGGGAGAAGGGTGGAGTGGTTGGAGGAAGGGGAGGAGAGAGAGAAACAGAGATAGCATATTATTTTTTGCTTTGGGCATATGATTTTGGGAAAAAAGAAAAAGTGAGTATACTGTGATTTCATGTGTTACCCTGATAAATTGATGAACACCATGTACTTAGCTAAAAGCTTTTACTCAGGATAGGGTTTATGGGACCTAATGATAATGTCTTAATAAAGACATTTGTCAAGAGAATTGGAGTTAAATTGAGTTGTTGATTCACTGAATGCTAACACACAGTCAGGATACAGTCAGGATGCAGAAAAATGGACAGGCCAGAACATTGGGCCAAATCTAATAAGATGAAATTTAATAGAGATAAATGTAGTCTTGTGTTTGAATTTAGAGACCAGCTTCACACGTACAGAATCAGGGGGGCATGGTTAGGCAGCAGTTTGTCTGAAAACAGCCCTTGGGTTTTAGTAGACTGTGAATCAACATGTGTGATTAGATAGCCTGTGAAGCTGTGGTGTTGGGCTGAATTCAGAAAGGGCTGACTTCTGGGATTAAGTAGCTGATAGCTGCACAATCCTTCGCCCCTGGTCAGAGGACATCTGGACTGTTTTGTTCTCTTTTGCACACCATATTTTGGAAAGAGTATTGATAAAAGTGAAGATTGTCCAAAGGAGGCCATATATAAGAATGATGTAGAAAATTAAATTCATGCAATGTGAAGATGGGTTGAAAGGAAAGGGAGAAGTTAAGACTGAAATGGAGAAGGGGGTGTGGTACACACATACTAGAAGTCTTCCAAGTGCTTGAGGAAGATCTTGGGTAAGAGGACTTGTACTTACTCTTTTTGGTCCTAGAGAAACAGTAGTTTGAAGTTGCCAAGAGACAGTTCAAGGTTTGATGTCATGGAAGGACTTTCCAGTAATTAGCACTGTTCCAAAGTAGAATGGGCTGCCTGGGGAGGAGGTGGGTCCCTTTGCATTGGAGTTTTTAAAGCAAGATTGAGGGGAAGATTTTGGGGGGAGGGCTGTGGGTTTGTGATGTTTAAAATGTTGAAGAGAAATAGTTTCTGGCTAATTTGATAATTTTATTAATTAGGCTAACATGTATTAATAAAAAAGGTCATTGGTACTCTTGAATACCAAAGACCCCTCATGGTGGTGGGCTCATATATATATATATATATGCCCTGGGAACAGCAGATTTTCCTGAGGGTGGGAGTCAGTTCTGATTGGTTAATAATTAATGAGAAAATTAATATTACAGTGAGAGGTAGGCTATATTGCAATGAAGGTCTTAAGGGTACCTTGAATCACCCAAGTCTTGATCAAAGACACTTAATTTCTCTATCACCTATCTAAGAAAAGGGAGAATCTACATTTTCCCAGACCTGTGTGAGTACACTCAGTGAACAGGAATCTACCCATTAGCCTGAACCTAGACTTTCTTTTACTGTCTCTGATCAGATCTTTAGTTTGGGTAAGTCTTTGAAGATTTCTCACACTGGTTGGTTTCTGGATGAGGAAGTAGAACAGGTCAAAAACCTTGGTCCTGGTTCAATAATTAGTAATACAAGAGAGAAGCAAGCATTTCTCTCATGTTAGAGTAGGTGAATTGCTGATGAGGTTCCTGATTCGATTCTGAAATGCTCTGATTCTGTGGAATGGGTATTGTATGTAGGGCACAGGGGTGGAGACAAAGTTCAGCTCCTTCAGGGAAATTAGATTCTCATAGAGGGGATGGAAAATATACATAAATAACCATAATATAAAGTCGTACAAAAATTTTATGTGTTAAGTACATGAAAGGATCATGGGAGGTCCTTGAGGAAAATGGGAAATTTCATGTTGTAGCATTTGAGCTGAACTTTAAAAGCTGGGCAGGATTTCATAGGCAAAAAAGGAGTGGGAGAAAGTTTTTCAGGGGTAGAGAATGGTGTAATGAAAGGCCTAGAATTGGAAAAGTGAATGTATAGAGATGCAAATGGAAGCAGAACCAAGAGAATAATGCACACAATTCCTACAAAAATGTAAATGAAAGAAATTATAAAAATGAAATTGAACTCTTAGAAATTTGGATGGGCAACCTTAGCCCTAGACCATATATGAAATGCATTTCCCTCCTTATGGCAGAAAATTGGGACACTTTTGGGGCAGAGTGCTGTATACTCTGCCAGAAAGTTATATTTGCTGAGTCCTTTATCTTTATCACAAGGACAATTTCATTGGAGATGGAGGAGATACTAGGCCTGGAAATGACTCATATACATGGCAAAAGCATAACTAATTTAAAATGGACTAATTCTCATAGTCAAGAGAAAAGGTCAAATGAAGAATAAGAGTTTGTCACTATAGTTTTCCAGGGGCAGGGGTACTCAGATTAGAGATGTTTGGCATAGACTTTATATAGAAATATCCTTAAAGTAGAAAAGAACATTTTATCCATATACCCTAACTTAATAGAAATATCTCTGAAGGATATTTAAGGTCCCTTTAGTTCCAATTATATGATCCTGTGATAACCGACCCCCCCCCAACTTCTGTAGAAAGTTATCTTTGATTGCATAATTTGCTCCTCTTAGTGGATTTCCCCAATGACCACTTCAAGTTCTAAGGCTAAGTCCTTTCTCCCTTTGTAAATTGATAAAAAGAAAGTCTCTGCAGACACCAGAATATTGATAGTTGGACTTTTTTGTGGTAGTAAAGAATTGGAAATAAAGTAGATGCCCATTGTTTGACAGATTAATAGATTGGTACATAAATGTAATAGAATATTATTGTTCTGTAAAGAAACCATGAGTATGATGAATACAGAGAAGCATGGGAAGACATAGGAGCTGATGCAAAAGTGAAGTAGAGACAGGAAAATCATATATGTCTGTATAATATATAATATGTACAAATACATATATGTATGAATTTATATAGTTATATGTCTGTATGCATACATGTATCTGTATATATATATATATACACACATACATGTGAATGAATGTAACATTGTTAATGGAAAGGACAAGTGGACAAAGAGCATTAGAAATTATGATGACCAAGCTTGGTCACAAAGAAGAGACATGAGAATGTACCTTCCTGTACTCCTTGCAGAGATGAGGGGCTAGGAGATTTGTGACATTGTAAAACTGTATATAATCCCAGATTTTTTTGTAATGTGCTAGCTGGTTTTGGTTTAAATTTTTCTCCCTTTTATCCTTTGTTAGAAAGGATGACCCCGAGGGAGATGATTTTGTGGGGAAATGTACACAATGTAGAAACAGAAAATATTAACAAAAAAGTTTTAAAAAGAAAATAGCTACAGAGAAGAGCTTTCAGACTTGTTGCCTTCCCACCTCTGGAAAGCAACTAGTTTGGAGACATTGGTGGGCGTCTAACCAGAGTAATTGACAAGCCAATGAAGTAGGACTGACTAAATTAATTTATTTCAGTTAAGTGTGTGCCGTTCTGGTTAGAGCTTTTCATAACCTGGATCATGACTCTTTCAGAAATCCAGGAGCTTGGCCTCCATCAGATTTCTGTAATTCACTGACAGCTTAACTGAAAAAACTTGGTGGATGACAGGATCATTCAGCCTCAGACCTTTGTGTTTCCAGGCATGGCTTTCTGACACTTCATACTTCTCTCTGGGTGTTTCATAGGGAAGCATATTTTTTTCACTTTAGTCTCCTCCTCAGTTCCTTTTCTCCTAAGGTGGGAGGTATGCTGAGACTATCTCCTCAAACTGTTTGAGATTTGTGAGTCCTGTTATGGAGTCCTGTTATGATTCCAGAAGTTAGTCCTGTTATGATTCCAGTTATGGAGTCCTGTTATGATTCCAGAATACCCACTAGTTAATCACTGTCCTGGTTGCATAACTATTACAGCTTTACCTGTAGCATTAAACAGGTTTTTGGAAGGGAAGACTCATTGGTTGGGCATTTTATGCAGTGTCAAATGGTAGGGGCAACCTTTATCTGAAAACGTTGTTGTTATTTGTCCTTTTTTCTCAAAGAGGACCATGACATCAGGGAGGTGATACCTCGACATGCAAGTGTCATCTGAAAATGAGGGAGGAAGGGGAAGGTAAAGAGCTGTGGGAGTTGAGCTATATTAGAAACAGAACAGGAATAGAATGAGGTGAACAAGACAGCTTTGAGTCCATGAATCACTGGTTTCCCAGTTGTTGTGTCACTCAACTTTGGCATGATTTCCCCAAAGACGTCCTTCAGGTGCCACAAGGTTTGAGAAACACTGAACTTGGTGTCTGAGGCTCGTGTAGGGTACTGAACCTGGAGTCAAGAGACCTGTCTTCATATTCTGCAGAATCTTGGGCAACTCATGTAACCTTGCAGAGAGCTTTAGTTCCTTCCTCTGCAAAAGGAGGAGCGTTCTTGTACTACCTGTCTCACTAAGTAATTACAAACTTGTTAGGTAAATGAGCAGTAGTAATTATTATCTTGTTCTTGCCAAAACTAGTATCTATACTTACCTCGATCAAGTGAAATCCAGAAAGTCTGCCCCAGTTGGCAGTGAGTCCACAGGAATCTTAATGAACCTGTGTTACTAGGTCCTCTTCTACCCTGAAGATCCTAGGAAGTAACAGGGGAAATTGTGTTGCCTTTGGTACTTCTAATTCTCTTTGTGGTGTTACTGTGCACCCAGTACCCTCATGTTCTCACCCTTCTTTAAAAAATAATAATAATCTCATCCCTTTTTAAAAGATGAGTTCAGGGAAGAACCTGGAACTCATTTACACTAAAGAGTAATTAGCTCCTGACAGCTTAAAGTGTTAACCTTTCCTTAGGTTTATTTGTATTTTGAAGGGATCAAAATCTTAACCTAAATAACAAGGCTCATTTCATGCTAGAGGGTGTAGGGTCATTTGGGGGAGGGATATTGTGGGGAGGATGAGGTTGGGGACCTTCTTGGCACTTCTGAAATCATGCTTTGTAGATGGTCAGTTCCCCATTCCTTCACATAAGGCTGAGCCCATAAAGTAGACTTGTTTCTGGGCCCCTTGTTTGAGGAAACACCCCCCCCCAGAGAAAACCTAGGTGGGTGGGCAGGTGGGTGAATGAGTAAAAGCAGTAATTGCCTTTCTCTGAAAACCAGATGGGTAAACCTTCAGGACTCATTTCCATGTCATCCCCAGGATCTGCCAGTTTGGGGAAGGGCTTCCTCTGCTTCTCACTTGACAGCTCATAAAAGCATTCTCTTCCTCAATATTTCTGCCATCAACCAGAATATGTAATTAACTTACTGCAATTTAGCTTTGAGATGGATCTTCCTTTTTAGGGATTCCATAAACAACGATGCCTGCGATCTCTGGGTCGTTAATGAAGTTTGTGTTGTAGGAAAAAATTTTTAAAAAGAAGAAACCTCCATCTCTTTGAGGCAGGCTAGCATAGTGAACAGAATATGGAAAGGAATCAGGGAGACTTGGAGGGCAAGTCCTACCCTAGCTGCATGGGACAAGATACTTATTTAACTTCTCCAAGCCTCGGTTTACTTATCTGTAAAATAAGTTTAATAATATCACTAATATCTAGCTGATAGGCTTGTTGGGAGGTTCAAATGAGATGGTATATGGAAAGTACTATGTAAAGGTCAGGAATTTTGTGGTGGTGGTTGTTCTTGTTTGGTATTTGAGGAAGGGACTAACTTCACTCTATTCCTATATCCAGAGGCTGAGGGACAATTTGTTTATATGCTGGTTGGTTTTCCTCTTTCCCTTAAAAGAATAATTTTGCTGACAAACATATTTGAGAGAACTTTTTTTTTTTGCCCAGAGGTTTTGGCTTTGCCTTCACCTGTCAACCACAAGAGTGATAAATATGTAGCACTTGATTTTGTCAGACTCCTTTGCAATGGTTCAGCCTTTTGTGCTTTTTTTTTTTTTAATGAAATGAAATAGATCCAGATGAGGAAAACATGCACAAGATTAGACAGAGAAGTGTCTCTGAGTAGTAATAATATATACTTTTTGTAGATCTTTTAACTTTTCTCAATCCTGTCCACATGACTCTAAACTCATTTTATAACTTGATCCAGGCCTGTGAGGTAGGTGGAATTGAGAATATTAATTCCAACAGTTAGAAAACCAAATCATTAAAAGGTTTTCCTTGGTCACACAGCTAATGAATGACAGATCCAGAACTAGGGTACAGGGTTTCCTGCCTCCACAGCCTCTTTTTTTTTTTTTTTGGTTTTAAACAAATGCTTTATTAACTTCTGTTTTACATCATTCATTTCCGCCAGATTTTGAGTTACAATTTTTTCCCCCGTTTTTCCGCTACCCGCCCTCCCAGAATAGCAGTCCCACAAGATATCGCTTCCTCCAGTCTGCTCTCTCCCATATCTTCTCCCATACCCCCTTCGACTTTTCCATTAGAGGAAGGTGAAGCTCTGTGCCCCAATGCCTGCACATCTTGTCTCCCAATTACAAGCAAAAGAGTATTAATAATAATTTTATATATATTTGAAACATTTAATTTTAAGACCTCGAATTTCAGACCCATTCCCTTCCTCCCTTGTCACCCATTCCCTCTGGGAAGATAAGTAATTCAGTATATGTTGTACATGTCTAGCTATGCAAAACATTACCATAGTAGATATATTGTACAAGGCTGCTTATAATTCCCTCCCACCCATCCCCCCCCCACCTGGTCCATTCCCTACTTGATCCTGTCCCTCTTCTATAGTGGGTACTTCCAACCTCCCCTCCCCCCAAGAATGCCCTCCCATCCATCATCCCCCTTCCCCCTATTCTGCTGTAGGTTGAGATATCCCATTTAGTATATATGTCATTCTCTCCCTGAACCAAATTTAATGAGAATGTGGTTTTGCCTTTTTGTCTTCCTATTCTTCCCCTCCCATGCAGCCACTTCCCCTTGCTTCTTCTACATGAGATAGTTTACCCTACCCTATCTCTCCCAATCTCCTCTTGCCACTTTCCTCTCTCACCTCATAATTTCATCCCTTGGGTATTCTCCCTTCCCAACAAATTCAACCTATGTCCTCTATCCATATATAACTGTAAACATAGGCACACACATTCACATATGTATTCATATGGCCATACACCTGTCTTCCATTATTTTCATACTGAGAAAGGTTTCATCAGTCACAGTTATTGCTTTTCCATATAGGAATGTAAATAGCTCAACTTTGATAAGTTCCTTTTGATTTCTTTTCACTGATTAACTTCTCAGGCATCTCTTGCTTCTTGTGTCTGGATGTCAAATTTTCTATTCAACTCTGGTTTTTTCCTCAAGAATGCTTGAAAGTCCTTTATTCCACTGAATGACTATATTTTCCCCTGAAACAAAATACTCAGTTTTGCTGGGTAGGTGACCCTTGGGTTCATTCCCAGCTCTTTTGCCCTCTGGAATATCATATTCCATGCCCTTCGATCCCTCAGTGTAGAAGCTGCCAGGTCCTGGGCTATTCTGATTGTGTTTCCACAATATTGAAATTGTTTCTTCCTGGCTGCTTGGAGTATTTTCTCCTTGATCTGGGGGTTCTGGAACCTGGCTATAATATTCCTGGGAGTTTTCTTTTTGGGATCTTTTTCAGGAGGTGATCGGTGGATTCTTTCAACCTCTATTTTGCCCTCTGGATCTAAAACATCAGGGCAGTTTTCCTTGAGAATTTCTTGAAGGGTGATTTCTAGGTTCTTTCTTTGATCATGGCTTTTAGGTAGTCCAATAATTTTTAAATTGTCTCTCCTGGATCTATTTTCCAGGTCAGTGGTTTTTCCCGTGAGATATTTCACATTGCCTTCTATTCTTTCATTTGTTTGGATCTGCTTAACAGCATCTTGATTTCTCATAAAGTCATTAGCTTCCATTTGCTCCAGTCTAACTTTGAAGGAATGAATCTCCTCAGTGAGCTTTTGAGATTCTCTTTCCATCTGGCAAATTGGACTTTTTAAGGCATTCTTCTCCTCATTGCCCTTTTGGGCCTCCTTTGCCATTTGAGTTAGTCTATTTTTTAAGGTGTTGTTTTCCTCAGTCAGGCTGTTGACTTCATTTCATACTTTTCCTGCATCCTTCTCGTTTCTCTTCCCAATTTTTCCTCCACTTCTCTTATTTGATTTTTAAAGTTCTTCATAAGGTCCTCTATGGCCTGTAACCCACTCATATTTTCCTTTGGGGCTTTTGGAGCAGGATTTCTGACCTCACAGTCCTCCCCCTGTTCTATGCTTCGATCCTCTTTGCCCCCAAAATAGGAATCTAAGGTTGCATTTTTCTGTTTAATTTATTTCCTTTGCCTTGGCATGTTGCCACTTAATTACTTGACTTTTGGGCTTGTTGCCACTGTATGGCTGGGCCACCAGACAGGTGAACTTTTGTCCCGAACGTGTAGGGGGACAACTTCCGTTTCTGGCAAGCTGTAAACCCACCCACAACCTCCACCCCAGATCACAATCCAGATCTAGGGAGGTTAAAGCAAGAGTGATTACCCCCCAAGACTGATTGCTGGATCTCCCTACAGTTCGGCAGGCCAGGAGCTAGAGCTGCTTTTGAAAACTACAAAATGGCGTGTCTCCTCAGCGGCTTCTAGCCCCCAGGGGAGGAAGCCGACATTCCCCAAATACTGGTCCCAAAGTCCATAGGGCACTAACCTCTCACTTTGTCCTAAGCATGTCTATGTTGATAATTCTGGAATCGCCACAGATGCTGGTGTTCTGGGGTCCCTCCAGCCGGCTGTTGGCCCGGCTGCCCTGGGGCTAAAACCACAACTCAGGCGGACCTGTGCTCAGCTCCCCGCGTACTGCGTGCTGCTGGCTCCCAGAATGGTACACTGGTCCTTCCTGCAGGGCTGCTGGGCTGTCCTCAGCGGGAGGTTAGCTTCTCTGTGTCATTCTGTGGGTGCTGGGGCTCCAGAAGTTGTTCAGAGTCCCCTTTTACATAGTTTGGAGGTAATCTGGGGGAGAGTGCCTTGGACGTGCTGTTTCTACTCCACCATCTTCTCCACAGCCTCTTAACCATAATATTCATCCACAGAAAGGGAGTGTGAAAAGCTGTGTGGGTTATTTTTCAGGAATTCCTAGCAGATTAGGAGAGTTGCTTGGGTCTGTGATAAGCTCTGTATATAGACATACTTCAGAGATACTGTGGGTTCAGTTCCAGACCACTCCAATAAAGCAAATATCACAATAAAGTAAGTAATGTGAATTTTTTGGTTTCCCAGTACATATAACATTTGTTGGTGGTCCTTTGTGTTTGAAGAAGACCAATGACATCATGAAGGTTGATGCCTGTAAAAGTTATGTTTACAGGGGTGGCTAGGTGGCGCAGTGAGTAAGAGCGCTGGCCTCGCAGTTGGGATGACCTGGATCGAATCTGGCCTCAGAAAATGAGCGCCCACACATAAATAATGACTAGCCGTGTAACCTTGAGCAAGTTACTTAACCCCAATTGCTTTGAAAAAAAAGTTATATTTACACTATGCTGTCATCTGTTAACCGTGCAATAGTATTATGTCCAAAAAAACCAATGTACATAGCTTAATTTAAAAATGCTTTATACCTGAACAGTACTAACCATCACTTGAGCCTTGCTGGTGGAAGGTCTCGCCACCATGTTGACAGCTGCTGATTCATGGAGTGGTGATTGCTAAAGGCTGGGGCAGCCATGGCAATATCTTAAAATAAGACAACAATGAAGTTTGCCTCATTGATCAGCTCTTCCTTTTACTTGAACACTTAGAGGCCATTGTATTGGCCTAATTTCAATATTGTGTTTCAGGGAATAGGGAGGCCTGAGGAGAGGGAGGGTGTCAGGGGAATGGTAAAGGAAGCTGCCAGGCCACATTGCCACAAGGGGTTGGACTATGGCTTTGTGGGTCAGACTGGAAGGAAAGCTGGTACTGGGTGGGGGGAGCAGGGGAAGGAGTTATGCTGTAACCAGGATTACTGCCTATCAATTGGCATTTCATCTTCATTTGGTGGTAGTAGAGTTGACAGTCAGCTGGAAGCCAGTAAAAGCTGAGTCAAAGGATTATCTAAGACCTAAAACCCTTTTACAATAAATTATACTTATTTTTCTTACTTCTTCCCTTTCTTTGGCTTATCACCTCCTCCTCTCCTTGGAGTCAGTGTAATAGATTGTTATTATCATTACCAAAATACTTCAGTTCAGCTGATTTTCTCTTAAGCTTCCATAGAATAAAGAAATGTTGGTTTGATGCTGTTAAATGTAAAGCAGTTTGACGTTTACCTATAGGTAAAGAAGGACGTGGGAGACAGCCAGGTGGCTCAGTGGATAGAGTACTGGACCTGGAGTTAGGAAGACCCGAGTTCAAATTCCACCTCAGACACTTACTGTGTTAGTAAGTTAGGCAAATTAATAAGGTTAAGCAAGTTGCATAACCTGCATTTATCTTAATCCTCTGGAGAAGGAAATGGCAAAGCACTCCAATAGTTTTGACAGGAAAGCCCTATAGACAGTATGGTCCATGGGGTCACAAAGAGTTAGACGTGATTGAAGGGCTGAACAACAGCAACAAAAAAGGATATAGACCTGGACTGTTGATTAAGTCTTCTATAGACCTTTCCCCTCATTCCTTGCTTCTCTACATTCAGAAAGGGCAGTAATGCTAGTAGGCTATTAGAGGCCATTTAGCTCTAAATCCTGTGATCCTTGGCCTTTTAGGGCATTACAAGTAAAGGGCATTCCTGGATTGGATGGGAGGTTAGACTAACTCTAAAGCCTTTCCAGCTTTGAGATTCTAGGAACCATCCATCCCCATCAGGGATTCACTGACCTCAGCTTGTGTGCAGGCAGTGGGGGAGGGGCTGTACCTGTGGCTCTTCCTCTTTGTTTCTCACTTACGTCATTGGCAGGTGTTTAACAGTGTCAAGAGTCACATCTTTCTGAATTTCCCTGGCAGGGCATCCCTTTCCTCCACCATTCTCTCCTCCTCTTTTGGCAAGCTAGAATAAAATGATTGCAGAACCATTATTGCTAAATACCATGGACATAAAATGAAGCAACCACATGTGATGAACCAAAGAGCAGAGCGTTTACAGCTCTGCAGTGCTGAATTTATGTGTCCTCTTACCTAGGACAGCTTTCTTATGCACATATCATCAAGTGCAGGGAGCTATTCCAGCCACTCTCCTGTTTAATGATACGATAATGACCCTAACAAGAGAAGAGATGGCAAGGTTTTATTTGTGTTTTGGGGTTTAGGATTTTTTTTGGCTTTTTATTTGTCATACGTTTCTCAGTATTTCTGATTTTTAAAATTAGAGCCTTTTTAGTCATCTTCTTAGCCAGCCTCTTAAAAAAATTACCTGAAAGACTTTGTTGAAGGGTGTTTTCCTTTAGATCGTAGGTATGGTACATTGGAGAAGAGTAGGCATGGAGTTAGAAAGAGACCAGAATTTATTCACTTGTGTTCCAAGGAAAAGTCTCCTTGGAGAAGCCATTCACGCTTGGTTTATTGGTGTTGGTTTGCTTTTTAACATTTATTGTATATCAGAAATATAATCGTTGTTATCCCCAACACAAGATTAACTGGATTCCATCTTTGTAGGATGTTCAGTACTAAAATCAGACTGTGATACAGGCACTGGGGTATAGAAATCCATCTTGCCCTACTAGAAAGTTAGGGGGCTGATGGGGGAGGATATAAGAGAGAACAGATTGGGGGAAGGGGTATGCAGTAGGCTTGCTATTTTAGGCTTGTAATCTTGTGGAAATGAATGTTGAAAACTAAAAATAAATTTAAAAAAAACAACAACCAGACTGTGGTATTACTCCAGGGGATAGTGTGACCTTGTAGGTGGTCCTGTGTACATAATTCATTAGGACTCAGGTTGAAATTTTTAGGACTTTTATACTTTCAATAGAGTATACCTTAGTTAATAGGTCCCATATTGAGATCTTCTTATGGACATAGTTAACATTTCATGTTGGGAGAGAGGGTAAATGCATGGACTCCTTCAAAGGCATATGACTTCACTCTTCACTGTATACATATTCTGAGTGGAGGATCCTATCCTACCATCTCTGATGAGGGACCATGCCTCAGGCAACCTTCCTCATGGAGAAAATTCTTAGAATGAGTAATTGCTTCATCAAGGGAAGAGCTTGACTTTTGCCATGCCTTCCCTGTTACTTTATACTTTGGAGATAAAGGCTTGTTCATGATGATAGTATTGTGCTAAACTCAAATTCCTTGTATGGGTAATTGCCAGCATTTTGCTTGACTGGTTGGTCCTTGGGCCAAATAAGTTTGCTAAATGACCTTGCCTAAGTCACTCCACAGGGGCCAGCAAGGCCTCATGGAGGGAGACCTGAATTCAAGGCTCTCCTTTGGCATACACTGGCTATGTGACCTTGGTGAAATCACTTAGCTTTTTGTTTTCACTGGACAACCCTTTAAAAATACTATGAGTTAGAATGCAGTTGCCAATCTGTATTATTTCCTCAGTAGAACTTCTCTTTAACCAATAGAATCAGAAGTCTAGAGTCTGTAGACCAAAAAAAAATGTCATGCTACCAGGTGACTTACCTTAGATACATTATATAACTAGAACCTTTGAGCCTTGATATGTCAGAGTCAGTTATATTTGGAGTCAGGCCTGTTTTCCATTGAATGGAAGACTCTCTCTAACTACCATGGGAAGTTTAAAAAACTTAGGGTACTGTCCTCTTGACTAATAGGATATACTCTGTCTATGATGGTGGGGAATGTGAATACATCATTCTAGCATTTGGCAAAGAGAACAGAAGAAAAGAAAGCCGATAGCCAAGACAGTTTATATATGTAGTCATAATGTCCAAATGACCATAAGAAGACCATATATTTGTGGTTTTCCTGTATCCACTCAGGATGCAAATATATTCTCAGTCCTACACACACCCATACCTGACTTCCTATGAGAAATCTACCCCCACATCTCTGGGACATTTAACACCTACCATCTCTTTGTCTTTGTTTCATTTAATGTGTATTTAACAAATACGTTTTCCAGCTTTATTAAGTGTCTGTTATATAGACGACTGTTAGGGAAGGGGTAGGTGTGTAGTTTAGAAATTAGGTGCAATCCCTGCCCTTATGGAAGTTACAAGAGTTACAAAACTAAGTATAACGTGATGAGAGAATGAGAGAAGCATGAACCAGCTAGGAAAGCTCCAAAGGATAGGTAGGAAAAAGCAAAGAGGGAAAAGGCTTACCAAGCACTGGAAATAGCCTGAGCCCAGGCTAGGTAGTCATGAGACCAGCCTGTGGATTCAAGGAGCAAAGAATTCTCTGTTTAGGGAGGAGTATAATGCCCATGGAGGGGAATAACTTGAGATTAGGCTGGAAAAGTATGTTGACAAGATTGTGGAGGGCCCTAAGTGCCAGGCAGTGAAGTTTGAGCTTTCCATAACAGGCTTTAGCAGAGGTGTGGGATGACCTGATCTGTGCATTAGAAAGATTATTCTGATAGTGATACAAAGGGCAGATTGGTGGGAGGAGAGAGAGAAGGCAAGAAGACAGACTGGTTATAATGAGGGCTTATACTCATGTAGCAGCAGTGGGAATTAGAGGTGGTGGCAGACATGAGAGGAGCTGTCAGGACTTGGTAACTAATCAGATATGAGAGGTGAAAGGAGAGAGAAGAATCAGAGATAGCTTCAAATTTATGAGCAGGGGAGGTTGAGTGAATGATGCCATAAGGCAGGAGGAGGAGTGGGTTTGAGGCAAGATAATGGGCTCAGTCTTTGACATGTTGGGCTTGAGGTTGCAGTGGGATCTGGGTAGAGGTGTACTGTAGGCCAGTAGAGATATGTCTGCAGCCCAGAAGGAAGGTCAGGACTCACACATCACACATAGTCAACAAGTATTTATTAACCGCCAGATGCTGTGCTAAGTTCTAGGGACACAAATATAAGCAAATAAGATGACCCTTTACCTTCAAGGAGCTTCTGTTCTGATGGGGTAAGAAAACACATAAAGGAAAAGGAATTGGGGGGTGGTACCTGAGAGGATGTAAAGTTTCTGTTGAGGAGTGGAAAGGAAGGGAAATTGAATCAGGAGTGAAGTTAAACATGACTGATGAAATAGTGGACTGGGGCTAGGTACTGGCCAATAAGGATCAATCAATCAATCAGTAAACATTTACTTAGTGCTTAGGTGGCACAGTGAATAGAGCTCAGGTCCTGGAGTCAGGAAGACTCATCTTCATGAGTTCAAATCTGACCTCAGATACTAGCTGTGTGACCCTGGGCAAGTCACTCAACCCTGTTCACCTAAGTTTCCTCATCTCCAAAATGATCTGGAAAAGGAAACGATCAACCACTCCAGTATCTTTACCAAGAAAACCCCAAGTGGGGTCATGAAGAGTTGTACATGACTGAAAAATAGCAACGGCTACACCTATACCAGGCTCTGTGCCAAGGGATGGGGATACAAAAAGAGGCAAAAGACAGTCCCTGTCCTCAAGGAGTTTTAAAAGGGAAGGCTGCTGATGAGGAGGGAAAGTCCAGAGAGAGAGATATTGAATGAGGAGTAAAACCAATAGAAGGTGATGTTACTGTCAGACAGGACTGTCAGAATTGGGGAGAGCGTGGGCTATGGAACCTCCCCTGTTTATTTTTATTCTAAGCTTAGTAACTATCATAAAAACAAATGTTCAGATAAATAAACAAGAATAAAAATAGTGGGATTCATACACAAATCCTTAAACTCAGAGGAATTAGTCACCATTGTTTTTGTTTTGGAGACTGGGTACGCCCCTCCCCCCCCCCCCCCCCATCTTGGCCAGGCAGGAATACAGGGCCTTTCCCTGCTGTGAGGGGCTGAGCAGCCCAGCCTCGGGTAGCCTGGTGGGGGGCGTTCCCTCCTCCTGCTCCATATCACTACTCAGTCACCTCTTGCCCATTGCAGCCCAGAATTCCCTCTTGGACAATTCTCTAGTCTCCAAGCATATTTGTTTGTCCTTGAAATCCTGACCAGCTCTAGGTGGGCTGGAGCAGCTGGTTGCTTTTTTTTTATTAATTTTTTTTTTAAGCTTCAGTCACTATTGAATTTACTGTACAAATGTCTAAGAGTTAATCATCACTGTGGCTGGTACCTTTGAATATCTCAGTTATGTGAGAAAGTTCTAGCAGCTTTTATGGAAGTAAAACAGAAATAGCTACCTGTATCCAGATTGTTTATCATACTTTAGAGCCCCCTCTCAGCTGAATAATCTTGTTTCTTCCCGCTCACCCACACCCCCTTCTGTGGAAGCCTCTACAGGGTATCTTATATATTGTATAAGAGAATGTGTCCAAAAGCTGTTTCCCAAAGTATGATGGCCCTTACTGTGGAAAAAGCAACTGCAAATGGCTTATTTCTTGAACACACACACACACACCCCCTCATTCTTGCTCCTGTGTTCTTAGGTGGGTGCTGGGGACTCTGAGTTGTGTCCTTGGGAATGAAACTGCTGGTTTTTGCTGAACTGATATCATTTGGAGTCAGTGAATACTGGCAATGCACAACCAGGAGTCCTGCCTACCACCTATTATCTGTGAATCCTTGAACAATAACAGAAGTAATAACAATTAACGTTGATATAACACTTTACAGTTAGCAGACCTCTTTATAATACAGGTTTTAATAACTTAAAATTGCCCTAAGACTTTTGGGGCACCCTGTATTATCTCATTTGATTCGCTCAGGCTAACTCTCTGTGTGTCCTTTTACAATCTGGTATGGTGGGGGTTCGGGCTTGGAATCAGAACAGAACTGGGTTTGGGTCTTGGCTCCAGCTCTTATTAAATGTATTAGCTTAGAAAAGTCACTAACCCTTTCAGAGTCTCAATCTCTTCATCTCTTAAAACATGTGGATTGGGCTGCTAGGTGGCACAGTGAATCCTGCACCAGCCCTGTAATCAGGAGGACTTGAGTTCAAATCCAGTCACAGAAACCTAACATTTATTAGCCATGTGACCTTGGGCAAGTCACTTAACCCCAATTGTCCTGCCCTCCCCCCTCCAAAAAAGCAAAAAAAAAAATTTTTTTTTAATGTGGATAAGAATACTTGCACATACCTACTTCACAGCGTTGTTGTGAAGAAAGTGTTTTGTAAAGCTTAAAACCCTAAATAGATATGAAATAATGTTATTAATAAATTAGGATTGTATTAGGATTTGTTTTACATAGCTCCATTGGCAGATTTAGGGTAGATGTTGCAATTTAGGATCTCTGGAAAGAAGGGATAAAGGGAAGAAGGGAGAGAAGGAGGAAAATAGGGAGGGAGGGAGGGGGGAAGAAAGGGAAAGTGGAAGGGAGAGAGGAAAGAAAGGGAAGGAAGAAGACAGAGAAGAAAGAAGGGAAGGAAGGAAGAAAAGAAAGGAAGATAGGGATAAAAGGAAAAGAAGGAAGAAAGGGAGAAAGGATAAGAAGGAAGGCAGGAGCACCCACTCTGTGCCATAACCATACTAAATTCTTTACAAGTATTATTTCATTTGGTCATCACAACCCTGCAATGCAGGCTCCTATTTTACAGTTAAGGAAACTGAAGCAAACTCAGGCTAAGTTACTTGACTTACACAAAATCATAGCTACTAAGTGTCTGAGAGTAGATTGGAACTTAGGGCTTGGTCACTCCAGGCCTAGTGCTCTATCCATTGCACCTTGCTTCCCCTTGGGAAAACTTGAGCATTTAGAGCTATCCAAAAATCAAATGGTATGCTCCAAGAATTAGTGGTTTCCTTATAACTGGAGGTCTTCAAGCAAAGACTGAATAAAGCCTACTTGCTGGGGGCCTTTTATTCAATTATAGGTTGGACTAGATGGTCTCTGAGGTCCTTTTCAGCTCTGAGACTCTGAAATACTCTTGATTCTGGAGCAGCTATACTTCCCCCTAAGGGCTGTTTGAACACAGATACTTATAAATTCTTATTGTTCTTATATAGTATTACTGCTACTACTGGTATTAATTATAAGCAATGTTAGTAAGTATGGTATATAATGGTATATATTCACTATTAATATTGTTTAATTATTGTCTCTTCACAAAGAACTTAAACCACAATCACAGAATCCAGGGCCGAGTAATTGCCATAAGATTTTTTCAGTGTGACTGTCAAGCACAAACTTTCCATTCCCTTTCAGGGTGATGGTCTCCACTGCCCAGGGACAGAATTGGTGAAGAAGAGGGAAAAGGGTTCTTGGCCACCATTTTGCTGATGTAATATCTTACATAGCACTCAGTTTTGCTGGAGGGATATTCTCTTGGAATGAATTTCCTTTTCCTCTTCTGAGAAGTGCAATGAGTACCTCAAGAAATTCTCTGTTGTGGTTGTTTGCAGTGAGTTTTCATTTAGCTCACAGCTTTTTAAGAGAGTTACTTCCTTTGTGTCCCAAGGAGTTCACAGAGTTCACGGTAGAATCAATCATCACAGTAGAATTCCAGAGGCTAGGTGCAGATATGGGCCAGGAACTAGGCAGTGGGCAGGATCAGATAGAGTGATGGTATTGATCTCTGATTCCTCATCAGGGTTCCCTTGGACAATCACTAGAAAAGAGCTCCAGCAGGTAGTTAAGTCAGGGGACAGCTTTAGTTTAGAATGAGGGGACATAAGTTGACTATAGGATATAGAGCCAGTAACTTTATCTAAGAGTTGGATTGGATAGTAGTAGGAGTGGTTGCATTGCCTCTCACCCCCTCTACCAACTATGGGAGCATTTGCACCTATAGTGAACACAAATCCTCTGCAACACCCCTATGGTTCCTCCTGTTTCTCTATCTATTTCTGTAATACACAATCACTAGCCTTTTAAGAGATAACTGTTCTTGTCCCCTTCCCATTTCTCATCCCAGTCCTTCTCAACACTAACCTAAACTATGTCCTGTTCCAATCTACCCATCCCTTTCACTGTGACCTTTGGAATTCTTGTTCTGTAGATAATAAATTCCCTTTCATCTTGGATCTCTTTCTCTTTCATTCCTTCCATCTGCTAACCCTTACTGAGACCTGGCTCCCACTTGATTGTCCCCACTGCAGAAATTAACCACACTACATCCCCAAGTGTCCTTCCTGGAACTTGCTGTACCTTCTGACATCCCCCAATACCCTGGACCTGGAGAGGGAATTGGAGTACTCCTTGTTCTTCACTGTCCCTTCTAGACACTACCTCTATCACTCTCTAGCTTTCCCTCCTTTTGATGTCCACTGATGCAAAATTTTCTACCCAATCCATATCATGGTGGCCGTAATATATTGACTTCCAGATCACTTTCCCTACTTTCTCAAGGAATTAAGTTGTCAACAAGCATTTATTCATTTATTAATCACATACTATATGCCTGGCATTGCACTAAGCACTGACTCACCCTCTTCTCTGTTCAATAACTTCTGCCCTTAATTCTGAGGGACTTGAATATTTATATAGATGTTCCCTAAAATTCCCTACCCTACCAATTTCTCAATTTCCTTAACTCTCATGACCTTCTTTACTCCACTGGTATAATGGTATTAGGAATTTGAAGATCTTCCCTGCCCCCTAATAGACTGAATGTAATCACATGGAGCCTGTGGTGGGAAGAGCTTGCTGAGGGGTGGAGCAGAGCCCACAGGAAACTGGGAGTCCGACCATTTAGAGATGGAGGAAGGAGAGGATGTACCCAGGCAGACAGCTAGGCTTGTGAGTGTTGGTTTGTGGGAAGGCTAAAGGATGGTATGGCTCTCTGCGGTATTATGGTATATTAACTTCTTTGCTACTATGATGGATTTGGCTTTCTGGTTTGGGGATTCAGTTTTCTAGTATGAGTAAATGTTTTGCTTCTGTCTTATGTATGGAGAGCTGTTATATTTTGTGACTGAGCATTGTGCTGGCATATTCACAGTTGCCATTGGTGCTGTGAATATTGCATAGGCACTACAACTGGATTTTACCGTTATTCATAAATTTTTACTTCCTTAGTTAGAAACTCTGACATTCCTCTATTTAGCATAGCCTTCTATCATTCTTCCTCTCCCTGTGCCTTACATATCCTAAACTTATTCTTTTCACTTATAAAGACCTTCAGTCCTTCCATGAACCCCCCAGTAACACACTTGTTAGCCATTTCAACTCTATACTGTCCTTTGTTCTTGAATCCTTTTCCCCCACCCTCCTTTGTCTTATTGACATTTATTTCTTACAAGCTTCAACACTGGATTTTTCCTATCATCTTCCCCCTTTTCTCTAATTTATCATTTGCTAAATGGAACTAGAAAAAGTCACAATCATGCATGCTGACTTGACTACATTAAAAATTCATGTTATTCAACTACAACCAGGCCCTCACTACAGCAAGGAAGTCCTTTTTTTGCTCCCTGATTGATTCCCTATCTCATTCCTCACAAAATTAATTCCAAACCTTCTCTTCACCCTCCTCTAATCCCTACCACTAGCCTTGCCATTCCCTTCCAGTCTCTTCAACTCAAACCCCCATTAATATCACCTCCTATTCTCTCCTTTCCCCTAGTTATTAACAGAAATGGCTTTTTTTTTGCCAAGGCTGACCCCTCTACTTGTGGACTTAGTCCCATCTACTCCTGTCTTCTCCAGCAGATTGCATCCTCTCTGTCTCTCTCTCTGTCTCTGTCAGTCTGTCTCTCTGTCTGTCTGTCTGTCTGTCTGTCTCTCTCTCTCTCCCCCATTTTCAACTTCTTATCTATACTGGTTCCTCCCCTATTGCCTTCAAACATGTTCAAGTCTATTTTCTCCATCCTTAAAAAAATGTTCATTATAACTACCATCCCTCAATCTATTATCCTATTCCTTGCCTCCATTTCCCAGACAAATTCTATGAAAAATTTGTCTGTACTTGCTGCTTCTACTTCCTCTATTCATTCACAGCTTAACTCTGCCCTTATCACTCAACTGAAACAGTTCTCTCCAAAGTTACCATTGATCTCTTAATTACTAGATCAAACAGTCTTTTTTTAGTCCTCATTCTTCTTGGTGTCTCTGTACATTTGACACTGCTGACCAGCCTCTCTTCTCCCCATGGATACTCTCTCTCTCTCGGTTTTTATGACTCTCCTGGTTCTACCTTTCTGACTTCACCTTCTCAATTACCTCTGCTTATTTATCATCCATAGCCTACCTTCTAACTGTAGGTGTTCCCAGAGGTTCTGTTCTAATCCTTTTTCACTTTCCTCTCTACATTCAGCTTCCATTGATTTAACTATCATCTCTAATGCAGATGTCTCCTGGATCTTTATATCCATCCATAGTCTCTACTCTGACCTTCAGTCCCCCATTACTATTTGATTATTGGATTTTCCAGAGACATATCAAACTCAAAATGTCTAAAAATAAATTCATTATCTTTTTTTAATAGTATTTTCCCCCAGTTACATGTCATGACAATTTTTAGCATTCATCTTTATAAGATTCTGAGTTCCAAATTTTTCTCCCTCCCTCCTCTTTTCTCCCCTCTTCCAGAAATGGTAGACAATTTTATATATTATACATGTGCTATCATGTAAAACACATTTCCAAATCAAGTCACAGCTGTGAAAGAAGAAACAGATCAAAATGAAAAAATACCATGAAAAAGAATAAAGCCAGTAGAAAAAATATGCTTCAATCTACATTCATAGTCCTTCGGTTCTTTTAACTGGATATGGATAGTATTTTCCTTTGTGAGTCCTTTGTATTTGTCTTGGATCATTGTGTTGCTGAGAAGAGCTGAGTTATTTATAGTCAATCATCATACAGCGTTGCTGATACTATATACAATGTTTTCCTGGTTCTGCTCATTTCTTTTTGCATCAGTTTGTACAAGTTTTTCCAGGTTTTTCTGAAATCTGCCTATTCATTATTTCTTATTGCACAATAGTATTCCATTACATTTATATATCACAGTTCAGCCATTCCCCAGTTAATGAGCATACCCTCAAATTCCAGTATTTTGCAACCATGGAAAAGGCTACTATAAATATTTTTGCACATGTAGGTCTTTTTCCCCGTTTTATGATCTCTTTGGGATACAGACCTAGTAGTGGTATTACTGGATCAAAGGATTTGCAGTTTGGTTGCCCTTTGGTCATATGAACTCATTATCTTTTCCCTCAACTTTTCCCCTCATCCAAACTTACTTATTTTTGTCCAGGACACCACCATCCTTCCAGTCTCCTAATTTCAAAGCCTTGGCATTATCCTTAATTCTTCACTCTTCTCCATCTCATGTGTCCAATCAGTTGCCACATCTGGCCATTTTTACCTCTACAACAAACCTCTCTTATATCCAACCCCTTTTCCCCCCTCATATAGATATTACTTCATTTCAGGCCATCACCATTCATGTAGATTATTGTCATGGCTTCCTAACTGGTCTCTCATCACTCCAATCAATCCTCCATTATAATTTTTCCTAAGTGCACATATGATCACATGACTCCCTTACTCAACTCTGGTAGCTTCCTCTTGGATCAAAGAAATACCTGGTTAGGGTTTTTTGTTTTTTGTTTTATTGCAGGGGGGAGTTGTTTGTTTTTTTTGGAAGGGGGAAGACAGGGCAATTGGGGTTGTGACTTGCCCAAGATCACATGGCTAGTAAGTGTTAAGTGTATGAGGTCCAATTTGAACTCAGGTCCTCCTGACTCCAGGGCCAGTGCTCTATTCACTGTACCACCTGGATGCCCCCCGGTTAGCTTTTAAAAGCCCTTACCACTTAACCCAATCTATATTGCCAGTCTTATTGGACATTTCTCTCCATTATATATTGTTTCCTAACCAAACTACCCTTTTCCACATGATATAGTAGGAACCCTAGATTTTGTGTTAGAAAAGGTGGGCTCAGAGCCAAACTCTGCCACTTAGACTTTGGACAAACTATTTCTCTTCTTTAAATGTTTCCTCAGCTGTAAGTGAGAGGTTTGGATTAGGTGAAGTCTGTGGTCCCTTCTAGTTCTTTCTCCCGTGCTATACTTACACAGAATTGCTGTATTTGTCTTCCTTTTAACACTGCCAACATTTCCTGCTGACTTCCTTCCTTATAACACAGAACTACAGTTAAGTGAAATGGATTGCCCTCTTGGCCATGTCTGACAACATGGGCCTTCTTCCACCCTTTTGGTTTATCACCTGCTCTCTCCAGAGAGGAGGGAGGCATACTTTGCTTCAAGTCGTGATTGGGTCATCATTAATCTCCGTGTATTTTAGGATATATTCTTTTGTCTTAAATGGAAGGAGTGTGGGTTAGGAGGCAGGGAGAGTCTGAGAAGCATTTCTGCCAAAGTGAGCCATACAGTTTAATTAAATACACTGTGCTACATGGCCGTCAGGTGCAGTTCATGTGGGATAAGCTAGATATCCTTCCAGGTTGCCAGATGCTTCTCCTGCAACTTCACTTAAAAGACTTGTCTTTTTTCTTGCTTATAGGTCTTCATTCAGAAAGCAGGAAGTCCGAAACAAGAACACCATTAACACCCAGCTCTGGGAGATCTTTCCCAAGGTCCTCCAGGCAAGGATGAGGCAGCTCAAAGGGAAACCCAAGAAGGAAACTTCAAAGGATAAGAAGGAACGGAAGCAAGCCATGCAGGAGGCCCGGCAGCAGATCACCACCGTCGTGCTGCCTACGCTGGCTGTGGTGGTGGTCCTGATCGTGGTGTTTGTCTATGTGGCCACACGCCCCGCCACTACTGAGTGAGCCATGCCTCACCCCGTCTCAGGACTGGAGGGGACTAGATCAGGAGAGAAAAGAAAAGCCAAAAAGGAAAAAAAATTGCTTCTCATTTCAGAGACTTTAATGCTACTAAGCCTGAAGCTCCCTATCTCCTCTGGCCTTGGGCTTGATTAAAGTTTCTCAGTTCTCTTGGAATGTAATAGGAAATGTATTATCAGTGAATGTGCCATACACCTTATGGTCCACTTCATGTGCCTTTCAGACTTAAAAAGGGGTGTTTCTTTCTAAAACTGATGTGTATGTAGCTCCACCTGGAGAAGAGAAATCTGCCGTGCCATAAATCTGTATGACTCAGCTTCCCACTCATCCCTGTCATCTAGAGCATAGTTCCTATGACTCTTTCATACATGTGCTTCTCCACTTCAAAAGGGACTGTATGTCTCTGTGCTTCATGTGATTTGAAATATATCAACTCAAAGGTGAAATATTTATTTTTGGAATAAAGGAGATTATAGCCTTAAATGGGATGTTTATCTTGGCTCTTTGGAAGTCTGTAACCATTGTCTAAGTGCAGTTATAACAAGTGCTGAACTTGGAGTCAGGAAATCTGGGTTCAGCTTCTGGCTTGAGCACCTCCTGGCTTTGGGACCCTTCTCCTCTTTGGGCTTCACTTTCCTCTTTTGTAAAGTGAGAGGGCTGGCTTAGCTGATCTAAGATTCCTTCTAGTTCTGATATTTCTATGATTCTGGGACTTTTCTTCCACATGCTAGCTATTCTTTGTTCTATCTGCCTCAACCTATGCTTCTTTCTTCCTTTCTGTACCTCTTCTTTTCTTCCCTGCAATGATACTCTTGCATCATTATTATAGAATCTACCAGCTAGATGTATAGTCCTGTTGTGCACTGCCCCAGTCAGCCTGCAGGTGCCATGGTCTAGGAAGGCCACATAGAAAAAGCGGTGTCCCTTCCACTTATGTGATTTGTTTCCCAAGTGAATCATTTTCAGATCAGATTGAGAATATCTTAATCAATGCAGAAAAAATGCCTTTTGCTGTATTGTTTGAGCAAAAGTCAGTTATGATTGGCATGCATTAGGCAGGAATGCTAATTTGCTTCCATTAGGCTTACCTATTTAAACATTTAAAAACAGCCGCACAAAGGTGGTCATAAAAGTGGCAGGCAGGCATTTTCTGTTCCTCAGTGAAAACATGAAATATAATTAAGCTTGGGTTCCAGGTGGGTGTGAAATATAAATTGCCCATTTGGGTCAGTTCCTTAAAAGAAATAAATAAAAAACAATGAAATGGCATTTTAGGCCCTGGCTTTATAGAGGAGCTTGACAACTTTAGCAGACCTTTAAAACTTTCTTTTCTGCCTTTTAAAAACAAATTTCTACTAATGGATCTTGCTTTTGTATTTTCTTTCTTGTCATTGCTGATTACAGAGATATTTGTGTGCACAGAAGCATTTCTGATTTCCCTTCCTGTCTGATTCATTCACGGCACTATCCACAACTAAGGATATGGAGCGTCTTAGAGCCCATCCTGTGTAAGGAAAGAAACATTGTCCATTGTAAGCTTTAAAGATCAACAGTAATAAGAGAAGGTTCATAATAATATAGGTTTAGAAGTACAAGAGGAAGTCCCAGAGCCCATCTGTGTGTAGATGATGAAGCTGATGCCTCCCCAAGGAGGTTTCTGTGACTTGCCCAAGGTCACATAGGTGGTAAGTTGGCAGAGAATCCAACTCCTCATTGTATGCACGACATCCTGAGGCCCAGAAAGGTTGTGATTTGCCATAAGGTCACACATATCACCTCATATGCAGCACTCATCTCTGAAAAGTTCATGTTTGTTGGGTGAATGTGTGCTTCCTGGAGTATACCAATGGGGCACTGGATTGACAAAGCAGTTTTTTTTAACATGGATGTACCTGTTTCCAGCTGGATGTTATAGGTTTCTAGTTTTTCTTCCTCAGGAGTGTTTAAACCCTTGCTACACTTCTGTTAATCAGTGTGTGTCTAAGGAAAGAATTGGAAAAAGGAACTGAGGTTTACAAGGTTGAGTTTAATATTCCTCTGCATCAGAGTTTATGCCTTTTCAGGTAATTCTCATCATTGAGGACTCAATAGGCAAGGCAGCACAGAGAGAGAGATGTATATGGTAGGTATACGAGTAGGTAGAATTGGGTAGATAGGTAGATAGATAAAACACTTGTTAAGTTCTTTGTACATACCAGAAATTGTGCAAAACACTGAAGACATAAATACAAGCAAGCAAAGCTGTCCCTGCCCTCAGGAAGTTCACTTTCTCATGAGAGAAGACAACACAATAGAGGGATGCAGGAGACTGGGATGGGAGATGGTAACAGGAAAATAATCATGCCTGGTCCCAGCAAGGAAAGGAAAATCAGAGCCAAGGTACTCGGGAAAGAGTCCATGTTTATGTGGACATTGCCTTCTATACCTTAGTGGACCTGTCTGTGCCACCCTATATAGCCCACTGTCTGGTGATTAGTCTCTCTGAATCTGACTGAGTTTATAATATGGATGATTATCTTGCATTCTTTCCCCAGCCCCATACTGGAAATATTTTCAGCTCAGCAGAACTTCTGAGCTCCAACTTCCAAACTGCTGACATAGATTTTGGGAACTCAAGCTCAACATGCTACAATGAGACATTGGAGGAGGACATAAGGGGAATCCCAGCAGTTGAGAGCTGGAAGAAAGCCCAGTGGCCATCTCTTCTAACCTATGTCTGAAAAAAAGATTCCCAAACAGATTCTTCACCTTTTTTGTGTGCCAAACTCCCCTTTGGCAGTCTGGTGAAACCTATAGACCCTTCCCCAGGGTAATTTCAAAAAATTTATACCTGAAGGAAATGCAAAATTTCAGTTAAGAAATGAATGAAAATAAAGATGAAAAAAATTTTTTTTCTCCCATTCAAGTTCACATACCTCACATTTATCCACAAGACCTCTTGGGGTTTTGTAGATCTCTAGTTTAAAAATGGGCCAGCTAGGTGGCACAGTGGATAGAGTGCTAGAGTCAGGAAGACTCACTTTCCAGAGTTCAGATCTGGACTCAGACACTGTGTAACCCTGGACAAGTCACTTACCCCTGTTTGCCTCAGTTTCCTCATCTGTAAAATTATCTGGAAAGGGAAGTGGCAAACTACCACATTATCTTTGCCAGGAAAACCCCAAATGGGGTCATGGAGAGTTGGACAGGCCTGGAAAGACAACTGAACAACAACAAAAATTAAGAAATGGAGCACATATTTATTCACCCTTCCTTGGGTAGAAGTCTACCAAATACAAATGCTGTATTTCAGAAGGTCAAACTAGAAGAACCAGCAAGCCAATTGACAAGGAAATATATTTTATAATTAATATTTTATTTCTTCTATCTGCGCCGATGTACTTTAAATACAAATAATTACAAGCAGATATAAATGAGTTGTTATTATTCTGGCATGTACCTTTGGAGACACAGGCATGTGAGGCTATTTGACAGTCTGGGAATCATCTCATAGATCCCGCTAAAAGAAATTTACAGAAAAGAAGAATTGGAAGGGAACTCAGAGGTTGTTTGTGTCTAAACAGGAATCTCTTCCCCAGTATTCCTGACAAATGGCCATCCAGACTCGACTTGGAGATTTATTCATGTTGGAAATCCATTCTTTACCTCTCTGGGTAGTCCATTCCATTTTGGAACAGCACTAATTGATGGGAAGTTTTTTTCCCCTGACTTCTAGGGGAAATTTATCATTCAGCAATGATTATGTGTGAAGAAATGGGAGGTAGAGTTCAGACTTTCTCCTGGTGCTTTCTACCTAGGTCCTTAATCTTTTGTGCATCTAGTTTTGTTAACAAGTGATGTGTAACTCTGGGTGAGCTAAAGAGGATACATTTGTTAAGCTGATTGAGAAGCAGATTTATAGATTCATTGTTTAATTCTCACCACCAGGACGTGGGAGATGGCATTTGGATACCTTGTACAATCTCCATTTACAAATAAAATGGATCTGAAAGAAAAAGCAAATGACAGGCACAAAGAACTCAGAATTTGACTTCATTTCCTGGTTTTAGATCTCCTGTTCTTTTCCCATTATTTCCTGTTTTTCCTCCCACTAGCTCTGCTTGTTTTTAACTCCTTTGTCTTGGTGCCTTTTCACCACCCCACTCCATCCCACCGTCCAGGAAAAGCCCATCGCCAGGAAACTCATGATGCAAACTTCATCCACTTAGGTACTTATAGCTCATCAGGTCCTTCAGTTTCTTCTGCTACTCTGAGTGGAGGACTAGAGAGTGAGGCAAAAAACTTCCAAAGTCTCCATTTAAAGAGGGCTCAGAAGTCCAGACAACTCTTCATTTCCCACCAACTGTACTGCTCAGTTGTGACTCCATCCACCATCATGCCCCTGTCCCTGGGGCACGTGCCCTGCTAAGCCTGACTTTTTAGCTTCTTTTGGTATATTGTCTTCTTGTTAGACAGCAAGCTCCTTGAGGGCAAAGACTGTCTTTCTTGTTCTTATGTGTATCCCCAGGACAGGGCACATAGTAGGTGCTTAATAAGGAGATGGTAATACGCTTTAAGATTGTGATTTCCCTCAGTTAAGGTGGTTCCCACACTAGGATGAAATCTTGTATTTCCCTGATTTATAATATATTATTAGTGCTTAAGTATTGTGTTGGGAATAATTTGGACCATACCTACATACATACATACATACCTTCCAAGAATCCATCTATTTTCCATTTATTCTGTTACTACCTTTGATCAGGTCTGTATCACTCCTCACCTGAATTTTTCTAATGTCCTCTGTACTCCATCCCTGCCACCTTTTTACCTTCTCCAATCATTCCTTAATACAACAGTCAAAATAATCTTCCTGATGCCCAAGCATGACTATGAGACTCATCTGCTTAAGAATCTCCAATGGCTTTCTGTTGGCTGTACTGTAAAGCTTCTTAAACTTTTTCCACTTATGACTTCATTTTCCAGTTGTGGCAGTGTTTGCTGGCATTGTGTGGCCTGAGGGCATGTGCAGGGCAAAGTGCCAGTGCTTTGTGTTCAAAACCAAGGCTGCAGTAAAGTTGCATGACTTGGATTCACAATGAATTTGATTTTGAATGAAGCTTTCTTTGGTCATTGTGCATTCAGAAACCTTTACTGTTGCCAAATTTTTTCTCCATATGGGGTTACAACCCATAGGTTAAGACACGCTGGGCTATAGGGTCAAATTTAAATGACAGTCTGGCAAAAACAAAGAATCTAAGAGTTGAAAGCCATCCATTCCAACCAATAATTCTCTGCAATAACATCCAGCCTCTTGAAGAACTTCAGGGATAAGGAAGCCACTAAGGCATCCCATTTTACTATTAGACAACTCTTATTGTTTAGAAATTATCCTTTAAGTGTATCTCTAAGCAGCTTCCACACATTGTTCCTGGTTCTACCCTGTGCAACCAAGCAGAAAGTCTAATTGCTGTTGATTCTACCCATTTCCCCCCTGTTCTTCTTTAGATTCATCGTCCCCAATTCCTTCAACCAATCATATTCTCCATTCCTCACTGTCATGGTTGTCCTCTTCGGAATTCACTCCAACTTGTCTAAGTGCTTTCTAAAATATGGCATTCTATATGTGCTCTGACCAATAGAATGTATGTTCTTTGAGGATAGAATTTATTGTCACTTCTACTATTATTATGTCTTTGTATCCCAGTGTCTAGAACTTTTTTTTCTTTTTTCATCTAGACATATGATTTCATCAATGTAAGGACCTCTTCATAAGGAAATTCCTTTTACCAATGCAGATAGGTTGTTATATGACTTGATACCAGACCATGTATGACTAAGGTCATACAGACAGCATGTATCTGAGGTGGCACTTCAACTCAGGTCTTCTTGACTTCAGTACCAACTATTGTACCACAATACCTATCCTTACAAGTAGGTAGGTAGGTGTTCAATAAATACTTGTTGACTGAATGTCCAGGGCAGTATGCAGTGTGACAATCCTCACCCTCATTCTGGACACTAAAATCCTCTAAGCATAGAATTGGGTTCATTTGTTTCCTTATTACACTGTTGGTATATGTTATTTTTTGATCCACTAAAACTTATAAAATTTTTCACCTTAATAAGCATTTATTAAGTGCCTACAATTATTAATTCAAATAAGATAATTGTAACGAGCTTAGCACAGTGCCTGGCATGTAATAAATGCTATATAAACGTTAGCTGTTATATTGTGGTTACTGTTATTACAATGTACTAGGCACTGTGCTAAGCCTTAAACTGTTTTCTAGCCATCCTTTCCCACTATATACTTTTGAAATTGACTTTAAAACCCAAGAGTAGCTTTTTATATTTACTAGCTTTGACCCAATGTTTAGACTCTCCTGAATGTTGGATCCTTAATGTCATACAGCAGGCTGACCAGGCATTCCTTTGGCAGCTTCATCTAAGTCCTGTAGTCCTTGAAAATTGCTCAGGGCATTGAGAGGTTACATGACTTCACTAAGATTACACAGCCTAGTCCTTGATAAAAAATCCTGAGTCAAGGACAGGTCCCTGGGGCATTCCATTAGAGACATGGCTTCAGATCCTTTCTCTGATGATTTATTAACTTTTTGATCTTGAGCAAGTCACAGCCACACAGCCCTCAGTTTCAGTGCCTGTAAAATGAAAGAGTTTGGCTAATGGTCTCTGAGGCTCCTTCTATCCCCAGATCTGTGATCTTTTTTGCTAAGATCACATCCTAGTAACCATTGTCTATTGTGATTTTTTTCCTTGCTGTTCTTCCCATACCATACTTGTTGCCCTTACTGGTATTAATTCAGGTTGGTAGAGAGATTCTCCCTTCCCATTTTTCAGGATAAAGCACTCTTAATCAGAGAGCTTTGAAGGCCCTCCACAATCTGACATCTTCCTATACAACCTTATTTCACACTATTCTACTTCTCATATTATGCTTCAGCTAAACCGAACTAGTCACTATTCTTTTCATCCTTCTAATTTTATCCTAATTCCCTTCTTCTGTGTATCATCCATGGCTAGAATGAATTTCCTCTTTTGAGATTCCTCTCTTTGAAGTTTGGCTTTAGGAGCCATCCATATCCAGTGAAACCTTTCCTAATCCCCCTTGTATCTCTACTCAAAATTTCTTTATAGCACTTTGGCTCTCTCCCTTGCCATTATCACAGAATCTCTTGTGTTGTATTAATTTGCTTGTGTTATATCTTCTCATGTTAAAAAAAATCAAAGAGGAAAATCACATGGGCCAAGATATTTTACTTGTTTAACCAAGGGGAAACAGAGTCAAATTTCTCTGAACATTGTTCCAATTTTACATGGCACAGCTTTAGAGTTTAATAGTTTTAAAGGTGCCATGGGTTAAACAATAATAGAAAAATGTCAAAGATGTTATAACATTTTGCACTTTCTAAGTTTACTTTCTCAAACTTTGATATCTGTTTTCTCATCAAAATCATTTTGCCTCTCATGAGCATCCTTGTGATTTCCTAGGTGTCATATCAGTTGTAATTGTCAAGGTTGCTCCAAGATGGAGTCAGTCTTGTTTATCTTCACCTATTAGACTGGAAATTCCTGGAGATAAGATCTGTGTTATTTTTCATTTTCCATGTCCTCAGCACCTATTACACAGTACTTTGCTCATAGCAGGCGTTTAGTAAAAATTTGTTGCTGAACTACTAGTGTTACAGTTGCCTACAGGCATTGAGGGATTAAACAGCTTGTCCATAGTCACCTAGCTGTCATGTGTTAGAGGGAGGAATTGAATCCTGGCCTTTGTGACTCTAAGGCTGCTCCTCAGTCTGTTATACCATGCTGTTTCTTGAGTTTTTTTTTTCTTTAATTAATTATTTATTTTTAGTTTACAACATTCAGTTACACAAGCTTTTGAGTTTCAAATTTTCTCCTTCTCCTTTCCCCACCCCTCCTTTTCCCTCCCCCCCCCCCACGGCAGTATGCAATCTGATATAGGCTCTACATATACATTCACATTAAACATATTTTCACATTCGTCATGTTGCAAAGAAGAATTATAACCAATGGAATGAACCACGAGAAAGAAGAAACAAAAGAAAACAACAGAGAGAGAGCAAATAGTTTGCTTCAATCTGCTTTCAGACTCCATAATTCTCTGGATGTGGATAGCATTTTCCATCATGAGCCCTTTGGAATTGTCTTAGAACCTTGCATTGCTGAGAAGAGTCAAGTCTATCAAAGTTAGTCATCACACAATATAGTTGTAACTGTGTACAATGTCTTGAGTTTTATTGATACCTTTGTCATACTACACATATTTTTCAATATCATACCCATCTATTCACCCCTACACATAACCATCCCTCATAACAAAGACACACATTAAGCAAAATTATCTGTCACCAGGGACCTCACCTCACCATGTTTCAACATTCTGTACCTGTTGACCTCTCTGCTTTTCTGCCCAGTGAAGCAAAGTATGTTTCTTCATCTGCCCTCTAATGTCATTTTCATTTATGTAATTGTACTCATTGTATGTATTGTGCTTTTTTCCCCGGGCATCAGTTCATAGGAATTTTGCATGTTTGCCCAGATTCCTCTTTTTCATCATTTCTTATGAGATGGCAGTATCATATCATATTCATATATCACAGTTCATGCATCCATTCTCCAATCTGTAAGGACCCACTCTGTTTCCAGTACTTTGTTATCTTTATAGTTAATTATGTAGTTATTTATGTAGTTATATAATTAATATATTATTTTATATAACTACATATAATTATATAGTTGTTACATAACTATAATTTATATATAATATATATCATTATATAGTTAATTACGATAGTTAATTCTGTGTGTTTCATTTCCTTCCTATTTATTTTCCAGCATTATAAATTTAGTCAATTCTGGCTGTAGACTTTAGGGAAGGGCAGTTACAAGATAGATTTGGGGAAGATGAATTGGAAGTTTATAAAAAAAATCATTGTGACTTTGATATGAGCATCGCCTGGCAGGTGCTCAGTTGTGAATTGATTGTGAACTTGCTGGGTGAAATTATAACAATTCTCAAGGTAAATATTGCTCCCATGTTAGTATTCTGGGAAATGATTTGAGACATCAACTCCCAAATTGTACCCAATCATGCACTGGCTTCAAGGCAAAATTGAATGATTTATTAGAAGCATTTCCCCAGAAAGTCATGCTGGGGTTTCTTCAGTAATGTCTGGGACTTTGGGTTCTGAAAAATGCTCATTACCTAGGATTGTCATTACAGCTAGCACTGTCATACTGATCCATCAAGCTATTGAAATCAATTGTGAAGCAAACTTCAAAGGAAAGATGTCAGAATTCACTAATGTATAAAAACCCAAAACTTTATCTTTATAAATGATGACGATTGATCTTTTTCAGAGAATAATGTTTACAAGTGTCTAACTATGTTTTCTAGCAATGAGAATTTTGATAGGTGTCACTACCATTGCAAAGCCCTGTTGTATACAAGGTAGTCAGAACACCATCTGTGAACATTAAAGCATCTCACCTCTAGCTGGGCATCTTGAACATTTTGACCCAGATGAAAAGCTGAAAACCTTCTCCTGTGCACACTGTCAGTCAGGCAAAGCTGAACATTAGGCCTCTGAGCTTTCCTCCTGAGCATCCAGAGTTCTACTGTGTATCCTAGCAAACCAGAAAACTTTCACTAGCGTATCAGCTTGTTGACAGCAAGTTCAATGAGTATATCATGTGATAAGATGGTGTTGTCTCCAGCTTAGACAGTATTGTATTTCATCCTAGCTGCCATGTTTTAATAGAGATGTTGACTAATTGGGTTTTGTTTAGAGGAAGGCAACCAAGATGGTGAAGGGTCTGGAAACTGTATCAAATGAGGATCATCTGAAGGAAATGGGGATGTTTAATCTGCAGATGAGTTTGATAGAGCATGCTTTGTGTCTTCAAGTATTTGGAGGAGGTCCATGGAAAAGAATTAGGCTTGTTCTGGACCATCTAGATCAAATATCTAGATCCCATCCCATACAAGAATCTGGTGAAGGAACTGAGGATATTTAGCCTGGAGAAGAGAAGACTTAGGGGAATATAACAAGGGTCTTCAAGCATTTGAAGGACTGACATGAAGAAGTGGGTGGAAGTTGTAGAGAGGCAGGTTTCATTAAAACACACACACATACATACACACTTTCTAAAGCTCTGGAAAGAGTCATGTTAGGAGACGGTGGCTTTTCTTCCAGGTAGAGAATGGATGAGCAGTTATCAGGGATGCTCTGTGGGATACTGGTTCTGGCACACCTTGGTAGAAAGAGCCCTGAATTCAGGGTCAGAGGATTTGATTTTGAATTTGATTTTGAATCTGCTACTTACTGCCTGTGTGGCCTTGGGAAGTCATTTAACCTTCTTAAGTTCTCTTCATCTGTAACATGAGGTTAGGCTCAAAGTTTCCTTATAATCTTAGATCAACATTTCTATGAGTTTCTCTCTCTTCCTCTCTCTCCCTCTCTCCCTCTCCCCCTCTCCCTCTCCCTCTCCCTCTCTCTCTCTCTCTCTTCCTCTCCCTCTCTCCTTGTTTCTCCTTTTCTTTTTTCTCCCACTTTTTAAGCTTGGGAAAGGGCAATTGATTACTAGAAAGCTTAGGAGGAGAGACAATTTTACCTAGGAAACATGTAATAGATAAGCTTGTTCTAGGAATCAATGGTTATGGAACCTCTGGTAGAATCAGAAAATAATGCATTATGGGAGTGGTACTGGCCACTTA
Organism: Gymnobelideus leadbeateri; assembly: GCA_011680675.1. Lineage (NCBI taxonomy): Eukaryota > Metazoa > Chordata > Mammalia > Diprotodontia > Petauridae > Gymnobelideus > Gymnobelideus leadbeateri. The sequence goes on along the minus strand of WOXC01003121.1, from coordinate 20,526 downwards.
TGTGCCCTTAATTCCAGTTGCATTGGAAAGACTGTATCCAAGTCTATGCCAAGTGAGTTCACAGTAACCCAAGGCAACCTCAGTTCATTTTCCCTGATGTAGACCCAATATTAATATGGAAAACACAAGTCTATAAATAATTTGAGAAATGTGATAAATAAATAAATCAGGCTAGCAGAATAGCTTGAATCTAGACCATCTGGTCTATTTTACTAATAAGGAAACTGAGGCCCAGTAATGCTAAGTGACTTAGCAGGATCACACACTGAGATTCTCTGATTCAAGAGCCAATATTTTATGATGCTGTACATATAGCTATCTCCAAATAGTCCTCAGTGCAGGTCATTGCAGCCTCCTTATCTTTAATAAGAAGTTATCTTTAGCATAATTGTTGAGAATGCAAAGGAGAGAGGGAAAGCATAGTATGTCAGGAGTGGAAAGGACTTTGAAAAATCATTTAATTCCAACTCTACTGCAGATGGTGAATCACTTAAACTGCAAGTATCTCAGGTTGGTTTGCCCTGTGCAACATAGTTAAGTAGCTCTCAGTAGCTCTATGGTAAGAACTAGAAACAGGAGTGGGGGCGGAGCAAAACAGAGTGGAAAAGAGAGGAAAGAAGAAGGATAATTTATTTTTATTTGGGTTTTTTTTTTTTTTTGGATTTATGAAGTAAGAACATTTAGTTATTAAAAGTTTTGCAGACCAATAAAAATTTCTGCATATTATTGCCAGTCTGTAGACTGACGGTTGGAGGAAAAAATAATAATAATTGACATTAATATAACATCTTCAGGCCTGCTTTTGATTTTCACAATTCTGCAAATTAAGTACTGCAGTCCTCATAATTGCTTGACTTTTTGGTCAGTTATATGTTTTAAAACTCTAAAAACAAATTACACGTAAATAAGCTGATGGACCACAATGCCCTGCTGCTATCATTACCTCAGTCAATGCTCTGCCTTCAAACAGGTCATCTCAGTACATTTATCCATGGGATCAGCCTCTATATGGTCCTCAGTGTAGTCCGTGTCTCTCATCACCATTTTATCTGAAACCTTTTCATCAAGTGGATTGTGTCAGTTTTCCTACCACAAACGTCTTCTTAATACCTCTTTCAGCAAGCAAACTATTCACTTGCGAAAGGGGCAGTACCCTTACCCTTTTATATATCCCACAGTCCCAGCTCACATTGGACTCTGCTTGGTCCTGTTGATCCTATCCCTATCTTACACTTGCTGCTGCTCAGACTTTAATGTGATACTGGGCCCCTCCCATAGGTGGGTCTAAATTAATGAGATTTTATTCAAAGACTGCTAAGAATATCTCAAGTCTGATTCCATGTTTGGGAGTTGGGGTATAGGGTGAATTCTGAAAATTGTAGGTCTCAACTCATTTTGCTTTTGCTGAGTAATTATAATGACCAATGATGGTCCTGGCAAAGGGTTAATGAAACTTATCTTGCTCCTATATTCAAGGCAGTGGGGACCTGCAGAGGCAGATTATTGCTTACGGCATCAGAGACCATCACTAATTTTTTAATGATTATGCTTAGCTATTTTTATTTGTTACAATCCAGAATCAGATCTGGGTTGGGAGGGTGGTGGGATCAGGAAGAGAGGTATATATCTAGAAATGACTGTGATAGAGAAACAAAAGAAATGAACACATTTTATCTTAAATGTTGATAAAAGGTTAGCATGTGTTAAGCATGAGCAATGGGAGGGAGGTGGCATTTCTGAGTTTGGATACCTTTGCTTCTGATTAAAGTTTCACTGACCAAATCCTGTTTTGGATCATGCTGTTCCATCCTTTCTCATAATTTCTGCCCCTTGGTGTGCTATGATTGATGGAATGAGAGAGTTCTTGATACTTTAGCTGCAAGGCTCCAGACATAATAATAGTTAAAAACCAAAGATCTTTAGAAACTTTAGAAACTCATTGAAGAGAGAGCTTGGGGGCAACAGATAGATCCCTGAACTTGAAGTGCTGAACTTGCAGTCACAGGATCTGGGGTTGAATCCAAGCTATCTGTGTTACTTTGGATAAGTCATTGAATCTTTCTGAGCCTTGATATCCTCAAGATGAAATATCCCCAAACCATCCCCCCCACCTCCTTTTCAAGAGAGAGTTGGAGTAGACAACTTTAATTTCCCTTCCATACAACTGTAAATCTGTCCTGTGAAGTGGAATACTTTTTTCTATGACAAAAAGCATTTCAGTCAGTCAGTAAATAAACATTACACCTACTATGTGCCAGGTAATTTCCTAAGTACTGGGGACACAAAAAAGAGGAAAAAGACAGTACCTGCCCTCAAGGAACTTACAATCTAATGGGGGAGATAAGCAAACAAATATGTACAAGTGAGCTATATATAGGAAAACTAGGAAATAATTAAAAGAGAGAAAGCACAAGAATTAGGAAGGGTTGGGAAAGGCTTCCTGTGGAAGGTAGGACTTTAGCTGGAACCTGAAGGAAACCAGGGAAGCCAGGAGGCAGAGATAAGGAGGAAGGGCATTAAAAGAACTGGAGACAGCCAATGAAAGCTACCCAGTCAGGAGATGTAGTGTCATGCGTGAGGAATAAGAGGCCAGTGTATTGAATCCTGGAGTGTGTGGAGGGGAGTAAAGTGTAAGAAGACTGGAAAGGTAGAAAAGTTCCAGGTTGTGAAGGACTTAAAAGCCAAACAAAGCATGTTATGTTTGATCCTGGTGATAATAGGAAGTTATTGGTGTTTAAGAGGGGGAGTGACATGGTCCAAACTGAACTTTAGGAAGATCTCTTTGTCAGCTGAGTGAGGGATAGATTGAAGTGAGGGGACTGGGGACAGAGGGACAAACCAGAAGTCTTCTGCAATAGCCAAGCTGTGAGGTGATGAGGGTTTGCACCAGGGTAGTGGCTGTGTGCATGGAGAGAAGGGAACATGTATGAGAGGTATTGCGAGACAAGACTTGGTAATGGATTGAATTATGTGCAGTGAGTGTGAGTGGAAAGTCAAGACGACTCTAAGATTGTGAGCTGAGAGGATGGTGTCCTTGACAGTGACAGGGGAACTTGGAAGAAGGGAGTGTCTGGGGGGCGGGGGGAAGGTGATGAATTTTATTTTGGACTTGCTGAGTTTGAGAGGTCTGCAGGACATTCATCTTGAGATGTCCAAGAATCAGTTGGTGATATAAGTCTAGAGGTCAGGAGAGAGGTTGGGGCTAGAAGATTCGAGAATCATCTGCTTTAAGATAATTAAACACATGGGAACTGATGAGATCATCATGTGAAATAATACAGAGGGATGTGATAGGAGTCATCAACCTGTATTTCCTCACAGCGTGGGTTAGGCCTGCACCCTTCCCCTCCTTCCCCCTGAAACAGGTATTATTTTCCCCTACAAGGCAACAAAGCAGGACCTGCTTCCCTTTGGGCAGCTTACCAGTGCCCTAAAGACATACAAAGTTCTACCACATGGAGCCTAGGCCTCTCAGACTTGGTGGCTTCACAAGACTGAGAGTCACCACACATACCTACTGATCAGATGAGTGTCTTTTGTCCCAACATTGAACCTGGACTAACTGGGTACTGTTGTTACATCCCAAACGAGGGAAGAGAGAAGAGGGCTAAGGTCAAGTGTCGGGGACCCTCATGGTAAGTGGGTGTGACCTGGAGGAAGAGCTAGCCAAGGAGACTGAGGAGCAAACAGGTAGTCAGCAGAAGGACTTGGGTTACAATCCTAAATCTGCCACTCACTACTTGTGTGACTCTGAAAAAGTTTCTCTTTGGGTCTCAGTTTCCTCATCTGTAAAATGAGGTTATTGAACTAGCAGGCTTCACAGGTCCCTTCCAGCTCTAAATCCATGACACCACAACTATAAGTCTGAAGTCCTTTCTAGATCTAAGTCATAAGATAATAGATCTAGCTAGCATGTGCACAGTGCCTGGCAAATAGCAAGCCCTTATTAAATGCTTATTGAGTTGTATGACTCGAAATAGATCACCACTGATTTGTTGGGCTTACCCTTGTCAATAATGAAGGGGGTTTGCAAAAGATAGTTAAGAAATCATCTATGATTTAGGTTCTGTTTCTTCATTTGTAAAATCTGTCTGCTTCCTAAATGCGGGTGGGGGACTCACCCCTACATCTGAAGCACATTCATCAAGCTTTGGTCCAAGAAATCTGAATATGAGTTAAGTCAATGCTATACTTTGTTGCTTCCCTCTCTGTCTTCCCCACCCCCTTTCATCCCATCCCATCATTTCAAAGACGAGGTCGCTGTAATTCTGCAAAGACAGCATGCACAAAAGATTTACCTAACCCACTCCATCAGAAGGATCTTAACTTTTCTTTATAGGATGTTGTGCAATTCAGCAGGCATTCTATCCCATCTATTCTAAGTATTTTCTCATTACTTGGCAATTGTCTACAACTTTCGCTTCTCTCAAATGGGTCATCAGTATTATCTCTTTGCCCATCAGTTATTTGGAAAGGATCCAATCTTTCCCCAAAGGCTATTAATACCCTCTGCTGCTGTTGGGTGCAACTTAGAGAACATTGATCAAAAGGTAACGTTTGCCTGGTTCCATCAGCTTTTTGTTAGAGGTTACTCTCCCCTTGTCTGGCGATTAAGCTCCCTTTATTTAATGAAGGTTGTTTGCTTTCACCCTAGCATAAGAAGGTAACTCACTGCTTTTTCCTCTGCCACTTAATATTCCAGTTATAATTGAAACAAAGGGAAGCTTGCCACATGCCCACCTCCTGTACTCCTGTAGAATGTTAAGCCTTTTAATAATTATACCTAACCTTCCAGGCATCAACTCAATCCTACAGCTCATTTAGATGGAAATCGCTTGGGAAGCCTTACAAATTTTTAAGGGACTTCTTTTGTGAGTCCAGCCCTCTTCAAAACCGAGTGATGGGAAATGTGGTGCTTTGCACATAGTAGGTACTCAAGAAATTTGTTGTTTGGTTGCTTGGATGTAGAACCTATTTAGGGTAAATTTGTTTTTAAAAATATATACAGGGTCATGTTTATCCCACAAACAGCACATATGTCACATTGGGTATGGAAAGCTCCTGAAGACTAAAGTAGGAACTGTTTTATTTTTGTCTCTTTATCTTCAGCACTGTTCATTGTTGTTTGGTTGTTTCAGTTGTATCTGACTCTGTGACCCCATTTGGGGTTTTCTTGGCAAAGATATTGGAATGGTTTGCCATTTCCTTCTCCAGCTCATTTTACAGATGAGGAAATTGAGGTAAACAGGTTAAGTGACTTGTTCAGGGTCACATACCTAGTCAGTGTCTGAGACTGTATTAGAACTCAGATCTTCCTGACTTTAGCCCTGATGCTCTATCCACTGTACCACCTAGCTGTCCCTGTATTCATAGGATTAATAAATATCATCCCTAACATGTGCAACATTAGTAGCATTGAATTAACTCAAGTTCAGATGCCTCAGATAGTATTTGAGGCTCAGCACAATCTGGGTCCACTCTGCCTTTGTGACCTCAGGACACATTCTGTGCCAGAACTAAACTCTGCCCTCTGGACGTGCTCCCTTCTTTCCCACCTCTACACCATTGTTCCTGCTATTCTCTATGCCTTTCTGTGCTGAGTTCTTTCCATCTTTCCAAGATGCCATTCATCTATTCCACTAGAGAAGGGGGTGGGCTTAGAGCTTTGTTTCATGCTATCCTACTGTACTTTTAAATTAATATTGTGTAATGTAGTACTTTTTGTCTCATCCCCCATTGAATATAGGTTTCGTGAAAAAAGGGTTTTCGTCTCCTCTAAACTCTTTTATTTACATAGCGTTCTTTATATTCTGTATTCAATTACAAATACATTTACTAAACACCTCCTATTAGGTAGGTATTAGGAGACAAACAGCATTTAGACATGACAGTTTCTGCTGCTTTGAAACACATTATTACAGGGAGGATCTCAGTCATATAGATAACTATAATATAAACTAATGCATATTCAGTCCAAAAGAAAGAGAGAACAAAAGGTTTATGAAATGTCTGGCAAAATCAAGGAAAGCTTCACTGGGGACATAGCATTTGAACTGAGCTTTTATTAGATGAAAGGGAAAAGTGTTCTGGGCATTGGGGATCATGTCAGCAAAGGCAATGAGGCGAAAAAGTGGATGACAAATGTAAGGTGTTGTTCAGTCATGTCTGACTCTTCATGACCCCATGGATCATAGCACACCAATGCTGTCCCTGAGGTTTTCTTGGTAAAGATATTGGAGTGGCTTGCCATTTCCTTCTCCAAAATTTAAGGTATGAACTGAAGATACATGCAATGGAATAATATGAGATAAAACTGGAAAGGTAGATTAGCTCCAGATTCTAGAGTCTTGAATGCCAAGCTCAGGAAGATGAACTTTAGTCTGTACATAGTACAAAATATTTGTATGGTTTTGAGCCAATGAGTGGTATAATCAGATAGATCCATCAAGAATATTAATCTGTCATATATAAACTTTAATCTTTCCAGGTTGGGGGAAATGGAGTTGGGCAGATTCAGTTGTTTCAGTTGTTCAGTCATTTTAGTCATGTCTGATTCTTTGTGACCCCATTTGGGGGTTTCTTGGCAAAAGTACTGTAGTAGTTTGTAGGTTTTTTTTTTCTTTTTTTTTTTGCGGGGGTGGGAGGGGAAGCAGGGCAATTGCAGTTAAGTGACTTGCCCAAGGTCACATGGCTAGTAAGTGCTAAGTGTCTGAGACCAGATTTAAACTCAGATCTTCCTGACTCCATGGCCAGTGCTCTATTCACTGTACCACCTAGCCACCCTCCTCCCCTTTAAAAAAAATTTTTTTTTTAAGTTTAAGTCTCAAGGTGTAGAAGGACTTAGCATCCAGAAGGAATTAAGCCAGGCTTTCTCAGAACTCCATAAAACTTAGTGCAGCCTCCTTCCTAAAACCACATTATTACAATATTCTGTCCCTGCCTTGGTGATTCCTGCTTCTTATTACGTCCTATTTATTATCACATTATTAACTGGTCTTCTGCTCAGCCCTCCCTGTCACTAACACTTCTGCCTTCTTGGTTCTCTTCTCACTTACTAGTAGGGTGGCATCATGATTCAGTAGAGAGTTCTGAACATGGAGTCTTAGGACTCCAAGTCCTGTGTTTAGTTTTGAATCCTTGGCTTTACCACTAACTCCCCACGTGACCTCAGAAAAGACACAAACTCTCTGGGCCCCAGCTACGTCATCTGAAAAATGAGAGTTTGGGCTAGGTAACCTTCGTGGTCTGTTCTCTGTGATCCTATGTATCAGTTGTCTTGTATCCCCTTTCCTGAGTTCTTCTCTTTCCCTCAGTTTTGTCATCTGTAAAATGAATGGGTTAGACATTAGGTGCCCTGTGAGACTCCTTTTGCTCTCAAGCTCTAAAACTGTGACATTCTCTAGTTCCTCACACAGGGTTGATGTACACAGTAGGCATGTAATAAATATTATATAAGATTTGAATTTGAAGAGGGATTTAGACAGCCTATGAAATCTGCCCCAGGATAATCCTCAAAAAATTGGTTTTACAGAATCTACCCAGCTGTTGGACATATATAATTTCATCAAATCCAAGCAGAATGATCTAGGCAGAATATTCTGCCAAAGGATTGTGTGTCATTAGGAAAATACGAGTTGCCAGATATCCATAGCTACTATGTGTGATGATCACCTACCGCTGAGTTCCAGTCCAAGATCCCCCTTCCCTTCCTTCCAGGACAGATGGTTGTTACCTGTTAGCCACACCTTCTATGTGAGTTGACATTTGTGCCGCCCCAGTCAGATCATTCTTCTCTAGCCCCCACCTTCTCAGGCTCTCCCTTTTCTCTTGGTCTTCCACCTGCCTCATTGAATCACCTTTGCCAAGGTTATTACTCTAGAAAGCATCAAACCCCAAGTAGTGTGAAAAAGCCTAAGCATTATTAAAGGATCCATTGATATTCCAGATGACCACATCAACCTCTGCTCTAACCTCCCAAGGAATGATGAAGGCAAAGACCTGGATGCTTGTTGTTTGTCCTTTGTTCTGGAAGAAGACTGTGACATTAAGGAGCTGATGCCACGACTTGCAAGTGAGTTGGATTTAAGTGAGGGAGGGCTGTGCAAAGTCACCAGCCTCACTTTGTCCTCTGGAGCCATCTGGGTCCAGTGGCAAGATACAGATTAGGACGGCTGGAGATGGTCCTGGATGTATTGGGAGACTTTGACCTTGTCAGAGGCAATGCACAATTAGTGATCAAGGTTAGGTAAGAAATGAGGCAGAGTCTCTTTTACCCAGACCAAAAAAAAAAAAACAATCTGGGAGGGAAAGATTCTGAGAGTTTTTGACCAGAACAGAAATAATTGCTATTTACATTCATTCTGAACCAATCTGGGCCCAAACAATGTATAAGTGAGGCTTGACCTGGTTGGTCAATATTTTTGGTCAATAAATTGGAGCCAGAGTGATTTGGGTTTAAGAAAGAAATCTAGCCCATAAACCTCAAGATATCTTTCAGGAGTTCAGGAATAAAAATTTACATTCCTTTTGACAGAGCACCTGGTCTCAGTGGCTCCCATCTTGAAGCTAAACAAAGTCAATTCACATATGAATGGGTACAGCCACTAAGCCTGCACTGATGAATATAGGAAGTGCAGGACTACTATAGCTGGTGTTGGTCTCACCTTACTTCTCATCTTTCTTTGGGCCTCCATGGCTTGAGAGTAAGTGCACACAGTCACCTATAACTCACTTTATTATTGGGACAAGTTCTGTTTTGTTTTTTTTCCCCCAAAGGAAATAGTGTTGTCTGCCTATCTGAATCCTTCTAAAGGGGAATGGCAAGAAGGAGATATATGGTCTGGCCTGGCCTAAATTGACATCACTGTTCTGCTCTTTTCCCACAACACTCCTACCTGCACCCTCCCCACCCTGCCCTCAAGACTCAGTCTTTCATATTTCCTAGGACTCTACTGTTATTCACACTTATGCTCTGAGCTTTAAGATACCAGATAGGTGATTAGAAGTATTAATATTGTGGATTATGTTTGTGATCTGAGGGCTTGTTCCCTAATCCTCTATTCACATGGCCTCTAGATGAGATTCCCCTGTAGTGATGTCTAATGAGCCAGCATCAGCCAGGTAGAGGTAAATACTTGTGTGCTGCCCAGGGAAGAGGGTTGAGAGATGATAGACCTGCTAGTTTCTAGGTGCTCTGAGCCACTGCATGGGAAGCCAGGCTTGAATGGCAGAACCAGGAGAGGAGATAGCAAAAAAGCACCGAACCACTAAGCTGAAGTCCAGACTAGGGAGACAGGGAATGGAGATAGCAAAGGGATGGCCAGGAGTTAAGCTAACATTCAAACCAGGGAGCTGGTAATGGGAATTACCTTGTTACTGGGGAGAACTAAAGCAAAGGCAAGAAGTCCAGGGCCTGTCAAGGATGAACTGGACAGAACTGGACAGAAGGTTCAGGGGGCTGCAGGAAATAAGGATTAGGATGAGTTGTGTCAGAAAAATCAGGTGAGAGCTCTTTGAGACTTTTCTGTGCTTTAGGTGAAGCAAGGCTGTTGCTGCCTCCATTCCTCTGAGCCCCCACCCCCAGGCTGTTTCTTAAAAGAACAGAGGTGTCAGAAGGCAGACTGGGGTACCTGTTGCCTTCCTTATATCTTCTAAGCAACATGAATAAAGTCTGCCTTGCTTCTATTGCTTTAGCCTTATACAATTGGCCACTAAAATGGGCTGGGAGTGGGGAGACCCCAGGCTCCTCTGATGATCTTTCAAAGCAACCTTTCATTCATTCAACAATTATTGAGTACAATTTTTGTTGGTGGTGGTGGTGGTGAGCCAAGCAAATTGTTTGCCTTCCCAACAGTTTCTTGGTTGTCTCAATGCAAGATAAAAAATGAAAAAGGGTCAAGTACAGGTCAGATATCAAATAGTGTAAAGTGTCTTAATTCAGTAGGTCACCCTATCAGCACTGCCCAGGGACAGCTCCCTGCCTTGCCTCTTTCCTCATTTGATTCTGGAGCTCAGGTGCTAATGCAGCCACAGCAGCAGCAAGAAAAACTTCAGGTGACTCATTCGCTTAAAAAAAATCTGTGCCCACAGAGGATAAAAAGGCTATTTGTGATTTTATCATCAAAATTTCACATTTGAGAAAGCCTCCCATCCTTCTTGAACTGTCTTCCCTTTTAGAGTCTTTAGCCGAGGGGGCGTAAGGAAAATGTCAGATTCTCTTCCCCAGAGAAAAAATGCCTTTAAGAGATGAAATGAGTGAAGACTGGCAAGGGTGATGAGAAACGGAGATGTCATGCTACTGTGCCCATAACTGCATTGGTTCCTGCTTTGTTGGATAAGATGGAAATTATTTGAGATAAAGATGAAATGAATGGGATTAGTCTCAATCGAAAGAAAGGGAAAAGACCCCATTTCAAATCGGGAGAGAGGGAGAAGAGAGATAGACAGAGACAATAGAGGACAGAGACAGAGAGACACAGTAGAGACAAAGACAGGCAGACAGAGGAAAAAAAACAATAGGAAGAAAAGCAGAGAGAGAGGAGAGGGAGGTAAAAGACAAGAAAGAGAAAGAGAGAAAAAAGAGAGAAAACAGAGAGACAGGCAGACAGAGAAAAGAGAGATGAGAGAGACAGACAGAGACAGAGAGAAAGAGAGAAGACAGAGAGAGAGACATACACACAGTGGAGACAAAGACAGGCAATCAGAGGAAAAAAACAATAGGAAGAAAAGCAGAGAGAGAGGAGAGGGAGGTAAAAGACAAGAAAGAGAAAGAGAGAAAAAAGAGAGAAAACAGAGAGACAGGCAGAGAAAAGAGAGAAGAGAGAGAGAGAGAGAGAGAGAGAGAGAGAGAGAGAGAGAGAAAGAGAGAGTTCTTTTAGTTTTGAAAAGATTGAGAACTCTCTTTTTCTAAAGGCAAACATGAAAAATGTCATTACTACACATGAGCTAGAAAAGCATACTGGTCATGTATACAGTGGTTAAATGCCAACTGTTAAGCACCTGCAAATTCTGACTGGCTCAGTCAGAGTGAAGAAGACCACTTTGGGAAGTTTTGTTTATAGCAAAATTCATCTGTAGCTAGAATGTAAGGTGGGAGACATGCATCAGTGAACTGGAGAACATGAGAAAAATAGTGATCAGAGCTCAGAATACCATTGTCAAGGGATGCCTATTTCCTAAGGAATTGGGAACCTGACACTTTCAGACCAGATCAGCACCTTCCAGTAAAATTAGGCCGTCCTGCACTCAATAAACCCAGTGGCCAATGTTTCTATTCATGCCTTTTTTTGTGGAAAGAATCGATTTTCTGGCAGGATGAAATAATGAAAATACTGCAAGGAATGAATTAAATATGTTTTGAAATTGCTAAAGCATAGATCCATGATTACAAATAAATGTTATTCCATATTTAGAAATATTTCTCAAAAAAACAACCCTTTTCTCCAAACCAGAAACTTATCTCAAGGTTACTAGCATTAAAAGATCATATTTTAGAAGACTTGACCACAATTTGTATCTTTTGATTTACTATGTTCAGTATGACTAGAAAAAAAAGTCCTTGTGTCCTTAGACCCTAGAATAATGCCTTGCACATAGTAGATGCTTATCAAATCAACCAACAAGCATTTATTAAGCATCTACAATGAGCCAGGCATTGGTTCCTGCCAGATCTTTGGGATACAAAGAGAAAACGGAAGCATTCCTCTAATGGGGTAGACAACATACATGTGAATATATGAAGATATGCATATATATGTATACATACCTATATAAATTTATGTAAAATATACAGAATGGGTCAAGATTACCTTTGGGGTGTGGAAGTGGGGGAACAGATAAATCTTTCTTGAGCTGAACTGAATTAAGTTGATGGGGAGTCATAAATTAGAGAGAGCCTTCTCTCTAGTAAATAAATAAGCATAATAGTGGCCATTGACACTGAATTTCTGTTGCTTTTCAAATTTTCTGCTATTCTCCATCATTGGTTTATGTGTCTGAAGATAGAACTTTGTATGGGTAGGAGTGTGTTGCAGGGAGGAATGAGGACACAGCACGGGCATTAGGATTTGGAAAATATAAAGTTTCTCTTACTGTGATTGCCTTGAGGCTTTCTTATTTTTCTTTTTGTTTTTGGACCCCTAGTGCTTTGTACATAGTAGGCATTTATGAACATTTATTGAACTGAATTGAAATAAATTATGCTAGGCATATGGGCCAACAGTGAAAGGAATACCACACGCAGGAAATCACGGATCACGGAAATTTTAAGTTTTCGTCTGGGGAAGTGTAGGGTTTTTTTTCTTTATTTGTTTGGAATAAAGATTTGTCATTGATTCATGCATTTAGCAAGTATTTTTTTAATGTCTACCACTGTGGGGGATACAAAGACTATTAAGACTTAGCCTCAGCCTCAAGAATTCAGCTCAGTACAAGGAAAAACTTCCTAACAATTAGAGCTGTCCAAAACTGGGATATGGATCTATGAAAATAGTGAGTTCTTTGTCAACAGTGGAGTTTGTTGAGATTTGCAAAGCATTTCCTCACAACAACTCTGCAAAGTGGGTAGTACAAATGGCATTGGCCCATTTTACAAGCAGAAAAACTGTGTATTGGAAACAGGATTCAAAATCAAACTTTTAAATTCCAAGTGCTCTTTTCTTTTTAGATAAAGTTTAAAACAATGATCGCTAATAGTTACATTTCAACAAACACCCAAACAGCTTCCTCTTTGATATTCATTCTCCAAGATAATGATCATTACCAGAAGTATTCTCTTAACTTTGATGGTTTTGTACTGACATTGTTATATTTGGCTTGTTTTCTTGCCTCTCTAGCTTGACTTTATTTACACTGTTGGATTTTCTATGTACGGGTTTTTGTTTTTTTTTTATCTTGAACAGACTCTTTGAGCTGTTATTCTAATCCACAGTTGGAGATGTTGTAGCTAGGATTCAGGTAATATTTAGATGACTGTGATCTTTAGATTCACTTAGAATATACTTGTCATGTTTTCAGTTCTATTGCTATACCAGGAGAGAATGAAGGTAGGTCAGGACTTCTTAGAAGGGATATGGGTTTTGTTCCAAATGAATGAATACAAAAAAACATTTATTAAATGTTTACTGTTTGACCCACATAGATGTGGATATATAATATTTAACCAAGGCGAACCCAGAGAAGAAGAAGTTTGCAGTTAGGAAATTAATGAGTTTTTTTGTCTTATTTTCAAAGAATGAGTCTGAATTGTTCACTTTGTGATCAGGAGAATTATGGGGCTAGGCTCTAAGATCAAAGGACAAGTATCGGTATTGTGGATTGTTCCCTATGGCTTAAACACACTGGCCACTTCCAGCCCTAGAGAAACACTGGGGAGCTTCTTGGCACTTGCTTCAACTACACTTGCTTCTTGTCACCTTATATTTCCCTATTGTGCTAACACAATAACTCTGAAGTAAAGTAGAATGTGGCAAATACCATAGGAACTCTATAGGGCTTCTGAAGAGGGAAAGATAAAAGTTAGATGAGAGAAAGCAGAGAAAACTTCATAAAGGAGATACGACTTGAGCTGAGCCTCAGAGGATATGCAGGATTTTAAGAGGTATAAAGGGGGGCAGGGCACAGAGCAGAATGAGGAATATTAGCAAAGGCACAGGTGGAGAAAAATGTTTGGGGAGACCAAGTGCTTCAGTTTGGCTGAAGCCTATTAATAGTTTTTAATACCAGACAGCTAGGTGGTGCAGTGGATAGAGCACCAGGCCTGGAGTCAGGAAGATCTGAGTTCAAATCTTGTCTTAGACACTTAACTAGTTGTGTCAATTAACCCCTACTTGCTTCAGTTCCCCATCTGTAAAATGGGCACACACTGGAGAAAGAAATGACAAACTATTCCAGTATCTTTGCTAAGAAAACCCCCATGGACAAGTAAATGGGGCCATGTAGAGGTGGACACAATTGAACAACAAAAAGTTTTAACCTCTTTTGGTCTACAAGCACATACCATAATAAATCCAAAATATGTGTCACCTAAATATTAAAGATCATCACATGAAAACAAATTAAAAGAGAGGTAAATCCTCTACCTTTCACAGTTATAGATAGGGGATAAAGGCAATTACAAAGGATAAAACGCATAATTTTATTACATGAAATTTAAAAGATTTTGCATGAATAGAATTTATGCAAACAGATTAAGAAGGAAAACAGTCAACTTGGAAAAAATCTCTTACATAAAAAATTTCTGATAAGGGCCTTATGCCAACATATATAGACAATTAATGGAAATATATCAGATAAAAAGTCATTTTCCAAAAGAGAAGTGGTCAAAAGATGTGAATAAATGTTTCTCAAAATAAGAACTGAAAGTAATTAATAACGACATGAAAGAATAATCTAAATAATGAAGAGTACAAATAAAAATAACTAAGGTTTCTTTCATCTCACACCTAGCAAAATTGGCAAATATGACAAAAGATGGGAATTGTCGGTGCTGGAGTGTTTGTGGAAAGATAGACACACTAATGCATTGTTGGTGGAGCTGTGAATTGGTTCAACTTTCTGGAAAGCAATTTGATAAGAAAGCAATTATGATAAGAAAGTGATAAAGATTCACATCCTTTGACCCAGAGATTCTACTTCTAGGCAGACACTCAGAGGAGGTCAATGAAAAAAAAGATAGGCCACATATACACCGGACTATTTATAGCAGCACCTTTTGGAGTAGCAAAGAATTGGAAATAAAATAGATGCCCATCAGTTGGGAAATGGCTAGACAAATTGTGGTTCATGAATGTAATTACATTGATGCTGTAAGAAACAATTGAATGAGTACAGAGAAGCATGAGAAGATATATTAATTGATGCCAAATGAAGTAAGCAGAAAAGGAAAGCAATATACATAGTGACTACAGCAATGAAATGAAAAAACACCACCACCACAACAGCAGCAAGATCATCAAAACTGGAGACTGTGAAATTAAAATGACCAAGGTTGTCCTCACAGAAGAGCTATAAGAATAAGTGACCTCTGGGGTGGCTAAGTGGTACAGTGAATAGAGCACCGGCCCTGGAGTCAAGAGGACCTGAGTTCAAATCCAACCTCAGACACTTACTAGCCCTGTGACCTTGGGCAAGTCACTTAACCCTAATTGCCTTGCCCTCCCCCCTCCAAAAAGCAAAAAATTTAAAAAAATTTTAAAAGAGTGACCTCATCTTCTTTGTGCAGAATCATCTTTTTCAGCATCAGAAATATTTAGTCCACTTTTAAAATAATTCAAGTTAACAAGAAACACAGATTGTCACAGTCAGCAGTTATATTGGAGATCTCTCCATTTCAGGTTGTTGCGGCTGTTGTTTTACCTCTTTGGGCCCTGGCTAGTGACTAAAGAAGGTCAGAAGCAGAGGACCTGAGAGGGAGAGGACAGGAGAGAAGAGGGGAATAAAAGGAAGGGAAGATAAAATTGAATATAATAAAGACCCTACTGTGTGGAGAAGGAAAAGCTGGATACAGTATCCCAAAAGAGAAAGGACAGTCAGAAATGAGGTATGGGGCTCCCGGGATTTACCATTTACATATAGAATCTAGATCTTGGGTTCCCAGCACCATGGCCTCCCCACCCGAGTCAGAAGGCCACGTGAGGAAGCAGGGGCCGCTGTGCTGTTTTTGAAACACGGCAAAGAGTGTGATCATGTCTACATTGTCCACACAGGAGTCACACTTCAGATCATCTGGACGAAGGGATGGGGATTTTAAAAATATTTGTTTGTTTACTGGGTGGGCAATTGCATAAAATGTCTGTGCTCTGCTTATATTAATTTTAAAGAGCCTTTCTTCTCCCCCCTTTGCATTCTTTTAAAAAATTATTCTATAGGGATAGCTCCCTGAGAAGGATTAAGAGGAAGGGTATGAAGATGGTGGAGTAGAAATAGGACTTCCATGGGACTCCCGCTTCCGCTTCCTCCAATTCATGTAAAAATGACTCTAAACAAATTTTGGATTTACAGAACCCACAAAATGACATAGAGAAACTAACCTCCCACTGAAGACAGACTGGCAGGCTGGCAGGAAGCGGCCAGTGCAGCATGTTGGGAGCCCAGCACAGCCCCAGCATGAGCCCAAGTTTTTAGCCTCAGGGCGGCCACAACCATCCACCAGCTGAAGGGACTTCAAATCACTAGCACTTTGGTGGTTTCCAGACTTATCAACCCATAGATGCTGAGGACAAAGTGAGAGGTCAGTACATAGTGGACTTTGGGACCTGGGAGTTTGGGAGTAGGGTCCAGCATTTTCCCCCAGGTCGAGAAGCAGCTGAGGCATAGTGGATGTGCAGCCACTGCCACATGGCTGCTTCAGAGCT
The DNA here is from genome assembly GCA_011680675.1 of Gymnobelideus leadbeateri. NCBI lineage: Eukaryota > Metazoa > Chordata > Mammalia > Diprotodontia > Petauridae > Gymnobelideus > Gymnobelideus leadbeateri. Next base: position 4,174 of record WOXC01003121.1, on the reverse strand, counting down.
CTGGGCCTGCAGATTGTAGGGGGACCAAGCAATCAGTCTGAGGAGCAATGGGTCTTGCTTTAACCTGCTTGGATCTGGATCACTGTCTGGGGTGGAGGTCCTGAGGTGCATGACTAGTGTTCCAGTGTGCGGAGGCTTCTGTGAGGGCAGCCAACTAATAGCTCCAGCAGCTTTGAAAAACCCCAGCAATTGGGACAAAGCTCCCCTCTCTGGTAGCAGAGTTCTACTGTGGCAAAAAGCTCAAAAGTCAAGTAATTGAGTGGCAACCTGAGCAAGTGAGGGAAGCAAGGCAAGCACAGTGGTTTGACTCTGGATTCCTTTTTTGGGGACAAAAAGGATTGGGGAATGGAACAGGAGGAAGACAGCAAAGTCAGAACTCCTGCACCAGAAGCTTACAAGAAAAGAATAAGCTGCTTACAGGCCATAGAGGAGCTTAAGAAGGATTTTGAAAACCAAATAAGAAAAGTAGAGGAAAAATTGGGAAGAGAAATGAGAATGAGGCAAGAAAATTATGAAATGAGAGTCAACAACCTGACTGAAGAAAATAACACCTTAAAAAAATAGACTAACTCAAATGGCAAAAAAGACTCAAAAAGGCAATGAGGAGAAGAATGCCTTAAAAAGCCAAATTTACCAGATGGAAAAAGAATCTCAAAAGCTCACTGAAGAGAATCATTCCTTCAGAATTAGATTGGAGCAAATGGAAGCTAGTGACTTTATGAGAAATCAAGATACTATTAAACAGATGCAAAAGAATGAAAAAATAGAAGGCAATATAAAATATCTCATTGGGAAAACCACTGACCTGGAAAATAGATCTGGGAAAGATAATTTAAAAATTATTGGACTACCTGAAAACCATGATCAAAAAAGGAACTTAGAAATCATCCTTCAAGAAATTCTCAAGGAAAACTGCCCTGATGTTTTAGAAGCAGAGGGCAAAGTAGAGGTTGAAAAGATCCACCAATCACCTCCTGAAAAAGATCCTGAAAAAGAAAACTCTTAGGAATATTATAGCCAGGTTCCAGAATCCCCAGATCAAGGAGAAAATACTACAAGCAGCCAGGAAGAAACAATTTCAATATTGTGGAAACACAATCAGAATAGCACAGGACCTGGCCGCTTCTACACTGAGGGATTGAAGGGCATGGAATATGATATTCCACAGGTCAAAGGAGCTGGGATTAAAACCAAGAATCACCTACCCAGCAAAACTGAGTATCTTGTTTCAGGGGGAAATATGATCATTCAATGGAATAGAGGATTTTCAAGCATTCTTGATGAAAAAACCAGAGTTGAATAGAAAATTTAACATTCAGATACAAGAAGCAAGAGATGCATGAGAAGGTAAACAGGGAAAAGAAATCATAAGGAACTTATCAATGTTGAACTACTTATATCCCTACATGGAAAAATGATAATTGCAACTTATGAAACTTTTATCAGTATGAGAATAGTTGAAGGGAATATAAATGTATATATATATATATATATATATATATATATATATATATGTATACATATATATGTCTATATAGGAGGGTATATGGGTGTCTGAATACATATGTGAATGTATGTATATATGTATACAGGTTTACATAGACAGAGGGCACAGAACCAGTTGAATAGGAAGGGATGATACTTAAAAGGTGAAATTAAGAGGTGAGAGAGGAACATAATGGGAGGAGATGGGGATAGATAGAATGGGGTAAACTATCTCATATAGAAGAGGCAAGGGAAAACTGTTACAATGGAGTGGAAGAACAGAAAGGCAAAAGGGAATGAGTCAACCTTATTCTCATTGATTTTGATGTAGGGAGGGAATGAAATATACACTAAATAGGGTATCTCACCCTACAGGAGAGTAGGGGAGAAAGGGATGAGAGGAGTGATGATGGACAGGAGGGCAGGCGGAGGAGGAGAGAAGTTGGAAGCACCCACTTTTGAAAAGGGACAGGATAAAAATAGAGAATAGAACAAGTTGGGGGGTGGGATAGGATGGAGGGAAATATAGTCAGTCTTTCACAATATGTCCACTATGGAAATGTTTTGCATAGCTACACGTGTACAACTTATATTGAATTGCTTATCTTCCCAGTAAGGGTGGGTGGCAAGGATGGTAGGGAAAGAATATGGAATTCAAAGGTTTAAAATCAAATGTTTAAAATATATATATTAAAAAAGAGAGGAGGGGTATAGTGGATGATTACAATAAAATATATCCATTTAAAAAAGATTATTTAAAAATTAAAAAAATTATCCAAACCCATATTTTTATTTCTATATGGTGCTTTTCATGAGTACAATCCCTGTCCCAAGGCCCATTAGATGAGTAGACTCCCTCTACTAATGCAGGTAACATTTGCTCTATAGTTTAGACAACGTCCATTCCAATCATCACCCCCCCCCCCCAACCTCCCACCCCACCTTCCATTGATTTTGTCCTGGGAACCCCCCACCCGGTGAGATTTTGCTTCACCTTGCTCAGAACCACTCTACTTCCCACCCCTGGCACCAAATCATGCTGCTTCCTCTTCCTCTACCCCCTATCCCTTCCTAGCTCTTCTTTATGTTGTCTTCTCCATGCTAGAATCTAAGATCCTTGAGATCAGAGACTGTCTTGATCTCTTGAATTAAATCCCTAAGGCTTGGTACAGTGCCTGGCAGAGAGTAATCATGTAATAATTGCTTCAACCTGTCTACCATCTATCTGTCTGACTGTCAGTGTTACTTTGGGCACCACAGGGGTCAGGGAATTTGGAAAGCCAGAGTGAATAAAAGGTTTCTTTCTGGTTTTCCTGTCTAAATTTTAGGCAGTAAAGTTACTTTTTAAAACCTGCTGAAACCAGAGAGTGACTGACTATGGCTTGAACTCAACTGGACAGAAGAAATCCTTCATCTGTAACTACCCAGAGCACTATGTCACATATAAAATGTCCTACTCTAATACAACAATTTGAAGCCTCTTTCCACACCTAGCCAATGATGCTGGAGGCCATTTTACAGGGTCCGATGGTGTTTCCCCTGGCTGCTGAAAATTGAGCATATTAAATAAAAGCTTCTTTTCCCTTCTACCTTGTAGTTCTTCTTTTCCTGGTGTTTTCAAGATCCGAACTCTGGTCCTCCATGGGCAATAGTCACTAAGTAGTTAAGTGACTTACTCTGAGTCACACAGTCATTAGATAGTCCTGATTCTAAGGCCAGCTTTCTATTCACTTTGGCATACTGTCTCTTAGTAGTTTTTGATAATCTATAATACTCTAAACATTCACAAAAACTCTGTCACCACTGGACTTGGCCTTCCTCATTGTTTCCACATGTCCAGTGGTTATTTGCAAGTCTGCATGGACATGGACTGTTCTCCACTGCTGGCTTCTGGTTGGCTCTGACTTGTTTTCTCTAGCAAATATCTCTACACTGGAAGAAATTATTACTGTCAGCTTAGTTCTGCTGTTTTGGATATGGGATCCAAATGCCTGATTCTGCCAGACTCCCGAACCATGTGCTGTTTTTCTAGCAGACTCAAGGAAGATACTTGAAGTGTTCAAAAATCTTAAAGATAAACTTTTTAAAACTGGAAAATAGGACTGGAAAGAAAATCAGAAAAGCCACTGGTGCTCGTAATCCAGGATTGGGGGTTGGGAAGATCTGAGTCATGATAGGACAAGAGTCTGAGGTATTAAAGAACTGGTGGGGTGGGGGTGGGGGTCAGTTGGTGGCACAGTGAGTAGAGCGTTGGCCCTGGAGTCAGAAGGACCTGAGTTCGGATCCAACTCCAGACACTTAGCGCACACACAAACAAAACCTAGCTGTGTGACCTTGGGCAAGTTACTTAACCCCAATTGCCTTCCAAAAAGCAAAAAAAAAAAAAAAAAAAGAACGGGGGGGGGTGGATATTAAACTGGAGAATTATAGAGTCATGACTGGGAAGCAAGGAAAACAAAATTACATAGGGGTGAGAGATAGTCTGGGAAAATATTGAGGGGTAGAGGAACAGGGATTCATAATGAAAATGGAGAATAAGTTGTGGAAATATGACTAATATGGTTATATATTATGCATGGTTGAACATATATAACCTATATCAAATTGCTTACTGCCTCAGAAAGGGAGAAGGTAAGGAAGGGAGAGAGAAATTTGCAACTCAAAATTTTTTTTAAATGAATGTTAAAAA